>CAJQZP010000693.1:1800000-2392500 GCA_907164705.1 Parnassius apollo
TATGAAGACAAAAAATATTTTTAAGTTGTATCAGCATCAATTAAGTGTTTCGTGTTTTAAAGAGAATCATTTAAAATATTTATGTTAAGTTCAATGAACTTCCCTTCCTACTTTTTATAGGCTTAAGGATGTCTGAATGTATGCTAAGCTGTGTAATTATTGTATCTGTTATAATTATTTACTCATATTTTCAAAAAAATTACTTTTTTTGAATAAATAATTAATTTTTAAAAGAAATAAATAACTCATTCAGGCGTAGTTACGAGTAGAGAGAAGCTCATTGATGTTACGTCATTTTGATTGAATAGTTACATTATTTACACTGTGGTCAAAGTTTTAGTTATCTACAATTATTTACATTTTTTTTCAGTTAATATTCAAAAATATAATTTGGTTTACTTTTAACGACGTACTTATGTCTTTTGCGTCTATCCGATATTAAATCCGAACGACAAAACTCTTCATACACTCCTACGTGTCTTTGCTTAAGGTGAAGCTTTAAATTTGTAATTGTACTTTAAAAAAAAATTGTTTTGCAATAATTGCACACTGGTTTTTTTTTTCGTCCACACTTTGGACTATAAAATAGTTCCAAATGGCTGCGCTACGCTGGCGTGACATTATTATACACTTTTACATACAACACGTTAAATCCTATCTATATTACACTAAATATTTAAAATTACTTTAGGAATAAAACTTAACGAAAAATAAACAAAAACAACAATAGCTTTTTCACGTAATATGGGGACCTGCTATCAAAACATTACGTATATAATTTAACAGATAAAGTGTCATTGTCATCTCAGCTAGACAGCTAACTGAACACTAAACTGATATATTATATATTACAACAGCCAAATTAAATAACAGGCACAAGAGGCAACTAATGAAGGAAATAATATATTTTTGTTTACCGTTATAATTTAGTGTTAGTAAAATAAGCTCTTATTAAGTTAGCTTAGAGTTTAAATTAGTGTAAGCTATACGCAATCCTTGTGGCATAATGAATGTAGGTAGTATTTTATTGACTCCCATTGTCTCGGCCGACGCGACGGTTGGACCCTAAACGTAAACAGATGACGCTTTCTAACGATAATGAATATAATATTATAAAAGATTAAAAATATATAATGAAATATATTATCTGTTGTATGTTATAACGCCCAACTTTGGGGTGACCGACCGCGCGCACAAATGCAGCTAGCCTCCCCCTCCCGCACCTCACTAATCGTCGCTTCACACCGCTTGAGATAAGACGATCTACTATCAAGCGCTAACAAACCCCCGTCCCGGACATAAGGACCTATGTCCGCGAGTAAATTGGCAATTAGAAGACGCTTTGTATTGTTGGTTTTTACAAAAACGATCAACTGGGCAAATGATATCCGGCCCTTTGCTTTGTGAAAAAGCATTACAGTTAAATAAAAAATTAGGTGACGGCGGCTCGTTTGTCGCAAGTAACGGATGGTTATATAGATTTATATCTCTTCATGGAATTTAATCAATGTTTATTAAAAAATAATAATTTCTTAATAAACATTGATTTTCGTTGAAATTGTTGTTTTTAATAAACACATAACATTATGTATGTACATATGTACTACAAATGCACAAAACCCGCTCTTCTTCATACATTCGATCATCCGGATTTTCGATTATCCGAATCCCTAACGGCAACAAATAGTCCGGTTAATCGAGTATATATATATATACATATTGAGAATCTAAATTGAGAATTTAAACTATACGCGTGTGTGTGTTTGTGTGTATATAAAGAGGGCTACTTTTAATATCGCTCATTTTAATATCAAAAATTTAGGTTATATTTATAGCAGTATTATATTTTCATCGACACCTACATAAGTCAAGAGACTAAAAAATTCAAAATTAGTACTGCATTTGTGATAATAATAAAATGTATGTATGTATAAGGGGGCTAGAGTACTCACTCATTTTCTTTCACTATTTTTTCGTGACTTTCTTCATTAAGGTGGCACAAGTCGCGGGCTCGAACTCATTGGTGGGCGCGGCCAAAAAGCACGTTGTCTCACCTGGCATCGTGCCCGACAGAGATAGTATCAGTGAAGAGCAGTTAGAACGCACGTCTTGTTCGTACGGCGTTCCGAACCGTTAGAACAAAAACGAAGTTACACGAACACGATGCACACATACATACCACCCTATTCTGTGCCGCTCGACGCTTGCTGAGAAATCAGCAGTACCTACCTACAAACTCGTACTAAATTATTAGGTGCTGCGTTATCGCTTTATACTGTACCTCTATGGCTCTATAGATACCTAATATAGATTGCTTATTTTATTATGTTTTGTTTTCCCCGGGTGGTCATGCAGCGATCACTCAAGAGTTCACGACGCCGAAGCATGAACTGGAACAGTCATCGCAGTTTATATCCGTACTAGCTGTTGCCAGCGGCTTCAAACGCGTGAACTCGAAAATTATCCCACAGGAACGAAATACCTGAATAAACGGTATCAAATGTGTTATTCCAGACCAGGTATAACCTATCTCTGAGCTAAATATCATCCAGATCCCTTCAGCTGTGATTGAGTAACATACATCTATCCATCCAAACTTTCGCATTTATAATATTTAGATAATAATTGTAATTAGTTCTGCCTACCTATAAATTGTCTTCAAAAATACTTACCTGTATTCTTACTTTGTTTTATATACACACAATATCACTAGATGTAAACACATGTTTTTATCAAGACAAGTGACCCGTCAAGACTGTTTCCTTAGTACCGACGTACTTAGGCAGGTAGGTAGGCAGTTTAGATTTTAGTTTCCACGACGCAGCGACAGTTTGCCAAATTTTGTTGTATAGGTTGTGGGTATCTAGGTAATAACAGTAGGTAGACTACCTATCCACCGTCCACGCCGCGCAAGTGATTCTCGTCCCACCTGTCCGCGCAGTAACTTTTTTTACGACCGCGCGAGACTGTCGCAACAAAAACGATTACTACCGAAAAACTAAATAGGTACCTACCTAACATTCAAATAAAAATATTCTCAAAAAGCTCAACAAATTCAGAAGTTAATTTTGTTAAAAGAAAATTGGTCAAATAAAAAATAAAGGATGAAAATAAAGCATATGGGAATATAAAAATAAATCGTATTTATTTGTTACTTATTTCGAGTTTTACAAGAAAAGTATAATATTTACTGGAGACAATTATTTTATTATTATAATAGTACATGATATTCCCTTTAAAATGACACCAATATGAATAATATCTTATATCTATATCTACAAATAAATAAAATTGAAGTGTCTGTTTGTAATGTTAAAATAACAGCTTTTTATTAAATGCATATGAAAGTACTTTTGTTTATCTGTCGGTCTGTCTGTCTGTCTGTTTGTTCCAGCTAATCTCCGAAACAGCTGGATCTATTTTGACGGGACTTTCACTGGCAGATAGCTGATGATATAAGGAATAACTTGAACTACTTTTGTTTTAGAAAAAGAATTAGGGTTCCGCGCAAAAAAAATTAAAATCCATGAAATCCATATTCCACGCGGGCTAGATCGCGGGGAAAAACTAGTACTCAATATAGATAAATGTATACTTATTTTTATTTATTTATTATTTTAATAAATAAATAAAAATAAGTATTAATAATTTCTAGACACATCTCAACAGATATTTCGTTTATAAATTGCTATCAATATTGAAGCATTCTTTTATATTTAGCATCCATTTAACACAAAGCTGATAGGAATACTTTTTAAACAACATAATATAATCAATAAACGATAATCGCGTATAGTGAATTTCGAGGTAAATTATTATATGTAAACGTTTTTCAATCGTCGTAATGAAACATATTTCCTAAAGAAAATATCTTCACAATTAATTTGATGTAAAATAACATTAGAAATAACGTATAAAAACAGAAAAATTATCAAATTTTTGATCGAGTTCCTAACCAGTACACAAACAAAAATGGCGAAATATCATTTTCAGATTTTTTTCTATATAGTTATTTGTTACAGAGTACACAGATAAAATTCACTCTCACAGATGACAAATTTCAAACACCACAATCTCTAATTTTTTACTCTGCTATCTTCAGCGCTGTACACGAACGGAACGATGTCGTTGAGAGCCGTGGTAGCTCACATGGTTAGCGCTCGTTATAGGTATCACAGTACGGGAGCAACCCGGGTTCGATCCCCACTGGCACCAATGAAATTGTTGCGTGCTGATTTAGCTATCAGTTGGAAAGTCTGTTTTTCTGGGCCGTTTTTTTTTTTGTTACACTTACATCTCGCAAGTCACCTAGGGACCTAGGAGGTTGTCGGTTGCTTATTTTTTATTTTTCTTTAAAATTTTCGTCGGTAAAATAACATATTTATAAAAGTAAAAAAAAGTAAAGCTACAGCCTATATACGTCCCACTGCTGGGCACAGGCCTCCTCTAATTTCTGAGAGGGTTTTAAGGCAAGAAAATGTCCGCCACGCTGCCTCAATGCGTGTTGACGAACTTCACATTTCTTCGAAATATATATTTTTTAATTTCTCAGACATGCGCTACCAGCATGCGACGACGCGGCCCGCGCCTTGCCGCCACTTGCGTTTGCCGCGCTTTGTCTCGTCACAGAGTGGCGAAATCACAGTAATATAGGTATTTTATAAACAGCAACTGTCTAATATTATGAAATATGTAGATAAAACTTAAAACTTACCTTGATAAATGTATACCCTTTTGTTTGTAATATTTTTTTAGACCTCTCTTCAATCGTTTCTGCTTATTCCCCATCTTTTACAAACTAAACTTAAACATTAATAAAACCGTACAATTAATATAACTATAAAACACTACTATTAAACAAGAATCAGAAAAAACCTACTTCACTATTAACAAAATTAAATTTTTGCAGTAATATTTTACGATTTTATTTCGTAGTGCTGAGCTCTCGCAACGCGGCGTACGTCCACCTAGCAACATGATGCGCCCCGCACTGAATTCGTGGACGAATGCGGGGGTGATATAGACGCAGTATTTAATCGGGACGCATTTTTAATTTATTATCATAAAAATAATACATATTTCTAAAAAGTAACCAAACCAAATTATTTTATTTTGTATTGCAAAGCAGTAGATATTTTTTTATATTCCTTTGATAAACAATGAAGGAGTAAAGTGGTTTCATCTCAACGATTTGGAGGTGATTTGGGTATTTTTTTATTTATTATGTGACACCGATAGAAAAATTATGGCTAAACCAAATTACGTATCAGATCATGTAGATTACTAGCTATTTTTTTCATGTGTAATTTCTCTGTAAGTGTCGACGAAAAGTTGGTTCATCTGCACGCTTTTTTCAAGCTTTTTGCGAGAGAGCAGCCTTAATAATAAATGCACTTTGTTCATTCGTATTCAAAATTTCAAAACACTTTATACACAAACACCGTGTCGAATACTGAGGAAAAGAAACGACGTTAGACCATCGTTAGACAATGCACGGCCTTCAAGCCACACCTCCGTGCCCGTCGGAGAGCGTGAGGTTTTTTTCGTTACGAAATTTCTGGATTTTCCCGCACTCAAGGCCCGCGATAGAAGCTATGCAATAGCTTAACAAGAACATTGGTGACGAATGTTTAAAATAAATAAATAAATAAAACGATGATTGTCGCCTGCCAATAAACGAAACTGAAACATTTTATTCAATGTAGATAATAAATAATACTTATTGAAAGTCACACTTTCGTTTAATTTACCACTGCGTACCAAGCGTGGTAACTATGAAAAAATATTATCAACTTGTAGAGGACGAAACAAAGGACTTTTGATATTTTAAATTACATCGCGAGTGTGAGACTGTGGGTGAGATATCATTAGATCTAGCCTAGATCATGTTTGTCCAACGAGGGACGTACTGTCACCCAGTGGGCACTAGATCCTCACTAGGGTGCGCTTTTCACCAACCTAAAACCAACCAAAAGCCAATCGCATGTGCGCGCATTATTCTCCATTATTCTCGGAGAATATGCTAATTCGGCACAAAAATGTCGACAATTTTTTTGCCACAAAAACATGTAATTTTTTTATTTTACTGTTAATCATTAATTTTAAATTTGTTTGACATATTACTAATTTTTATATTTGTATACATATACATAATTTATTAATTAGTTTTGCATGATATATGGATGGGAACCAATTTTTTTTTAAATATTCTATCATATGAAAAATAAAAATAAGTTTAAAGTCCAAAATATAGATTTCAAATACTTATTGTTATGAAGTTAGGCATTCGTAAATATATTCTTATTTGTTTTTGTTGAGAATTGATTCGGTTGTACTTTTCTACGTACGTTAGGTTTCTACACAAAGTTTGGAACCTCTGGCCTTCATAGATCTAGGTAAATTTGATTATACACTATACTTCATAATTTTCATGATATATTATGAATTTTGAACAGAGAAAAAAGTTAGAACGGCATTTGAAGATCTTGAAATCAGTAAATATTAAAAATAAATAAAATCTGCTGAGTTTCTTAAAGGTACAGTAATGAATCAATAAACCTGAACAAATGGCTTCGGAGTAGTTTGAATCAAAGGAATATATATTATTTACAGGAGCATAATTCAAAGTCTAGGCCAATTGTTTTCTTTAAGTGAAATTTACTGCTTTTCTATTCTTAGTACTTCAACAGAATTCAAATAATCATTCGTCAATTCATTACAGCCTCTTAAAAGTCTGTCGTCTCGTTCGAAACTCACGTGGTATGTGGCAGGGAATTCTCACGCTTCTACTATTTAGTATATAGTAGGGGAAAATCAAGTTTATATGAAATGTTTAAAAAATACAGGCCTGGTAGCTCTATACAAAGTGTTGTAAAGTTTGTATTGGGAGGGTATTCAAAATTTATATTAATTTATACATCTTTTGTTCGTTAATCTATTAGTCTAAAGTTTGACATCATAGGTTAAGTCAATTAAATAATATCACATACAAACGGTGTTACGTATAATCGTTGATTAAAGCTTAACTAATATTACTCATCTCTATAAAACTGTATCTATCTAATGACATGAAGTGAATAGACAGAGAAAGAGAGAAACTTAGGGTATTTCTAAAACTGACGCTATTCATATTCAATAGTAGTCTTTAATAGTCTGTAACGGTAATAGATGACCGTTACTCCATAATTTCTATTATAAAAATATTATTTATATTTTGGGTATTTTAGGTGATCATAAACGAGCATTCATTACACCTGGTTTCTGTAATTAGTGACCCGTATCACCACTGCCAACCAATACATTAAGGTATCTAAAAACATAACGATACACGATAAATTATAAAAAGGGTTCATGTTTTCTGCGTAATATGACTAACTTCTCTCAAATTTTAAACGTGATTTATGTATTTTTCAGCAGTTTTTTAACATTGTTGTTGACGGTGAAATAATTTATATTCTGTCAGTCGATATCGATTTTCATGTGTGATTTATGTTTTATATATTTAAATTTTAGCTTTTATGGTTAGTGATATAAATATTATTTCGTTTTAAAAATTAACCCTAAGTTTTAAAAAGAATTGAAATTTATTTAGTTAATATATTGATATAATATTAGTTATAAAACTAAAAACTGTTATGATGTGACTATCGATTTATTAATATAAGGTGTTTGATATTATATTCATAAAAGTACATTTTATTATTTTTATTTCATCATACTCGTAGTTGTAACGCACGTGCCAGTCATGGGCAGGCTCAGGTCGGGTGACTGACCATGTTAGTGCGTAATTTGGCACTATAATATCACTTGCGTAGTTAATATTTTTAATTAGTATTCAGAAATTTCTGGATGAAAGGTCTCCTTTTTTCTAGAGATCCGTTTGATTCATGAGATGAAAATGAGTTTCGGCACTTACCATAGTTATCCTATATGACACCAACAAGACAAAATGAGATTATGAATACAGAGTATTTTCTTTGTATCTTCACACTTCTGATCAATTTAAGTATTTGACCTTACCTTATTTACAAAACAAATATTGTTAAGTGCAAAGGGACATCTCGTTCCTGGATATCAGAAATCTTTAAGATGTAAGACTGTATCTAGCACTATTGTATTTTCGATGTTTGGACTTCAAAATTATTGCTCAAGTAAGTTGTTTTCCACTAAAATTTACGAAAAAAAATAAAGCGATTGCATAATAAATCAGTCGCTTTTGTGTACTGATAGAAAATCCGAAAGCAAATTACATAAATTTATATATGTTGTCAAGCCACTTGAACGTAAAACGAAATTATGTGAAAACAAATCGTAACTAGAATCTTCGAATTTAAATCACAATCTTGATTTGCTTCTAATAATTCGGAACCTTTAGGGAACTTTGCAATAACTCGGAGCATCTAAAATGATATATAAGGGTAGCACACATGTTAAAATAAAGAATAATTAATTACCTCACTTTGTACTTAAATCTGCTTATCAATTGGATTTTAAGTGTTTTGTAGTCATTCATTACAGTATATAAGTTCACTACTGAACGTAGGCCTTCCCCATAGATTGCCTCATAAGGGGAATATTTGCCATAGTTTTCGCTCTTGGCAAGCAGGACGTTGCTGTCTATATAAGAGGCTCAATATATATTACTAAGACGCCCACGGGATGATATGTGTTTGGTTGTGTTTCCCTTTAATTCCAGCCAACAAGACAAAAAGTTTAAAAAATATAAAAAAAATTGATTTTCAAATTAAAAGAAAACAAATTTTTGAGAATGCCATGAATACTCTTTCTAATACAACCTTAATTTGTACTTCAATAGAAATGTGGTTCGGTATACCTTTGACGTACGACCGACGCTACATGGGGCTGTAGCCAAATATAGCTCATATTATGGCTGCAGCACAAATGCGCCAAGATAATGAGTGACTAAAACCGGAGACCCTTTTCACTAGTCAAATGACACCCATCTTAGTTATCGGGGATGACAGTACTTCTGAATTTTAATTAGCTACCGTGGGTAAATCTTTGTTTCAGAAAGCACGAGGGATCTGTGACAGAAAACATCTGGCCGCCGAGCTTCAGCACGTCAAGCAAGTATTGCGAGACAAACAGGCTTCGGGTCTCGCGCCTACGTCACAGGGACCGAGTGAAGCCGGCCACAGTCGAGCGTGTGCCTGCTGTACCACCATACATCAGAAGAGTCACAGACAAGTTTGGCTACATCTTGAAGCGAACTTCTATTAAAAAAATACTACAAGCCGCCGAAGAAGATTAATAAATTTTTACCACTCATCAAACGTAATATTCCTCTACAGGATGCAAGAGTGTACAAGTTAGATTGTGAATGTGGTATCTCTTACATAGTTCAAACAAAAAGATCCATACAAAACCCAAACATCTCTGACGGAAGTACCGACGCTCCGGGAAGACTGCAGTCTGTGAACCATTACATCAGATTTGATAAAAACCACAAATCCTCGCAAAAGAACGTCGATTCCTATCAAGGATGATACGCGAGGCTAATGAAATTAAAAAAAATATCCTAATTTCAATAGAAAAGATGGTTGGATGCTGCCATCTATATTTAACAAAATTAAACCCAAACCCGAGCATACCAATGCAGGACTTCAAGATACTGTAAACTCGTTCTGCGTAAATCGAACCAAAATTTAATATTCAAAACCTGAAGGTAGCCGGGCTAACTATGACATTGGGAAGCATTCGAAATGTCGGGAATTAAAAATAAGTTGAAAATAAGTAAAAATACTTAATTATAGTAGCCGTGGTAGCTCAGATGGTTAGCGCTCGCTGTAAATATCACAGTATGCGAGCAAACCGGGTTCAATCCCCGCCGGCACCAATGAAATTGTTAATTGCAATTTTAAGTGCTGATTTACCACGTGCATCGGTGAAGGAAAACATCGTGAGGAAACCTGCACCAGGTTTCCTCACGATGAAGTAAGAAAAAATATTTCGAAATAAGATTGCCACACGCATCACCCACCTTCCTTGTCCTTAAACCCTCTCAGAACTGAGGGGAGGCCTGTGCCCAGCAGTGGGACGTATATAGGCTATATCTTTTTTTTACTTTTTTACTTAATTATACGCGATTAAATCCGTAGATATAGTTTTATTCAAGAATGCAATTAATTCTTACTTATGTATGTATATTTTTTGTACAAGCAGATAATATGCAGGTGTGGTCAAACCTGTATCACTGCGATCAGTATCATTACCATCAACCTGCGCATTCCACTGCTGGACATAGGCCTCTCCCAAGGCGCGCCACTTAGCCCAGATCTTCGGCTACACGCCTCCAGTTTCTGACAGCCATCTTGCGCAGATCCTCACTCCAACTGATCATGGGGCGTCCCACACTACGTTTGTCTAAATGCGGTCTCCACTCGCTGATTGATTGTCTACTCCACCGGTGGTCACTTCTGTGACAGATAGACCAACCCGGATGTTAATGGGCAATGGTGAGCACTTACTACCAAGTGGGGTGCATGCTCGTTTGCCTCCTCTTCTATAAAAAACATGGACGACGAGAAAATCCAACGCAGCTTTCTAAATACTTCCCAGTCTATCTGAATCAGCGACCAGTATTATATATTGTAACCGCTGCAATAGTTATTCTTCACTGTTAAGTTTCACCGTGTGCCAAACATTTTCAATGATTTTAAGGAGTTTTTTTTTATAGAACAAAGGTGACAAACGGGCACATGGTCCACTTGTTGCAAAGCGGACGATGTACCCATAAACACCTACGTCGCTCTTTGAGTATAATCTAAAAAATGTAGATGAGTTGTCACCCCTGAGAACGGAGTTGGAATGCCACGTTACCATTAAAAAGGTTTGTTTGCGTTTGGGTTTGCGGTTCTCTACACTCACTATATGACACACTGGCACTACCTTACCTATTCAGGTAAAATAGTGCCAGGGTAAGCTATTCACCTTACCCTGATATTCTGTAAAAGCGTAATCCTAGCCTGATCGAGTAACCTGATTCCACAGCCATAATAAAACTGCAGCATGGTTTTACCACTTCATAAAGCTAAAGTTATAGTTTTTCAAATGAATAGATACAAAACTAGTGACGTCAATTAACAAATTCATGGTAGATAGCACAGATAGCTTGTGAAGTCAACTCTGATCCACCGTTGCATGGAGCGCGCGTTGCCCTAATTAACATACCGCTTTGACAATGCGAAGTAATTATTTGCGGTGAGCTCTGCACCGATGGCAAAATTTTCATTTTTGTTAAGTACATATGCAGTTCTGATAAAATTACATTAATAAAAGTGTTTTGCTTATTATTACTACCACATCGACTGCTTTTTTTAAATTAACTGACTTATTTTGAGAATATTGTGTAAGTATAATTATACGGAAATAATTACGGAAATAAATATTTTTTTCTTCGTTTTTGAAGTCGGCTTTTATATTTTTATTAAAAATCTAATTTTTTGATCCATTCGAGCGCACTAAGGAATATCAAAAGCTAGAAAATGTTTACATTGTTACATTAAAAACTGCCTCCCTCTTTTTCCATACTTAGAGCTGGAATTTTTGTCTCCATCGACGACCACCTTTGAAGTTTAAACTATTTAAAAAAGAATCATTAAAATCGATATACAATTGACGAATATATCGAGTAGCATAACATACAAAAAAGATCATACACTCGAATTGAGATCCTCCTCTTTTTTAATTTGACTAGAAATATAGAGTACATTTTTCAATTCTAAGTAGTTATACACATTTTACTCAAACGTAAGTTTCTATTTGCAGTGACTTGTAAACTATTGAAAAGTTTAAAGTTTGAAAGTTAAGAGGCAAGTCGCTAAAGCGAAATGGATTTTTTGAAATTAATGTTCGAAATCTTTCTCAACGCGCCAACTTATACGCTGGTACAAATTAAAGTGACTTTTACGAAGTTAGTCGTTAACGGCTTATTACACTATTGAATTTTTATCACACTATTAATATTTTTGCTTAATTTCTTTGAACGCAATACTTCAGTATGAGAAGCAGGTTAGTTTCATTCATTATGTAGAATTCGCTTAAATATTTATTTCTCTGTAGCAACCACGGTGAGAAATTTTAAAATATTTACATACATAAACACTCACGCCTGTCACCCAGAGGGGTAGGCAGAGACTACAGACTTCCATTTGGCACGATCCTGACACACCTGTCTTGCCTCCTTCACATCCATACACCTACGCATACATGCTCGTCGGTTGAGGGTACTCCTAATTTGGCCCTTTTTCAATAAATCGCCAACTTGGTCGATGAATTTTCGCCTAGGACGTCCCTTTCCGACTCTGCCATTCACTTCTGCACCATAAATTTTCTTTGTCACTCTTTCCTCATTCATTCTTTCCACATGACCAAACCACCAAAGCATTCCTTTCTTAATCCTGGTCACAACATCATCTTGCAAACCACACTCTTCTCTTATTACACAATTTCTTACCCTGTCATTCAGATTCAGCCCTAACATACTCCTTAACGACCGCATTTCTACTTCGTTTATTCTACTCTCATGCTTCTTCTGCCACACCCAACTTTCACTACCATACGTTAAAGTAGGGACCAACACAGCATTGTGAATTGCCATACGTGCCTTTTTCGACACATTTTGACTCTTCTCAATAGAGTGCAAGGTCCCATTTACTCTATTTCCCGCATTCACTCGTCGTTCTATATCCTTATCATATCTCCCATTCCTGCTAAATACGCACCCCAAATATACAAACTCATCTACTTGCTCGATCAACTCCCCTTCTATTCTCATTTCACAAATCGTTTTACTTTCTTCTCTTTCAAAAACCATAACCTTCGTCTTACTTGCGTTCACTTTCATACCCCTTTCTTTTAATGATTCGTTCATTAATGTAACCATCAATTGCAACTCGGCCGCCGACGACGCAAGAATAACTTGATCATCGGCGTACAAAAGGCATTTGACGGTAACTCACCCATTCTTAATCCGCATTCTTCAACTTTCAAATTTTGCAAACAACTGTCCATAAATAGGTTGAACAGCCACGGGGAAGCCACACAGCCCTGTCTGACACCTTTATGGATGTCAAACCAGTCCGAGTAGACCCGTTGATCCTAACACAAGCACTAGAGTCCCTATAAAGAGACTCCAATGCCTGTATCAAGCCAGCGCTGAACCCAAATGAGTTCAGTGTTTGCCGTAGCAAATCCCTATCCACTCTGTCATAGGCCTTTTCCAAATCCATGAACGCACAAAAAACCTTTTGGTTTTTGGCCAGAAACTTCTCCGCGATCATGGGCATGGAAAAGACTTGATCTGTACATCCCATTCCCTTTCTAAATCCCACTTGCACATCCCAAATTTCTCCATCAGTTTCTTTCATGACCCTTTCAATCAGTACCTTAGCATACAGTTTTCCCACAATGCTAAGAAGGCTGATGCCACGGTAGTTTTTACAGTCCTACTGCGACCCTCTTCCTTTATATACTGGGACTATCACGGCTTTGCACCAATCTACCGGTATCCGCTTCAGTTCCCAGCATAAATTAAACAAGGTGTGCAGCAGGCCTGCCACCACTTCCTCTCCAGCCCTTAGCATTTCGAGTGAAACTCTATCATATGCGGCAGCATTACCTGCTTTCATGCTTTTCATTGCTTTCATGATTTCATCTATACTTATCTCGCTACCTCTTTCCTCTTCTTTCGGCGTTTCTACTTCACTTAGTACACACGTTGTCTCATCACTCATAAACACGCTTTCAAACACAAAACTTCATCATTCAGAATATAGCCATTTTTGTTTCTTATAGCACTCATCATAGGCTGTTTTGACTGTCCCCTGGCAGTTCTTACAAGTTTCCAGAACATTTTTATATTTGGCTGGAAGTTATCCGATATTCTTCTATCATTCTTATCCGTTCTTTCTTGCTTTTTTCTTTCAACTACTTCTTTTACTCTCTTATTAAGATGTCTAAAGACTGCCTTTTTTCTTTCAATATCACCATTCGTACCACTAGAATTAGCAGCCTTTGTTGCTAGTAAATCTAGCCATGCTCTCTTCTTTGCTTCAACTTCCATACGTATCTCATCATCCCACCATAACGTATTATTTTTCCTTTCATTCTTTCTCTTACTAATACCACATACGTCGGTAGCTGCACCCACTAAACCTTTCTTTACATTTTGCCATATATTCTCCAAGTCTAACTCTTTCATACATAATTCATTCAAACCACTTATATTTTCTTTCAGTCTACATTTGAACTTGTTTTTATCACTTTCATCTTGTAATCTTTCTGTTCTAATACGCTATAACGCAGTGGTAGACACAGACGATCGATGGCGCCAACGCCTGAATAGACGATTAATTCGGCATAAAACTAAATAATGATCCGTTTCTACTTTAGAACCTCGGTAAACTCTCGTATCTACCACTGCGCCGCTCAATCTTTCATCCACAATTATGAAATCTATCATGCTTCTATCGTCACCTCTTTCCCAAGTATACATGTGAATTCACTTGTGGCGAAAGCAAGTGTTCGTCACAAAAAGATTCTTTTCCATACATACGGTGAGGAGACTTTCACCATTCTCATTTATACTTTCATCACCAAACGTTCCCAATATCCTTTCATAACCAAGCCTCCTGATCCCAACCCTTGCATTAAAATCTCCTAGCATAATAATATTTCCATTTTCCTTACACTTCATTAACACCATCCTTACCATTTCCCAAAACTGCTCTGGGATATAAGTGGGCTTAGACATGTGTGACATGTGTGACAATCCCCTAACACAAACAACTTCTTTAAGTCCACTTTCATTCGTATCCATAGCAGTCTTGGGCTTACACATTCATACTCTTTCACACATTGGCCCATTCTTTCTGAAAGAATGATACCTACTCCCTGGCATGCCCGCTCGATCTCGTCTACACCAGACCAGTATGCGGTATACATGCCATGTGTAGTGACATCCTTCCCCTTTCTTTTCGTCTCATTTACGCATAACACATCTATTCCTCTATCATACATCATATCGCATACTTCATCCATTTTATCATTCATTGCCCCACATACATTCAACGTAGCCAGACGGGCCTCTGCATTCTACTTTTCGCCTCTCCGGGAACAGAACGTGACGGGTGGTGAACCTCGTCGCCGGTTTTCCTCCCGGAGATTCTTCGCACCCCTGCCCCATTAAAGGGGCGCCGGGAACTCGGGGCCATTTCTTTAATTCGATTCCTCATGGTGCGAAATGGGGTGGTATATTTAACGCCGCCACCACGGCGTGGAGCCGAGTCTGTGGTATCGGCTTGTTGCTCATTTAGCACCACCCGGGGGACACGTGTAGGGTGAAGGAAAAAAGGCGGTGAAGGAAACTGCATGAGATCTTCAGCGTTTATGTTTTTTTTCTTGCAGATGCTTTTTCAGCAAAGTAACTAGCCCAGAATTGACACCAATCATCGAAAGAGCACCGTCAGTCGCAACCCCCCGATAATGTTGTGTAGGGTGGGCCTAGGAACAGGTGGTCAAAGCCTACGGACGCGAGCGACTTATCCCCCAAATATTTATAATAATGTAAAATATTTGCACCAACTATTTAAAAAAAATTATTGACAATTGATAATATCCACCCCAAATTTGAGCTACAGTTGTTGAACACAACTTATTTGTACAGTAAGTAAAAGTCATTAGCATTTTAATTAAATAGTGTATAGTATTTCTACGAAAAGTGAAAGCTGTAACGAACATCGTTTAAACATTTTGTAAGTGGAATTCTTGTTATCCCTTTAATATTTTGAGATTTACCTTAGTGTTTTTTATAACTTGGATACGTAAAATCCGCTCAGAAAATAAGATCTACATATTAAATAGTTTAGTACGAACGTAAACTCGTGACCAAGTGATGTATATTTAAGTATTTACGTGCTACTTCAAACGACGACAGCAAGTTTGTTTGAAAATATTAAACTTTTAAGTGCTGCCACGCCTTACTTTGGTTTGAAATTTGGAAAATGATAGCTTTGTAAATTGCATGATATTAATGTAGAGCTTAAGTACCTATTTAATCTATAAATTTATTACTACACACCATAAGCCTTCAGCAATGTGACATGTCGTATTAAAAGCAAATAAAGCATTATTATCTTATCCGAATAAGAGCTTAATTGTGTGGTTTCAACGGGTAGGCAGGTAGGTAGGTACCGAAACTTGAACGACGGAGCCAGAGGCTAGATCCGCCGTTGGATTAGGGAAAGCTAGTGCTTCCAAATTCTCGTTTTTCCTGGCCCCATGGCCTCCGTGTATCGGACTCGGGGATGTCCGTTACGCAAGTGACGCCTACAAGGAAGCTAGCAAGGCCGCTAAGAAAGGCGCGCCTTGTGTGCCTTACTTGAGGAGAAACTGCCGTGAGGCGGACAGCGCTAGTGGGACCGCGGATGTGTGCGAAAGTATTCCCGTAGCCCTACCAATATGCGGCGTAGGTTGAACACCATAGGATTTTAGTCGGTGCGAGTCTGACATAACCTATCTTTTCCCCGCAAGGCGAATATGCCTAGGCATTTCCCTATGTAAAAAATGTAGGTAGGTAGTCTTTTAGTTAAACGTAATGTAACAAATAGATAAGACAAGTACTCTAACACCCCTGTTCTATCGAAATCGATAACCATTCTTTGAAACACTACGCGCAAAGTTGTTACCCAATGCAGAATTAGATGAGCTCAGCTTCGATTAACGCCGTTTCCTAAATTCAAGAAACGTTTTGTTATCACTTTCTACAGGTCTTATTTTAAACGAATACGAAGTTCATGTAAAACAGTATTCTGCACAAGCTGTTCGTTCGATACCTTACTAGTAGGTAAGTAGTTACCTTTACCATTACTAGTACATTAGTACTACAGTACTTACGTAGTTTCGCTGCAGCTGTATTATTCTTGCAGCATGACCCTCGACTCGGCCCAATAATATGAGTCATAAGATCTTTAGGAATCTAAAATTTTCTTGGAGTTGCTATGAAGGTTGGCATCCGTTCAGTTATTAACTCTTATCGACTAAGCCGTTAGCTCCAAACTTCTTTTGTCCCCCCGACCTTGCGCCCCATTTAACATTTTTTGGGATTTATAATTCTCCTGTGAGAAAATTAGAGCGAGAAATAGCGAGAATGTTTACTTCAAGATTATGAAGGATATAGAAACGATCATCGCCATGATGGCAAATTACTGCTAGTCAAAGACATAATTAATAAAAATCTTATAAAAGAAAATCTTGTAAAGTATATTTCTGAAATTTATTATATTTTTTTTGTTTTTACTATCGACTGAATATACACAGCCTGTAATCCTCTGCTGAACATAGGCCACCCCAAAGGACGGTCCAGAGTCACCTGCATTGATCGACTTGCACCTCTTGCCAGTGCGTTACCCCATTTCGTGGAGAGCCACTCTAAATTTCATTTACCTATACGGATCAGAGCCGTGGTAGCTCAGATGGTTAACGCTCGCTGTAAATGAAACAGAACGCGAGTTACCCGGGTTCGATTCTCGCCGGCACCAATGAAATTGTTTATTGCAATTTTGAGTGCTGATTTACCACATGCTCGGCGGTGAAGGAAAACATCGTGAGGAAACCTGCATGTCTGAGGAATAAGAAAAAAATATTTCAAAGACATGAAAAGTTTGCCAACACGCATTGGGGCATCGTGGCGGATACTTCCTTGCCCTAAAACCCTCTCAGAAGTGAGGGGTGGCCTGTGCCCAGCAGTGGGACGTATATAGGCTGTAATTTTACTTTTTTACGAAACAGCCACTCGAGAACCTTACTTTTTAATTCATTTTCATTTTTCGAGATATATGGTCGGTCCATTGCGCACCTCATTTTGGGCTTTCTCATTTTGATTCTCAATCTCAATCTCAATCTGATATATCGTATTCGATTCTCCGGTTCTACTGCAGATATCCATATTGAGAACTTTATATGTACAGAAACTTCAAGCATGGCCTCCTCCATAGCTCACAACGATCGACTTTGACTGCTTCCTTATACGACCAGAAGTGAAAAACCACATCACAGATCACCATAACATCACTGGCAATACGCACTGGTTGTACATTCTTGTTCCCAAGTTTTGATGAATATGTAACTAAAAAATGTGTTGGAATCTCCAATATAGTAGCGATTTACTGGGCATTTCATATATGACGAGTATATGACAATTTTTGGTAGCTACAATACTGGCCACAATCAAAGTGCCAGTTATAGATTGTGGCAAAGTTGTGACATGCTCCTCACCACACTTGACTATATTTTTATATTTTTTATACAATAAGGTGACAAACGAGCACACAGAGACATCTACAATTATCCTCAATTAGAAATCGAAGTGCAGATGCATTGTCAGGACTGAGATGGAATGCCTCGTTTCCATTAAAAAGGGTTTCCTTCTCTACACTCTCCATATGAAACAGCAGTACTTAGTTGCAAAATAGTTGTACACAAATAGTATAACATACATATATAATATTGATATCCTGTGAGAGTGTGGTTTAACGCCGGTTGAGCCGACCCATTCGTGTTTCAACCGTAAAATAGCTGCAGCGCGGAACCACGTGAAAACAACCTTATGTATATAACATATTAAAAAAATATTTTTAATAAAACAAAAGTGGAAATGAACTTACAGTCCACCTGTTGAAAAGAAAGGAAGAACGAAAGAAAGAACTATTTATGTGTAACACACATTTTAAACACAATTCAAGAAATATACAAATGCAAAGGGGCAAAAATATGCATGCACAAAACAAATAAAAACAAAACAAACAACAAATTTTATTAAAAGGCAACGCTAGTTTTCAGTTGGAGCTTCAGTTGGAGTCGGAGAGATCACTGACCTGACTTCTGTGAACTTTTTTTTTAAGAGAGGCGGCGGCAAACTAGCATACGGTTCACCTGATGGTAAGTGATTACCGCCACCCAAGAACACTGCAACATCAGGGGAATTTCAGATGCGTTGCCGGTCTTTAAAAAAAAACGTTGACTCTTTTCTTGAAGGTCCCTAAGTCGTATCGGTCCGCAAAAATCTCTGGTAGTGGTAGATTCCACAAGGAATGTGTGTGAGGAAGAAAACTTCTTTTAAATTGCACGGTGGTGGACCACCAGTCATCTAGATGGTATGTATGGTATCGAGAGTCTTGTCGCAATGTGCGATGGTTAAGTTGTGCGGCTGGCACTGGGCAGTCCGGCCCAGAGATGGGAACAGTATTCCATGTGCGGCCGAGCCTGTGCCTTGTAAAGCTAGAGGCGGTGAGTCGGCATAAAATACTGTCCCGCTCTGCTGAGCACGCCAAGCTTTTTAGAGGCCAGTTTGGCCTTCTCTTCCAAGTGACGAAACTTACTACAAACTTAAAACACGAAACTGCACGTCACTCGATATGTCGACGCCGAGGATTCCGATACTGACTGAGGCAACAGAGGGAGTGCCTTGAAACTGAGGAGATATACGGCGAAGGGGTTTTTTTAAGGTTAACGCGCAAACTTGTGTCTTTCGGGGATTAAACTGGACTAAATTTAGGCGCCCCCAGTCTGAGACTTTATTGAACAAAGTTTCGACTTCAGACCAAGTTTGTCCCGGTACACAGCGACGTCTTCCCGAGAAATATTGGCACGGCCGGTGTATAAAGCATCACCAGTGCTGTCCTCTGATGTATTAAATAATGTATGTAATAATAATGTCTGCTGAAATAAAAAAAATATTAAGAACTAAAAATTGCACGCAGCCTTGTAGAACGTCAGCGTTAGTGGGCTTGTAATCGGAGCACGCATCGTCTACTACCACCTTGATGCTCCGATCAGCAAGAAAACTGTTGATCCGATGCACAATTTCTCGGGAAGACCATAGGAAGGAAGCTTCGTAAGAAGCGCTTTGTGCCAAACCCGATTGAAGGCCTCCGCTATGTCCAAACTAACAACTGAACCTCCAAGTATCCACCAATTACGTGTAACTACGAATTACAAACTTTATTACTAGCTAGAGAGTAGTTTTAGTAGTTAGTTAGTGTAGAGTCAGTTAATACACACATACTGTATAAATATTGTACAGAAGATATATAAATGGTATAGAGCAGAGATGCACAGACTTATTAAGACTAGGGGTCACTCGGGCAAATTATGAACTGATGGTGGGCCGCCAGAAGTATAGGTAATTAAAGATAATAAAGAATTGATAATAATGTATTAAAATTGAAAAAAAATATTAATTTGAAGCGTGGCACTGCATAGTGCTTACAATCTTTTTTATATTTGGCTCAAATTTACTTGTAGCAACGCGTAAAACTGCTTCCAAACTTTCATTTGCAAGGCGGTTTCGATTTTTTGTTTTATTATTATTTAGTATTGAAAAGGCTTGTTCACATATATAGGTAGAACCAAATAAGCTGGCACATTTCAGAGCGTTTATGCGCAACTCATTGTACGTCTTTTTATCAATGCAGCGGTAAAAGTTCAGCAAGTCTCATCGTTGAATTTGTTGCGTAAATCTTGGTCGTTTTGAATGTCAATAATTTCTAACTGCATTGATTCTGGCGCATTTTCAACTGAAATCGTGAAAGGATTGCTGAATATGTCGAACAGAGGTTTCACTTTTTTAAACTCCAAAAATCTGTCTTGAAAAGATTGAATCAAAATATCTAGCTTCTCTACATAACTGAAATTAATTTCAGTTTTGTTGAATTTTTCAGCCATTTTCTTATAATTCGGAAAATGATTGTAATTTCCAGAATTCAATTACGATCTGAAAAGTGTCAGCTTGCATTGAAAGGATGATACATGAGCGTAGAGCTGGGATATCAGTTGATTTTTGCCTTGAAGCCGTGTGTTCAAGACATTCAAATGATTTGTAATATCAACTAAAAAATCGGCCAAGAGCGTGTCGGGCCACACTCAGTGTAGGGTTCCGTAGTTTCCCGTCCGTCACAATAAGTGTTCCCACTTATGAGTTTAAAGGTGGGTATCCATGATGTTCGCGCTCCAGAAGCGCTCCGCGCTCCTGCAACTGCTCCCGGTATACTATTGTTTCCATCCAAGTTCAAAATAATTTTCCTAGAAAGTCCTTATAAAGTTCTACTTTTCAGATTTTTTTCATATTTTATAAACTTATGGTTCATAAGTTAGAGGGGACACATTGCTTTTTACTTTTGGAGCGATTATTTCCGAAATTATTGACATTATCAAAACATGATTTTAGTAAACCCCTATTCATTCCAACAATATATCACACGTTACGGTTGAAATTAAAAAAAATCACTTCCCACTTTACATATAGGGGGGCTACCCTAATAAAACATTTTTTTCCAATTTTTATTTTACCACTTTGTCGGCGTGATTGATATACATATTGGTACCAAATTTCAGTTTTCTAGTGCTAACGGTCACAGAGATTAAGCGAGGACGGTCAGACGGACAGACAGACATGGCGAAACTATAAGGGTTCCTAGTTGACTACGGAACCCTAAAAAGCGCAATCACATAACCAATCAGGATTTTTAAGTTTCTGGACATCCCTTTGCTTTTCCGCCAGAAATATTCCAATTTCTTCTATTAAATTTAGAAATCGTTCCAGTGTCAATCCACGACTTAGCCACCTTACTTCTGTATACTCAGTAAATCTCCATATTCGCTTTCGATGTCATCAAGGAATTGTTTGAACTGCCTGTGATTGAGTCCTCGTGATTTTATGAAATTTACAGTCGAAACTACCACTTTCATGACATTTTGAAATTCAATTTTTTTAGAACTGCATGAGATCTTTAGCGTTTATGTTTTTTTTTTCTTGCAGATGTTTTTCAGCAATGTAACTAGCCCAGAATTGACACCCATCATCGAAGGAGCACCGTCAGTCGCAACCCCCGATAATTTTGATAAGTCCAAATCAGTTTTTGAACACTCATCCAAAAGTACATTGAGTATATCACAACTCCTCTGGTTTGACCTTTCAATGAACACATTCCTAATAACTCTTCTAAGACTTCAAAATCTTGAGTATCCTGTATGAATATCAGAAGTTGAGCTGTGGAACTAATATTAGTGGATTCGTCGAGTGCTAATGAAAAAAATTCAATGATCTTAGTTTTTTCATTTAATTGTTCCGCAATATTACCTGACAAAGACATAATTCGTCTTTGGATAGTCATACGATTCAGTTGAATTTTCTCAAACTTTTTTGCTGCTTCTGGACACATTTTCTTAGCGGCAATTTCTATGCATTCTTTTACAAAATCCCCATCATTGAAGGGGCGACTTCGCTTTGCTATCATTCGAGAAATTTCATAACTAACTTCTGTAGCTGTTTCTGAATCTTGAATGGGTTTTATAAACATAGCTTGCTGACCAATAAGCTCCCGTTTTAAAGACAACATTTTTTGCTTTCTTAATTCGCCTGTAAACTTGGTAAAAGTAGGATTCTGCGTTTCATAGTGCATTTTTAGATTATATTTCTTTGAAATCACAACAGAATTCTTGCAAATTAAACAAACGACTTTGTTATGCGACCATACAAAAAAGTATTTCTCAGTCCAAATTTCTTAAAACTGCCGATTTTCATCTTTAACCTTACGTTTTTTACTAGGTCCTGGCTTGTCCATGTTGCGTTCTAATCCTGGCTAGGATTAACACAGCACCTAAAACAATTACAGTACCTACTTAAATTACCCATCCTTTTTTAAATAACCAAAAATAATTGAATAAATAGGTAGGGAAACACTTATTAATAACAAAGTTTACTTAAGATTTCGCAACACAATTATACACGGCACTTGACGGGAACACTATACGTTGAATGTGGATCAAAATATATGACACTGGCTAGTCGAGTTAAAATCAACACTAGAACTATTGACACTTCACTCAAATTAAAACCGAACTGCCGGTCGCTGCGGTTAGCGTGGCTTTTATACCGCGCGTATAGAGTCGAAAACTGTCTGGAGAAATCACGAAACCAACTCTGGAAGCTTCGTGTATCTACCTACGCGAGCAATCGGGAATTCGGTACTATTGTTATCTCGCTTGCTCTAACAATATAACCCGTGGATAAGCCGCCACCGCGCTGCCGTCGTCGCCGCGCCGCCGCCCGCGGTTCCTCAAGAAAACGAATTTAACCGAGATCAGCACGAACATTACCGACCGCTGTTACCGACGCATGCACGGCGCACCGATAAGCGTACTTAAAAGCACGCGCGAGATTCAAATTACTTTTCGAACATATTTTTTTGGTTTTATTCTGCAATACAATTTAATATTTTTCGAATGTACGAGAGTATTATTTTTGCTGTCGGCGTGCCGCGGTCTGTGCGTCTACGGTGTAGAGCATATATTTATGTAATACTTACACATGTACCTACTTACTCATAAAATATTTGGCTCTATGGGTGAGACATCTTTTACTTTTTTCACAAAACCTAAAACATCAATATATCAATATTATTACATAGATAATTTGTATTCTATACTCAAAGAGACACGTAATGTTACGAAAAGACACCTGCAGCCAACTGCACACAAAGAAGGCTACAGATGCCTTGTTTGTATTAGGTACTGGCTCTGCATACCCTTATGATCGGAACACAGCTGTTTGATTGATGGACTCCTTAACAATAAGGGTGTATTTTCACAAAGTTAATCTATAGAAAAAACATGTAAAATATCGCGGGAAATGTGTCATACCCTCGTGTGAATATTATGCAGTATTCCATTTAACCCCTGAACAGTATCTTTCTAAATAGGGTCATTTCTTAATTTTTTTTTTATATAAAGGGTGAAAAACGAACACATGGTCCACCTGACGGTAAGTCGATGCTGTGGCCCATAGACATCTACATTTATCTCCGATTAAGAATCAAAACGCAGATGCGTTGTCAACCCTGAGGACTAAGATGGAATGTCTCGTTTCCAGTAAACAAGTCTCTGGATCTCTACACTCACCATACGAAACACAGCAGATATAGGCTGCTATTTTACGCTGATATTCTGTGAGAGCGTGGTCTTTCCCCGGTCAAGCCGACTCATTCGTGCTACAACTATAATACAGAAGCAGAGTAGCTCTACTACGTATAAAATTCCAATCTTAAATATTGCAGTGATTACTGGCGGCTTGTTTTTACTGCCCGGGAGAAAAAATTTACGTAATTTCGTGTATTTTTTAAATATATGGGTATAATGTTATTGTTTATACAATAAAATATAATAAACATGTTTTTCTTTACTATAACATGAGTGCTAAAAGCGAAGTATCATCGTGATCATCATCATTATAGCCCTTCACAAGGCCACTGCTGAACAACCTGCTGAGCAACCTGCACTTCTCCAATGACTTGCATTTCTCCAACGGTTCTCGGTTCTTCGAGCTATATGGCTGGATCATTTCCACTTCAGCTTACGAATCCGTTGGGCTATGTCGGTCACTTAGGTTCTACTGCGGACATCCTCATTTCTAAGTTTATCACGCAGAGAAACCCCGAGCATAGCCCTCTCCATAGCTCGATGAGCGACTTTGAGCGTCCTCACACGGCCAGCAGTGAAAGACTACGTCTCAGTTCTATATGTCGTCACTGGCAACACGCACTGGTTGTACAATTTCGTTTTCAGGTTTTGAGGTATACCTGACGAGAAGATGTGTCCTAATTTACCGAACGCTGCATAGCCGAGTTTAACCCGTCGGTTGACCTCTCGGTCGAAGTTGGACTTACCTAGTCGGACTATTTGTCCCAGGTAAACCTACTCGTAAACAACTTCGAGCTCAGCGCTCCCAACTACTACCGGCGTAGGTGTGACATGGACATTGAACATTATCTTCGTTTTTTCCATGATCATCTTAAGACCTATCCCTTGGGAGACACTATTGAGGTCAATAAGCATAGTGCTTAGGTCCTCCAGCGATTCTGCCATAAGGACTATATCGCCGACAAATCGAAGATGGGTGAAGTATTAGCCATTGATGTTACTGTCGTATCCTTTCTAATCCAGTAGCTTGAAAACGTCTTTAAATGTAACGGTGAAGAGTTTCGGGGATATTACGTTACCCTGTCTTACACCTCTCTGCAGTTGTATAGGTTTTGTACTCTGGTTCTGTTCTGTTTGGATGGCTATCGTAGCTCTACTATACAAACACTTCAGCACTTCGATATACCGACAGTCAACTTATCACCGCTGAAGGTACTGTAGCACCGCCCAAATTTCGACAGAATCAAAGGCTTTCTCACATTCCACATACGCCAGCCAATGTAGAAGATTGTACTCTTCGACGAAGTATAATAGTTATAAAATTATTTAAAAAAAATGGTGGGAATTGAATCGTCGCAATTAATGAAAGTTACTGACAATAGATATTTGACACATGGATGTTTTGACTATTGAACGGTTAAAGAAAGAACTATTCATGACTCTATCGAATACCATGTGGGAGTAAATACAGGATATGAAATTGTTTCTCTAGTCTTGTCTTGGCCTTGATTTGCGGGCAGAATGTAGTTTATTCATACAAAATATAGGTTGTTCATTATTAGTCGGAAAGACGCTAAGCTAATCAAATATATAATATATCAAATACATAATATATAATATAGCGATTCAGTGCAGCTAACTCCAAGTTCATAGATTCATAATGTACCGCGCACATTGTTTGTGAGGTCAACTTTGGTTTCCAGTTCGTTGGAGCGCACGTGACTGCCATTAGCATGCCGGCTGACAAAACAATATATTATGAGCAGCGAGTGTTGCTGTAAGACAAATTTTAAATTACGAAATTAATAAAGACTCAACAACATATTTATATATGTTGGCTGCCTTGTTGGTCTAGCAATTTAAGCGCGACTGCTGATCATGTGGCTTCGGGTTTGAATCCGGGGAAAAGCCAATAAAACCAATTGGATTTTTCTCTCAAGAAATCTAAGTATCAACCAGGAGTCAGTTGAATTTCACTCCGGTGTCTTAAAGAGTACGTAAAGCCGTTGGTCCTGAACCTATTTGTCTCTAGTCGTGTAGAATTGTCGTCCGATCAGACGACGAATTAATATTTGCTATTATATTTATTTTAGCTACATATTATATGATATGTAGCTAAAAATAAAAGAACACAAAAATGTCCAGTACCATTTGTCAAGAGCGCTTTATCAAAAAGGCAATATGTCTGCCAAGCACTTTATTTTTAAAATGTTATTAATAAAAAAATTAAATCAAAAAACTTAAAAAGACAACAAATCAGACAAACTATTTTAAATTGGCTATAAGAATACGACTATGAAAATTGGGAAAACTTACTTTAAGTTATGTACACATATTTTAACAAAAATAGACACGCAGACACACATAGACACACATAGATACACACAGACACACACAGACACACTCAGACACACACAGACACACACAGACACACACAGACACACACAGACACACAGACACACACAGACACACACAGACACACATAGACACACACAGACACACACAGACACACTCAGACACACTCAGACACACACAGACACACACAGAACACACACACACACACACACAGACACACATAGACACACACAGACACACACAGACACACACAGACACACACAGACACACACAGCCACACACAGACACACACAGACACACAGACACACACAGACACACAGATACACACAGACACACACAGACACACACAGACACACGCACGCACGCACGCACGCCCGCACGCACGCATGCACGCAAGCACGCAAAAAAATTCTTGGAGTATGCGCAGGAATTTTTATACGTGATAGAGCCATGCTGCAGTTACATTAGTAGTATAGTTGTATCACGAATGGGTCGTCTCGACCGGGAAAGGACCACGCTCTCAGAGAATATCAGCATCAAATAGTAGTTTAATGCTTCTGTGTTTCGTATTGTGAGTGTAGAGAACCGGATACCCTTTTTACTGGAAACGAGGCATTCCACCTAAGTCTTCACGGATGACAACGCATCTGCATTATGATTCTTAATCGAGGATAGATGTAGATGTCTATGGGCAACATCAACCACTTACCATCAGGTGGGCTGTGTGCTCGTTTGTCATCCTATCCTATAAAAAGAAAAAAAAGGTATTACATAGGTAAATTTGTCGCTCTCCCTTCCACCATCGGACAACCAGATGCTCAACCAATCTCCACACTTTTGTTATCGACATACCACTCATAAACAGTTTCCTTTGTCATACGTAAAGCGTGCAGAATCGCGGTGGAATACTCGTAAGTTTCCAGCATCTGTCTTTCCATCCGATTACAATGTTTGTCTTCATGGCAGAAGTCGAAAGGCTTTTGTTCGGCTAGGTCAGTGCGCTTTACCACCAACGCCAGCATCATCACTTACCAATTTGGTGAAATTACAGTCAAACACTGGATAATAACGTTAAAAGAAAAGAGTCTGAATTAAAGATCTATAAATTGTTTTATGGTTTATTATATTATCTTAGATTCTTTATTATAAGATTAAAGTGTTGAAGAGCCGAGTCAACATTGGATATCTTTTACTTCCATCAACAATTCGACTGACAAAAGTAATTACAACAATTTGTCTTCAATTTATGAGAAGCTGATAAAAAAAGAACATTCTATCGGAAATTGGCCTACCCATTGTTATAAATACCAAGCTAATTATCTTCCTTTCTTACCTGTTACTCGAGCTTGTAACTTTATCTTGAATTAAGTTAAGAAAAGTTTATTTAAGGTTCTCACCAAAACTTTAAAATGAAAAGGCTTTCAAAAGCTTAGAAATTTACTTTATAAGTTTTAAGAAATTAAGCTAATAATAGGGTTTATTCATGCTATTTATCAGTGATGATAATGACTTACTAATGTTTTAACTTTAGTAAGTTATTATCATCATACAAATAATTACTCCGAGTGTGGACGTTTGTCCTTGTACAATTTATGTATGTAAACTGCCTCCATGATACAGGAAAAAATCCTTGCGCAAAGAAAACAAATATTGAACGATATAAAACTAATTTTACGGATTCTATCTCGTTTCATTTTAACTTACTAAATTCACGATATTTCGGTCACTTTCCAGTGCCTATTGTCACGGGGGGATTGAGGTGTTTGACGTCCTGATGTCATAGTTAACGAAGGCTACCTTCAACTTTTAAATATTAATTTATGGTAATCAATCAGTTTGTTGAGTGTGTTGTTTTAGAAAGCACAATTGATCTGTGACAGTAAGCACCTGGTCGCCGAGCTCCAGCACGTCATGCAAGTAGGTCGATTGCTCGTAGTTGCTTCCGGGAGTAGAGTTCACTATAGTGTTCCGGAAATTATTAATTCTTTCATCTAGGTTTCTAGTAACATCCTGGTTTCTAGTAACATGGTGACTGCCGAAGAAAGTTGGTCGAGGCCATACCTTCTGCCAGTGGTTGCCAGTTACCGCACGTGAAAATATACTGAGCATTGGGACGCCTATACGGGCTTGTAGTTTCTCAGCGCAATCCTCGGTGCGGATCGGCGTCCGGATTCACTTTAAATCCGGCTGGGTGAGACCCCATTGATGAGGCCTAGCTAGTCTATCTGAGAGCGGACGACGACTAAATTAAAGTCACAGTTTGTATTTTGTAACCGACCTAGTTCTGCTGGAGCAGTTTATCTACGCCGTTAACTATCACCACGACACGATCTCTTGTGGCCTGAATAACCACAAAGTATTTCTGGAGAAGACTAAGCTATTGTTGTCGCTTTATATTCAGGTGTCACTCTCCTATACCATGGTGCGAAAGTCTCTAATAGGTTGACCTGAGAATTTGTTTCTGATAGGTTCCTCAGATTCCAAATATTGCTTAATGGAGCAACTTTTATACGTCCCCATCTTCAGTTCTACTTAGTGGCGTTGGTTGGGTTTATCAGCGTGGAACATTAGCTGGGGCTATGATTGAGTGTTGCAATGGACTTAAGATTTATTGCCAGTTAATGTTTTTGTGGCTTCAATGGTCATTGTCTAGTTAATGATTGTGCACATTCGTTGTGAAGAACCATTGCGTACACTGTGTAACACGGATTATTGGCCATCCATGACACAGTGCTCACGGTTTACTTCTAGGTCTTGAGCATTCTTTCGCTGCGTGGTCCTCGCTACAACACACACACACGGGGTTGGTAGCAGCAATACGGAAAGGAAAATGTTTGGTACTTGTGGCATTTTGCTGGATCTTTCTTTGCCCTGTAAATGTCAACTCCTACATTTGGCATTAACAGTTGCTTCTGGATTTTTAATAGCTTCTGGGTATTACCTGGAAATCATTTCATCAGCGCATAAATTATGAAGCCCCGACTGTTCTTAAGCGAATTGATCTGGCGGATATAATCAGGTTTATGTCTAAGCTCTTAAGCTTTACATTTTTTCTTAAGCTGCTTTTCATCACATGGAATACGACTTCGTTTGTCATTTCAGTTTAAAAGAAAGCATACCCAGAATGACTTCTAAACAGAGAAGTAGTACAACTTAGAGATATTACAACTTTTCTCATTTTTATTTATATTATGCAACATGAAATGGAATAAAAATGTTTCTGTAGGGACGACGATTATATAAAGGACATTTCAATCGAAGTAACAACAGTAGGACGATTGTACTCTTAAGTAAAGTGAACCAAAGTAATAAAATGTTTAGGGACTGATTTTACGTTCCCGGTTCTGATTTTATTGAAAGGACAATATCGATGCCTCTATTGGACTAGATTACCTTGTCTAATATTGTTAGCAATTTTTTCAACTCGTTACAGTATTTGATATAGATATTTCTTCTTATTTAAAAAATGTAAGTAAGCTAAGAAATATGCCGTGTGGTAACGTTGTAAGGTATTTACATTACTCCAATTTGTCTCGTGGGTCAAAAAGAGCTTATATGAAAAAAGGGGGTAGCTTATACATGGTAGAGCCATGGTACAACTATATTGTGGTTGTAAAACGAATGAGTCGGCTCGACCGAGGAAAGATCACACTCTCATAGAATACCAGTATAAAATAGCAGCATAATGCTGCCGTGTTTCGTATGCTGAGTGTAGAGAACCGGAGACCTTTTTACTGGAAATTAGGTATTCCTTCTTACTCAGAGTTGACGATGCACCTGCATTTTGATTCGTAATTGAGGATAAATATAGATGTCTATGAGTCACAGTATCCACTTACTATCAGGTGAAGTGTGTATTCGTATGTCACTCTTATTCTATAAAAATGGCTATTATACAACTGTGGCCTAAGAAAATAAGAAACATTTCTAAGCTTTCAGTTTTAATAAACACAGCATGTGAATAAAGTTATAATTAACATCAGCACCTAATATGACTAAGAAATATTTGTCTGAATACATACTAACATGAACATACATTAAAATTATTCAAAGCTTTGCAAGTTTGTATAAAATGACACAAATCAATTTATTTAATGTGCGCGTTGTAAGTCATATACTGCGCTGAGTTTGATGATGTTTTTGTTTTAATAGGTTCCAGCAAAAATAAATTATTTTTTTATTTTTAATATAAGGTAAACTAGTTGTGTGTTTTCTCGTAACAAGCTAGAAACTTAATTGTGCTAGTAATTAAATAGGTATCACGGATTATAACAAATAACGACTTTGGACAATTCATTAACAGCCGACTTTTAAAAAGGGGAAAATTAAAGGTAAAGGGTTTTTACCGACGAGCATGTATGCGTAGAAATATGGACGTAAAAAAAGCGAGAGAGGTGTATCAGGATCGCACCAAATGGAACCTTGGGGTGACAGGTGTGATAGTTTGTGTTTCTTTTTATTACATTGTACATTTTTAATGAGGGAGAAGAACTGCATACATATAATTAATTAAAACTGAGGTGGTTTTACATTTTCCTTTTAAATTAATGATTAGATAAAAGCAAGAATAGCTGTAAATGCCAGCATCACATTTACTAGAGATCTAATTTAGTTCGAGTAGCGCACATACTCAAATATACCTAATTAAGACAACTTGATTAGTAACTTACAAATTTGTGTAGGAAGTGAATTGGTATAACAAAATCGAATTAGCAAATTTCAAGAAAGGTGTCTTCCTTGCTATTCTAACGTCATATAACAGATAATAGTCTGGTTACAATATTATATATTTGTAAATAATATTATGTTAAAATATGTTTTAACACACATTTTTACTCTGGCAGCTTAGCCAGAGTAAAAATGTGTATTAAAACTTAGATAATAGTGGATTTTCAGTTTTTTATGTTATTTTTTTATATTTTTTGTGTGCATTTCCGTTGTAAAATTTGAAATGCATTTTTGAAGCACTTACTGACATCCTATTGTAATACCTCAAACTTTGAAAGCTATATAAAATCCTTGCATCGGACGTATAATGTTACTTAATTATTGAAAACAACAGTAGCTACAACCGACTGAGGAAATTGACTTTTGAAAATTGAATTGCATTTTACTAAATGTACTTATCTAAACAGCAGCGTGTAAGTTAGGTTCTGTACTAATTACTAGTAATAGAATGAAATAATAAATGATCGTCGAATTGGCGACATAGATGCATAGCGCAACCCGGCGATAGGCATCAGGCAGTGGGAAAAAAATACGAGTCAACATGATTGATAATATATGTATTTTACCATGCATGATTTAAACTTTGGTCCAAGACCAAATAGACAACATCAAAATTTAAACTGCACGTGGTGGGAAAATATGAAGATGTTGAAGCAAAATTATTTTAATGTTGTAGCAGTTTAAAGATATATTCAATTTGCCGTCAAAATTATCGATCAAAATACATACTAGGGAGGGATCGATCAAGATACATACTAAATACTTACTACTTATAAAAAACTACTATTACGTGTTATCAGACTCCTGAAAATCTTTACGTACCGCGCAAATCGAGACACTTAGCAACACTAGTTTACGCTTTCAGTGTTAATTAACACGAACGTGAGCGGCGGTGGAAAAAAGTCATAGGTCCTATCGTCGGGAAGACCCGGAGCTAGACATGTGTCAATCATGCATGATTTTTTTTTGTTTGAGCTGGTACACTTAAAAGTATTGATGGTTCATTCATTTGTTTTTGAATGTACCAGTACAACCAATCACAAACAATTGACGGTACCTTTTTAACCCGCGATTCGAACGAATTGTGAATGAGCCGCAAACCGACCGAATCCCGAATGATCTGCATAAACAGGCGAATCAAATTGACAATGCAGATTGCAGAGTATAAGGAGTATTTATTAAGGGTTTTTTATTATAATATTGTTACCTAAATTAAAAATTATTTTACATTTTATTATATTTATTTGTTACATCAATGAGTTAAAAATATCATTTCGTAGAGTTTACTAAAAATAACTCTTCAAAAGATTTCATGATAAATGATTTATTTAATATGATAATTTTCGACCACCTTATAGAAGTATAAGATAGGTAAACGTTTAATTTTGTAACAAATGACTTTGCAAATAGTATCCATACATGTTACAAAAAAAGACATGTTTTCATTTTTCAACGTATGTTTTCATAGCATTTACTTAGAAGCTTGAGTGATTTACATCACGAAAGAAGAAGAAGGGAGGAGTTTTCCTTTTTAGGCAAAATGCGCTCAAAAATAAACGCAGTTTAGTAGAGTAGGAACAAAATATTTTTTATAGATTTAATGTGATAAACGAGCACACAATCCAATTGATAGTAGACATCTACATCTATCCCCGATTAAGTATAAAAATGCAGATGCGTAGTCACCCCTGAGGAATAATAATAAAATTCCACGTTTCCATTGAAAATGGTATCCAGTTCTCAACACTTACCATACAAACACAGCAGCATTAACCCATTATTTCGCCCTAAAATTCTGTGAGAGCCTTGTCTTTTCCCGTTCGCGCCAATCTATTCATGGTATAACTATAATACAGCTGCAGCATGACTTTAACATGCATAAAAATGGTAAAAAAATATATTTCGTAAAACATAAATAATCCGCTTAACCGATCCCAATCAATTTGCTAAACTAGAAGCAGACTGTAGTTTCAGATAGTAACTACAACTCTTATGTATTGTAACAAACTTTGTAAACCAGTACCTTTTGCTCTAGAGAGTTGATATAAACTAACTTAAATTTAGTTAACTGTTTTCCGGGAAGTTTGCGGAGCTTCTACTAGATATAGGAACACATAGATTGTCTAGGAGCTTAATTTCTAATGAATTAATTTGTAGGTGGATACAGGTTTCAGACACTTTACATTTAATCATCGACAGTAAACGACGTCAGATACACAATTCGAACATGTCGCATATTATCAATTTAATTTAGATGGTGGATTAGTTGTATCAGTTAGTGATCAAGGGGTTTTTTCTGAGTTAAATGGCTTTTAGCGCTCCCTTCTCCGCTGCAGCTGTATTATAGTTGAGCACGAATGGGTCAGCTCGACCGGGGCAGGACCACGCTTTCACAGAATATCAGTGTAAAATATGATTCATATGATGAAAGTAGAGAACCGGAGACCCTTTTCTGGATACGAGGCATTCCATTACAGTTGTCAGGGGTGACAAAGCATCTGCATTTTGACTCTTAATCGAGAACATACATACATAAAAAAACTTATATAGGGCATTTTCCTTAGTGTCCATGCTTGTAGCATTGTGAATTGCCATACGTGCCTTTTTTGACACATTTTGACTCTTCACAATAGAGTGCAGGGCCCCATTTACTCTGTTTATAACATAACATAACATAAACATAAACACTCACGCCTGTCACCCAGAGGGGTAGGCAGAGACTACAGACTTCCATTTGGCACGATCCTGACACACCTCTCTCGCCTCCTTCACATCCATACACCTCCGCATACATGCTCGTCGGTTAAGGGTACTCCTAATTTGGCCCGTTTTCAATAAATCGCCAATTTGGTCGATAAATTTTCGCCTAGGACGTCCCTTTCCGACTCTGCCATTCACTTCTGCAACATAAATTTTCTTTGTCACTCTTTCCTCATTCATTCTTTCCACATGACCAAACCACCGAAGCATTCCTTTCTTAATCCTGGTCACAACATCATCTTGCAAACCACACTCTTCTCTTATTACACAATTTCTTACCCTGTCATTAAGATTCAGCCCTAACATACTCCTTAACGACCGCATTTCTACTGCGTTCATTCTACTCTCGTGCTTCTTCTGCCACACCCAACTTTCACTACCATATGTTAAAGTAGGGACCAACACAGCATTGTGAATTGCCATACGTGCCTTTTTCGACACATTTTGACTCTTCACAATAGAGTGCAGGGCCCCATTTACTCTATTTCCCGCATTCACTCGTCGTTCTATATCCTTATCATATCTCCCATCCCTGCTAAATACGCAGCCCAAATATACAAACTCGTCTACTTGCTCGATCAACTCCCCTTCTATTCTTATTTCACAAATCGTTTTACTTTCTTCTCTTTCAAAAACCATAACCTTCGTCTTACTTGCGTTCACTTTCATACCCCTTTCTTTTAATGATCTGTTCATTAATGTAACCATCATTTGCAACTCGGCCGCCGACGACGCAAGTATAACTTGATCATCGGCGTACAAAAGGCATTTGACGGTTAACTCACCCATTCTTAATCCGCATTCTTCAACTTTCAAATTTTGCAAACAACTGTCCATAAATAGGTTGAACAGCCACGGGGAAGCTACACAGCCCTGTCTGACACCTTTATGGATGCCAAACCAGTCCGAGTAGACCCCGTTGATCCTAACACAAGCACTAGAGTCCCTATAAAGGGACTCCAATGCCCGTATCAAGCCAGCGCTCAACCCAAATGAATTCAGTGTTTGCCATAGCACATCCCTATTCACTCTGTCATAGGCCTTTTCCAAGTCCATGAACGCACAAAAAACCTTTTGGTTTTTGGCCAAAAACTTCTCCGCGATCATGCGCATGGAAAAGACCTGATCTGTACATCCCATTCCCTTTCTAAATCCTGCTTGCACATCCCAAATTTTTCCATCAGTTTCTTTCATGACCCTTTCAATCAGTACCTTAGCATACAGTTTTCCCACAATGCTAAGAAGGCTGATGCCACGGTAGTTTTTACAGTCCTGCTGCGACCCTTTTCCCTTATATACTGGGACTATCACGGCTTTGCACCAGTCTACCGGTACCCGCTTCAGTTCCCAGCATAAATTAAGCAAGGTGTGCAGCAGGCCTGCCACCACTTCCTCTCCAGCCCTTAGCATTTCGAGTGAAACTCTATCATATCCGGCAGCCTTACCTGCTTTCATGCTTTTCATTGCTTTCATTATTTCACCTACACTAATCTCGCTACCTCTTTCCTCTTCTTTCGGAATTTCTACTTCACTTAGTACACACGTTGTCTCCTCACTCATAAACACGCTTTCAAAATATTCCTTCCATCTCTTTAAACTCAAAACTTCATCATTCAGAATATAGCCATTCTCGTCTCTTATAGCATTCATCATAGGCTGTTTTGAATGTCCCCTGGCAGTTCTTACAAGTTTCCAGAACATTTTAATATTTGCCTGGAAATTATCCGATATTCTTCTATCATTCTTATCCGTTCTTTCTTGCTTTTTTCTTTCAACTACTTCTTTTACTCTCTTATTAAGATGTCTAAAGACTGCCTTTTTTCTTTCAATATCATCATTCGTACCGCTAGAATTACCAGCCTTTGTTGCTAGTAAATCTAGCCATGCTCTCTTCTTTGCTTCAACTTCCATACGTACCTCATCATCCCACCATAACGTATTATTTTTCCTTTCATTCTTTCTCTTACTAACACCACATACTTCGGTAGCTGCATCCACTAAACCTTTCTTTACATTTTGCCATACATTCTCCAAGTCTAACTCCTTCATACATAATTCATCCAAACCACTTATATTTTCTTTCAGTCTACATTTGAACTTCTTTTTCTCACCTTCATCTTGTAACCTTTCTGTTCTAATACGCTGTAACGCAGTGGTAGACACAGATGACCGATGGCGCCAACGCCTGAATAGACCATTAATTCGGCATAGAACCAAATAATGATCCGTTCCTACGTTAGAACCCCGGTAAACCCTTGTATCTACAACTGCGCCCCTCAATCTTTCATCCACAATTATTAAATCTATCATGCTTCTATCGTCACCTCTTTCCCAAGTATACATGTGAATCCTCTTGTGGCGAAAGCAAGTGTTCGTCACAAAAAGATTCTTTTCCATACATACGGTGAGGAGACTTTCACCATTCTCATTTATACTTTCATCACCAAACGTTCCCAATATCCTTTCATAACCAAGCCTCTTCACCCCAACCCTTCCATTAAAATCTCCTAGCATAATAATATTTTCATTTCCCTTACACTCCATTAACACCATCCTTACCATTTCCCAAAACTGCTCTCGGATATAAGTGGGCTTAGACATGTCTGGGGCGTAGACCCCTAACACAAACAACTTCTTTAAGCCCACTTTCATTCGTATCCACAGCAGTCTTGGGCTTACACATTCATACTCTTTCACACATTGGCCCATTCTTTCTGAAAGGATGACTCTGTTTATAGTAATCTGTATATAGTTTTTGTAGGTGTGTTAACAACCGCAGTTTTATATAATTTTAAGTTGTTATCACGAAGATGCTGCTGTCTCCTGTTTTCGCAATCTTACGTTACCTACGGGATTATATAGCTTAGTGGACTCTTATGCCGCTTAAAGATGATAAGTATATTTCTTCATATAGTATCTGTAATTACTTACTTACTTCTTACTTCCGTTGGCGCTACAACCCTTTGTGGGTCTTGGCCTCCTCCACAATCTTCCTCCAAATTTTGATGTTGCCTATTTGGTCTTGGACCAAAGTTTAAATCATGCATGGTAAAATACATATATCAATCATGTTGACTCGTATTTTTTTTCTCACTGCCTGATGCCTATCGCCGGGTTGCGCTATGCATCTATGTCGCTAATTCGACGATCATTTATTATTTCATTCTATTACTAGTAATCAGTACAGAACCTAACTTACACGCTGCTGTTTAGATAAGTACATTTAGTAAAATGCAATTCAATTTTCAAAAGTCAATTTCTTCAATCGGTTGTAGCTTGTTGTTTTCAATAAATAAAGTAACATTATACGTCCGATGCAAGGATTTTATATAGCTTTCAAGGTTTGAGGTATTACAATAGGATGTCAGTAAGTGCTTCAAAAATGCATTTCAAATTTTACAACGGAAATGCACACAAAAAAATATAAAAAAATAACATAAAAAACTGAAAATCCACTATTATCTAAGTTTTAATACACATTTTTACTCTGGCTAAGCTGCCAGAGTAAAAATGTGTGTTAAAACATATTTTAACATAATATTATTTACAAATATATAATATTGTAACCAGACTATTATCTGTTATATGACGTTAGATAGCAAGGAAGACACCTTTCTTGAAATTTGCTAATTCGATTTTATTATACCAATTCACTTCGTACACGAATTTGTAAATTACTAATCAAGTTGTCTTAATTAGGTATATTTGAGTATGTGCGCTACTCGAACTAAATTAGATCTCTAGTAAATGTGATGCTGGCATTTACAGCTATTCTTGCTTTATCTAATCATTAATTTAAAAGAAAAATGTAAAACCACCTCAGTTTTAATTAATTATATGTATGCAGTTCTTCTCCCTCATAAAAATGTACAATGTAATAAAGAGCCGTGGTAGCTAAGAGCCGTGGTAGCTCAGATGGTTAACGCTCGCTGTAAATATAACAGAACGCGAGTAACCCGGGTTCAAACCCCGCCGGCACCAATGAAATTGTTAATTGCAATTTTAAGTGCTGATTTACCACGTGCTCGGCGGTGAAGGAAAACATCGTGAGGAAACCTGCATGTCTGAGGAATAAGAAAAAAATATTTCGAAGACATGTGAAGTTCGCCAACAAGCATTGGGGCAGCGCGGCGGACACTTCCTTGCCCTAAAACCCCCTCAGAAATGAGGGGAGGCCTGTGCCCAGCAGTGGGATGTATATAGGCTGTAACTATACTTTTACTTTAATGTAATAAAAAGAAACACAAACTATCACGCCTGTCACCCCAAGGTTCCATTTGGTGCGATCCTGATACACCTCTCTCGCTTTTTTCACATCCATATTTCTACGCATACATGCTCGTCGGTAAAAACCCTTCACCTTTAATTTTCCCCTTTTTAGAAGTCGGCTGTTAATGAATTGTCCAAAGTCGTTATTTATAATCCGTGATACATATTTAATCACTAGTACAATTAAGTTTCTAGCTTGTTACGAAAAAACACACAACTAGTTTACCTTATATTAAAAATAAGAAAATAAATTTATTTTTGCTGGAACCTATTAAAACAAAAACATCACCAAACTCAGCGCAGTATACGACTTACAACGCGCACATTAAATAAATTGATTTGTGTCATTTTATACAAACTTGCAAAGCTTTGAATAATTTTAATGTATGTTCATGTTAGTATGTATTTAGACAAATATTTCTTACTCATATTAGGTGCTGATGTTAATTATAACTTTATTCACATGCTGTGTTTATTAAAACTGAAAGCTTAGAAATGTTTCTTATTTTCTTAGTCCACAGTTGTATAATAGCCATTTTTATAGAATAAGGGTGACATACGAATACACACTTCACCTGATAGAAAGTGGATACTGTGACTCATAGACATCTATATTTATCCCTGATTCCGAATCAAAATGCAGATGCGTTGTCACTCCTAAGAACAAAGATGTAAATACCTCGCATCCAGTAAAAATGTTTTCCGGTTCTCTACACTCACCTTACGAAACACAGCAGCATTAGTCTGTCTGATATTGACTGAACTGAATTTTGCGCTAGTATTCTGGAGCGTGATCCTTCGTGAACCATAATATAGCTGCAGTATAGCTCTACCACCCACAAAGAGCTTTTTTATAGAATAAGAGTGAAACACGAGCACACAGATCACCTAGTGGTAAGTGGATGCTGTGGCCCATAGACATCTACATCTATCCTCGATTACGAATCAAAATGCAGGTGCATCGTCAACTCTGAGTAAGATGGAATACGTAATTTCCAGTAAAAAGGTCTCCGGTTCTCTACACTCAGCATCCGAAACACGACAGCATTACACTGCTATTTTATACTGGTATTCTATGAGAGTGTGATCTTTCCTCGGCCGAGCCGACTCATTCGTTTTACAACCACAATATAGTTGTAGCATGGCTCTACCACGTATAAGCTTCCCCCTTTTTTTCATGTAAGTTCTTTTTGACCCACGAGACAAATTGGAGTAATGTAATATCTTACAACGTTACCACATGGCATATTTCTTAGCTTACTTAAATTTTTTTTAAATGAGAAGAAATATCTATATCAAAATCTGTAACGAGTTGAAAAAATTACTAACAATATTAGACAAGGTAATCTAGTCCAATAGAGGCATCGAAATTGTCCTTTCAATAAAATCAGAACCGGGAACGTAAAATCACTCCCTGAACATTTTATTACATTGCTTCACTTTACTTAAGAGTACAATCGTCGTACTGTAGTTACTTCGATTGAAATGTATTTTATATAGTTGTGGTCCTTACAGAAACATTTTTATTCCATTTCATGCTGCATAATATAAATAAAAATGAGAAAAGTTGTAATATCTCTAAGTAGTTGTACTACTTCTCTGTTTAGAAGTCATTCTGGGTATGTTTTCTTTTAAACTGAAATGACAAACGAAGTCGTACTCCATCTGATGCAAAGCAGCTTAAGAAGAAAGGTAAAGCTTAAGAGCTTAGACATAAACCTAATTATATCCGCCAGATCAATTCGCTTAACAACAGTCAGGGCTTCATAATTTATGCGCTGATGAAATGATTTCCAGGTAATACCAAGAAGCTATTAAAAATTCAGAAGCAACTGTTAATGCCAAATGTTAGTTGACATTTACAGGGCAAAGAAAGATCCAGCAAAATGCCACAAGTACCAAACATTTTCCTTTCCGTATTTCTGCTACCAACCCCGTGTGTGCATGTGTTGTAGCAAGGACAAAGCAGTTAAAGAATGCTCAAGACCTAGAAGTAAACCGTGAACACTGTGTCATGGATGGCCAATAATCCGTGTTACCCAGTGTACGCAGTGGTTCTTCACAACGAATGTGCACAATCATTAACTAGACAACGACCATTGAAGCCACAAAAAGAATAACTAGTAATGACTCTTAAGTCCATTACAACACTCACTCATGGCCCCAGCTAATGTTCCACGCTGATAAACACAACCAACGCAACTAAATGGAACTGAAGAAGAGGACGGATAAAAGTAGCTGCATTAAACAATCTTTGGAATCTGAGGAACCTATGAGAAACAGATTCTCAGGTCAACCTATTAGAGACTTTGGCAACAGGGTGTAGGAGAGTGACACCTAAATATAAAGCGACAACAATAGCTTAATGATTTCTTATATTTACGCGAACACTACACATTGAAATAATACTAGTTTTTACGGAATTTATCGCGTGTATTTAACTTTTTAAAACCCGACGTTTCGAGAGCTTTATAGCACCCATGGTCACGGGAAGGACTGAGATGTTCAACGTCCAGATGTCATAGTTAACCGCGGTTACCATAGATTAAAATTTAACTTTTGTTCCGATCTACACAGTATGAACTTATGGTATCATGAAATCTTGCAGTTGTATGCTTGGGTTGGGATTTAATTTTATTTATTATAGGATCCCAAGCAGATAGTAGCACCCAGCCATCTTCTCTATTGAAATTAGGATGTTTTTTGATTTCAATAGCCTCGCGAATCATCCTTGAAAGGAATCGGTATTCTTTAGCGAGGATCTGTGGTCTATCAAATATCATGTAGTGACGGGGGCGATCCTGTACGTGTTCACAGACTGCAGACTTCCCGGAGCGTCGATTCTTCACGTCAGCTATATGTTCTTTAACGCGGGTTTTAATTGATCTTTTAGTTTGTTCTATGTAATAGAACAAACTAAAAGATCAATTAAAATGGTGAATCAATTTGGCTCACTATGGGACGCAATGGAGCATTGGGCTTGTATATTTTTTACCATCAGTCAAGTGTAACGTCCTTCTGCAAGATGCAGGAGTGTACAAGCTGGATTGTGAATATGGTCTCTCCTACATAGGACAAACTAAAAGATCAATTAAAACCCGCGTTAAAGAACATATAGCTGACGTGAAGAATCGACGCTCCGGGAAGTCTGCAGTCTGGGAACACGTACAGGATCGCCACCGTCACTACATCAGATTTGATAGACCACAAATCCTCTCTAAAGAACACCAATTCCTTCCAAGGATGATTTGCGAGGCTATTGAAATCAAAAAACATCCTAATTTCAATAGAGAAGATGGCTGGGTGCTACTGCTTGGGATCCTATAATAAATAAAATTAAATCCCAACCCAAGTATACAACTGCAAGACTTCATGATACCATAAGTTCATACTGTGTAGATCGGAACAAAAGTTAAATTTTAATCTATGGTAACCGCGGTTAACTATGACATCTGGACGTTGAACATCTTAGTCCTTCCCGTGACCATGGGTGCTGTAAAGCTCTCGAAACGTCGGGTTTTAAAAAATTAAATACACGCGATAAATTTCGTAAAAACTAGTATTATTTCAACAATAGCTTAGTCTTCTCCAGAAATACTTTTTGGTTATTCAGGCCGCAGTGTTCTTGTGTTGTTAATTGTAAACATGATTGTAAGCTATTATTTGAAGAAAAAAATAGTCCCGCTGGGTTTCTTGCTAGTTCTTCCCAGGACAGAGGTTTTTTTGCGAACCAGCGGTAAATTAAAAAATTGACTTTCAATAAGTATTGTTTATAATCTACATTGAATAAAATAGTTTCTGTTTCTGTTTCTGCAGGAAATCCTGTCATGGTGATAGTTAAAAACGTAGATAAACTGCTCCAGCAGAGCTAGTTCGGTTACAAAATACAAACTGTGACTTTAGTTTAGTCGTCGTCCGCTCTCAGATAGACTAGCTAGGCCTCACCAATGGGGTCTCACCCGGCCGGATTATTGAAAGTGAATCCGGGCGCCAAACCGCGCCGAAGATTGCGCTATGAAACCACAATTCTGTATAGGCGTCCCAATGCTTAGTACGTTTTTACGTGTGGTAACTGGCAACCATTGGTAGAAGGAGTGGCGCCGACCCATTTTCGTCGGCAGCCACCAGGTTGTTACTAGAAACCTAGACGAAAGAATTTTTGGAACACTATAGTAAACGCTAATCCGGTAAGCAACTACGAGCAATTAACCTACGAAAGCTGCGATTATTAGCGATCCCATCGAAGAAGCGTAACTATTCTAGATGACGAATTCATACAATTGCTGTGTGTGTAAGAATACTACCATTTCTAATCTTAATCGAAAAATCTCAATTTTTTATACGTGGTAGAGCCATGCTGCTGTTATATTAGTAGTATAGTTGTAGCACGAATGGGTCGATTCGACCGGTGAAAGACCACGCTCTCACAGAATACCAGCGTAAAATAGTAGCTTAATGATGCTATATTTCGTATGGTGAGTGTAGAGAAACGTAGACCCTTTTTACTGGAAACGAGGCATCTTAGTCCTTACGGGTGACAACGCAACTGTATTTTGATTTGCAATCGAGAATAGATATAGATGTCTATGGGCCGCAGCAACCACTTACCATCAGCTGGACTGTGTGCTTGTTTGTCACCCTATACTATAAAAATATCGGTATTTTAATCACGCTACGTAACATATCAATTTAAACTTGATAAATCAGGCCGTTCATGTTCTACGTAAAAATGGTCTTGATATATATCAAGACCATTTTTACGTAGAACACACACGTTCTGTTCTTTACTTAAGAGGTATGGAACCCTAAAAATAAAGTCGGCGAACAGTTTAGCTTTACGCGGCATTTCTGCGTCACACTATGTGTTACAATTTCGTAAATCTGTGGTTTGTCATCATTATTTCCCCATCTGCTCTTAAACGTGACAACTATTGGACATAGATATCTCATTCTTTCCATATTGAACATGCGGCGACTTTCCCGACGTTATGGGTGATTTCCAGTGCCCATGGTCACGGGGGAAACTGAGATTTTTGACGTCCCGATGTCTGGTCGATGTTTACCTTTTCAATATAAGTTTTTGGTTAACAACAGTTTGAAGTTTGTGTTGTTTTAGACAGAATAAGGGATCTTTTAATAATAATAATAATAAATACTTTTATTTCTCAAAAATTTTAAATATACATTGCTTTGAGACGCCCCAGAGAGTAATTTCCATACTCGTATTGGGGATGCCTCGCTCTTCAACCCATTTTACAATTTTATAAGACATAAAATTATTTACATAATTAGTGAGGAAAAAGCTTATAACAAAAGAAAAAAAAATAGAACATAAAAGAAGATTAAGCTAAATAAACTTTACATACATAACTTGTGAGTGTGTTTATGTGTGAGAATGTGTGTGTGTGTGTGTGTGTGTGTGTGTGTGTGTGTGTGTGTGTGTGTGTGTGTGTGTGTGTGTGTATGTGTGTGTGCATGATATGTGTGTGTCAGTCTCTTTGGGTGTATGTTACTTATATAATTGTATTTATGAGTTTCTCTGTTTCATCATAACTTAATTCAAATAAGAATTTAGTTAATATTCTTTTACAATCATATAACTTTTCCGAGTATATATTTAGTTCTCGATTTAGAGTATTATATAAGTAAGCGGACCGAGATGTCAGTTGACGGCGAGCAAAGGCAGTACGTACTGCGGGAGACGGAGCAACTTTTTCTATACGTCTTTTATTGATATAAGCTTTACTGCGGTCGAAAGGTAGTTTTTGGTGAAGGTAAAGAAGAAGTTTCAAAATATATAATTTTCTTACCGATAAGATTCCACAGGTTTTATAAAGTTCATGTGTGGAATATCTATAAGGTTTAAAGTACATCACCTTCAAAAGTGATCTTTGACTTCTCTCTAAGTGAAGAAATTTAGTTTTAGTCGCACCACCCCACACAGGAATACAGTATGTGAGTACGGACTATGCAAGGGCAACGTAAACTTTGTTTAATAAAGTACTGGACATCACATACCTTAGATTTTTAAAGATCCAGATAAGTTTACGAATCCTGCCAGTAATCGTTTCAATATGACTATGCCAGGAGAGCCTTTGATCAACCATAACACCCAAGTATTTGATGTAGCTAATCTGTGACAGTAAACACCTGGCCGCCGAGCTCCAGCACGTCAAGCAAGTTTTGCTCGATAAAACGCTTTGGGACCGTGCCTCCGTCGCTATAATAGTGATATATAATAGTGACCGAGTGAAGCCGGCCATAGTCGAGTGTGTGCCTGCTGTACTACCGTACTTCAGAGGTGTCACAGACAAGGTTGGCTATAACTTGAAACGGTATTTCATGACAACATACTCCAAGCCGCCGAATAAGATTATTGTAATATTCCTCTACAAGCTGCAGGAGCGTACAAGCTTCATTGTGAATATAGTCTCTCTTACATAGAACACACAAAAAGATTTTTTTTTATAGAAGAGGGGGCATGTGGCTCACCTGATGTTAAGTGACTACCGCCGCCCATGATCAACCGCAACACCAGGGGGAATTGCAGGTGCGTTGCCGGCCCTTTAGAAAGGAGTAAGCTCTTTTCTTGAAGGTCCCCAGGTCGTATCGGTCCGGAAAAATCACCGGTGGTAAATTATTCCACAGAGAGGTTGTACGCGGAAGAAAACTCCTTTTGAAACGTACAGTGGTGGACCGCCAAGCATCCAGATGGTGTGGATGGTATCGGGACGTTTGCCGTGTAGTGCGTTCACGAAATTTGGCGGCTGGGATTAATCCGAACAATTCATCAGAGCACTCCCCGTGATAGATGCGATAAAATACGCAAAGAGATGCAACATCACTTCGCAGTGCCAGTGAATCGAGCCGATCGGAAAGCACTCGGTCGTCGACGATTCGAGCCGCTCTGCGCTGGATGCGGTCAAATGGAAGGAGCTGGTACTGGGGAGCCCCAGCCCAGAGATGGGAACAGTATTCCATGAGCGGCCGAATCTGCTCCTTGTAAAGTTGCAGGCGGTGTACCGGCATGAAATACTGTCCCGCTCTGCTGAGCACGCCAAGCTTTTTAGAGGCCAATTTGGCCTTCCCTTCCAAGTGACCACGAAACTGACACTGACTGAACTTTGTGACTGAAACACAAAAAGATCCATAAAAATCCGCGTGAAAGAACATATCGCCGATGCGAAGCACCGACGCTCTGGGAAGTCTGCAGTATGGCAAAAAACACCGATTCCTACCAAGGATGATGAGGCTATTGAAATTATTCCCCTTTTGCCTTTGTTGTATCCCCTTAGTTTCAATACACTCCCCTTGCTGCCTCAGCTAGCAATCGAATCCTTGCCGTCGACATATCGAATAGTGCACAGTTTCGTGGTCTTTTGGAGGGGACGGCCAAATTGGCCTCTAAAAAGCATGGCGTTCTCGTTCGAGCGAGACAGTATTTCATGCCGGCACATCGCTTGTAACATTACAAAGCGCAAGTGCGGCCTCACATGGAATACTATTCTCATCTCTGGGCCGGGGTACTCCAGTGCCATTTCCTTCCACTTGACCGCATCCAGCACAGAGCGGTTTGAATTGTCGACGTCCGAGTTCTTTCTGATCAGCTCAATTCACTGGCGCTGCGTAGGAATGTTGCACCCTTTGCGTTTTCTATCGCATCTATCACGGGTAGTATTCTAAGGAATTGTTCGGATTAGTTTCAGCTGTAAAATTTTACAAACGCACATCGCGTCAAAATTCACGATACCATTCTCACCATCTGGATGCTTGGCTGTCCATCACTGTGCCTTTGACTAGGAGTTTTCTTTCTCGTACAAATTCTCTGTGGAGTTGTTTACCACCCGCGATTTTTCCGGACCGATACGACTTAGAGACCTTCAAGAAAAGAGCTTACTCCTTCCTAAAAGGCCCACAACGCACTTGGAATTCCCCTGGTGTTGCGGTTGATCATGGGCGGAGGTAGTCACTTAACATCAGGTGAGCCGCATGCTCGTTTGCTCCCTCTTCTATAAAAAATATTTAAAAATATTTTTTATAGAAGAGAGGGCTTTTATACTAATATTAATAGAAAAGTTTACTGGGTGCTGCCGTCTGCTTAGGATCCCATAATTAATAAAATTAAATCCAAACCCAAGCACACAAGACTCAAGATATTGTAAGCTTGTTCAGCGTAGATCGGACCAAAAATTAATATTTCAATATCAAAGGTAGCCTTCGTTAATTATGACATCAGAACGTCAAACGTCTCAGTCCCCCGTGAACATAAGCATTGGAAAGTGCCCGAAACGCTTAGATGAGATCTTTGCACTAGGATTTTCTGATGTATCATGGAGGCAGTTTACATTTATAAATTGCACAAGGACAAACTTCCACACTCGGAGTAATTATTTTTATGATGATAATGATTTACTAAAGTTCAAACATCATAAATAGCATGAATAAACCCTATAATTAACTAACTTCTTGATACTTATAAAGCATCCAAATTGAAATAAATGTCGATAAATTTCTAAGCTTTTGAATGCCTTTTCATTTTAAAGTTTTGCTGAGAACCTTAAATAAACTTTTCATAACTTAATTCAAGATAAAGTTACAAGCTCGAGTAACAGGTAAGAAAGGAAGATAATTAGCTTGGTATTTATAACGATGGGTAGGCCAATTCCAGATAGAATATTCTTTTTTATCAGCTTGTCATAAATTGAAGACAAATAGTTATAATTACAACCTTTTTCAGTCGATTTGGCGATGGAAGTAAAAGACATCCAATGTTGACACGGCTCTTCAACAGTTTCATCTTATAATGAAGAATCTAAGATAATATAATAAACCCAAAAACCTGATTATCTGAGCTCACTGTGATTAGAGTACAAATCCATTTTGGATACTTTTATCTTCAAAAATAAAAGAATGAGAGGCCGTCAAAATCGTCAGAATTTCGTTACGTTTTAATTTAAAAAATAGGGTGGACCCTACAGACTTCCCTGCAACTTCCCACCAATTTCAAATTCAAAACGCTTCAAATTTCACCTTTTACGATGGTTTTGAGCTCTTCAAGATTTTTCGAGTTTTTTTCAACGTCGAGTGTGTGAGTATAAGCTCAATGTTGCTGTGTTTGGTATGGTGAGAGTAGAGCACCGGAGACCGATTTTACTGGAAACGAGGCATTTCGTCTTTGTCCTCAGGGGCGACAACGCATATTCACTTTTGAATGGTAATCGAGGATAAATGTAGAAGTCTATGGGCCTCAGCATTTTTTTACCATAAGGAGGATTATGCTCTCCTTTGTCACTCCTATTCTACAAACAAATAGTAATAGTTTATCTGTTGTTTGGTCACGAACCATTTAATCATCACCATAATTTATTATCTTTATATAATATTATATTCGTTTATAAAATAAGGGTAACAAATTAGCACACAGTCCACCTGGTGGCAAGTGGATGCTGTAGCCCATAGACATCTATATATATCCACTATTAAGAATCAAAATACAGATGAAATTTATAACAATAAAATAGCAGCTTTATGCTGCAGGTTTCGTATGGTAAGTTTAGAGAACTGGAGACCCTTTTTACTGGAAACGAGGCATTTTATCTTAGTCCTCAGGGGTGAAAATCAGGTATTGGGTGGTCCTTCCGCGATCAAGTGAACCCATTCGTACTACAACTATAATAATATTAGCTATAAGTATGACTGTACCAAGTAAACATCTTCATGTTATGTACAGTATACGTAAATATCTTCATGTTATGAGTATTGACAGAATAACAGAATCGTGACTAGTAATACTCTAACATAAAAAGTTAGATGACTTTTTGATACTACAAACCAATATACTTGTGTATATTGTTATTTGCTTATATTGAAATTTCTTACATTACCTATGCATTGTGTTTTGGTGAATAAATCATTCATTCGAGTTCATTGATTGTCTTGAATTTTAAGGGCATAACTGATTATTGATACCGATTATATTTAGTTTGCTGTGTAGTGGGCAATAAGAATATACCCTACCCCATATTATCCCGTGGGTGTCGTTAGAAGCAACAGAAGGGAACAGGTCAGGAAATATGCAGCGGAGTCTTCCTAGTAACGATTGAAAAATAATAAACTGCGGTTGCCATCCCGCTTTCCAAGCGTGACGACTATAGGAAATACCCCCCCTATGAGGCACTTTGTGGAGGAGGCCTATGTCCAACATTATACTTTATTAGCCTGTGACGGTAACAGTTAATTTAGAAAACACAAAAAAAAATATTTTTTTTTATATAATTGCGATTTAGAAGTTATACCAATTCAAATATACACCGTAAACTTAAAAATGTGCGGATACTTTCATTTCGATTAATTTAACAAATATGCGGCTTGTTCCTTAATTGTAACCTGTTGCTATTATTGGTTTGCCGCCAAAACAGTTTCTGCTGCCTCGCAGGCGTACATGCGTTGAATTCGTACGTTAAAGAATTTGCTTGAGCATATTAAATTGATAAAATATTAAATTAAACATAAACATAAACATAAACGCTCACGCCTGACACCCAGAGGGGTAGGCAGAGACTGCGGACTTAAGGATACTTTTAATCCAGCCCGTCATCAATAAATCGCGAATTTGGTCGATAAGCTCGCGTTTAGTGCGTGAAATTTAACTTTTAGAGTAAAATTTTGTTTCCATTTAAATGTATATTATAGTTAGTATATTTATTTTGCAGAAGAAATCTGAGTTCATTTATACAATGTATGATATGAATTGTTGACTTTATAATTAACAGAATTACTTTGCGAAAATGCATTATATTTAGTATGTTAAAAATAACTACCTAAGGTCCGCGTAACAAAATAAAATAATTTATATTACCCACTCAGAAAAGCACCTCACGTCCTCCCTCAAATGCTTGTATTGTCCCCGTCACCACTTGTTCAAATATCACTATGCTAGAAAAAACACACTACCGTCGATAATACGATACGTGTTTCGCCTCTAAACACACAGGACATCGTAAGAAATAGACTCAGCGGTGGCAGACCGTTAAGTGCTTTAAATTTTTACAAGAAGTTTTCTTCCTCGCACAACTTTCATGTTGAATTAACTAACACCAGAGATTTTTCCGGACCGATACGACTTAGAGATCTTCAAGAAAAGAGTCTACTCTTTTTTAAAATACGGGCAACGCATTTGCGATTCCCCTAGTGTTGCAGTTGTTAACGGGCAACGTTAGTCACTTATCATCAGTTAAGCCACATGTTCGTTTGCCCCCTCTCACATAAAAAACCTAAAAATATGATATTTATGCAACTACTGCACAAAACTCATTTTAACTTGACTTGATGTTTGTCTGAATAAACTCCACCCTTTAAATATTTCTGCCAATATGCAGCATTATGCTATACTACACTATGCTCTCTTGCTCCAGTAGTAATTTAAAAGAGTTATTATATATATTTGTTAATTAACAATGTAGTAGAGCTTCTTCTCTGCTTAATAGTCCGTCTGAGTAAGGAAAGATACAGCCTCATCCATTCCACTGCTGGGCAAAGCCTTTCTTTCATCACTAAGTATCAGTTTTTTATACATACGTTACAATTTTTTGTACGGTTCTAGTTAAAGTTTTGCTTAAGGTATTTGTTTCACGATAACGGTTCCAATATACCGAATTCTTTCAGTTTTCAAGCCAAGGGGAAAGCCGCTTTGGCGTTGTAGTTTAGCTTTGCTTTAATAGTATTGCCTCGTTTGTAACAAAAGCCAAAATATTTATCACTACAAGATGTTTGATAATGAGCTTAGATGTACCTAGTGAAAATAGTAGATAATTCTCAAAAAGTTATTGTATTTTCATCGCTTCTTAAAACATCTGCTAAATATAATGATTTCTTATTCAATTTCCGCAAAATTTTCGAAGATTTCGAATTTAGAATTTAGAAACTATATTATAAAAGTCCATTACATTCATTTATTCATGGATACATACGATTCAATCTAATATAAAGGGTGTAAAATCGGATCATCAACTTTCTTTACAAATATTATAAGGAAAAAACTCGTTTTTAGGGTTCCGTAGTCAACTAGGAACCCTAATAGTTTCGCCATGTCTGTCTGTTCGTCTGTCCGTCCTTGCTTAATCTCTGTGACCGTTAGCACTAGAAAGCTGAAATTTGGTACCAATATGTGTATCAATCACTCCGACAAAGTGGTAAAATAAAATTCGAAATTTTTTTTATTAGGGTAGCCCCCCTATATGTAAAGAGGGAAGTGACTTTTTTTTTTAATTTCAACCCTAACGTGTGATATATTGTTGGAAAGGTATTTAAAAATGTATAGGGGTTTACTAAAATCATTTTTTGATAATGTCAATAATTTCGGAAATAATCGCTCCAAAAGTAAAAAAACAATCTGGCCCCCCCCCCCTCTAACTTTTGAACTATAAGTTTAGAAAATATGAAGAAAATCTGAAAAGTAGAACTTTATAAGGACTTTCTAGGAAAATCATTTTGAACTTGGATGGAAACAACAGTACCCACTACCGGGAGCAGTTGCAGGAGCGCGGAGCGCTGCTGGAGCGCGAACATAATGGATACCCACCTTTAAACTCATAAGAGGGAACACTTATTGTGACGGACGGGAAACTACGGAACCCCACACTGAGCGTGGCCGGACACGCTCTTGGCCGGTTTTATTAAAGCGTGAGTTATTCTTATTCGTAGCTACACTATCAATCAAGACTGCGTTCAATATTGAGTCCGATACATAACATTTAGAAATATATATAATTTAACATAACATTTACATAAATATGGCTTTTATTAACACTTACGTGTTATAAGTAAAAGCCTTATAATGTTACTGTTATACGCATCGGTCGGCTCGACCGGCTAAGGGCCACGCTCTCACATTATATCAGCGAATTTAAATAGCAACAGTTTAAGTTGCTTAACCCCTTCCTATCCCATGAATCATGTATGAACATTTTCGTAGCTTAACTGAAACTGTTAACTTATTTTTTGACGTAAGTAATTTGAAACGGTGAAAAACCAGTTACAGCTTATAAAAACAACCACGACTATTTCAAAATAACTGAAAGGTGTTCTATAATATATATTATTTTTATATAGTAAGAGTAACAAACACTTAATCCACCCGATGGTAATTGGATGTTATGATGCTTCATACAATGGGAAAAATCCGTGTCTAGCAGTGGATTTCACGGATGAAGGAGAAGAAAAAACAGAGTGACAATTTAGCACACAGTTCCCTTGATGTTAAAGATATGCTTAGGTTTATTGATACCTACGTAAATGACTGAGATCAAAATGTGTGATCATCCCTGGGATCATGGAACGCCTCTTTACTATTTATCATGTGTGTCACACAGCATCATTATGCTAATGTTTCCACTGGTGTTCTGTGAGAGTTTGTTCCTTCCCCGGTCGAGTCAATAATTCATGCTGCTACCACACAACCACCAAGCGGTTAACTATTATCAATTGCAGAATGTACTTTTCCTAATGATACCTCCTTTAAATGAGAACTACGTATAATCGACGGCAGTATTATCTAGTGCAGAGGTTTGCGTAGTATTGAATATGCTAGAGTCTACGATAGTGGGGTTGAATTTGGTGACTGCAGGGATAGTGCACGTATTTGTGGTGCTCTTCGAATCCTAATTTTTATTTACCTATAATACACATATTTTTATTTTTATGTGGAATTTACCTACTGAACTTTCACCAGATTCAAACCTTGAAATGTATTCGCGTATAGTTTGTTACTATGAACCAGTCTGCAATTAAAATGAGCACCCACAGATAAATCATGTTTCGTAATTTTTGCAATAAATATTAATATTTGGGTTTAAAATTACACGAATTAATATATTTTTTTATATCTGATACATAACTCTCCTATCGAGGCGAGGGTATTATTAAAGACCATAATTGACCGAGACCTTTTTAAGGTTAATAACTTCTTCTGATTATCTTGGGAGAATAACCAACGTCGGATTGTACGAGCCTTTGTTGCTTCATTAATGTGACAGAATTAATATTGCAAAACTAATGAAATATAAAATGAAGAAAAATATTTCGTTATCTCTTTTAGAGTTTTCTTAGATTTTATCGCAATAAACTGACTTGTCTCCAGACAAGCACCAAGTATCAGGCGCAATTGGTCCAAGAAATGCAATCTGAAAAATAAAAAATATTAAAGACATTTTGAATCCGCTAACATGGTTTATGGCATCGCAATAGACTCTTCCTTGCCCTAAATTTATCTCGAATATGAGTAAAAGAATATAGCATGCAACCTTTTAACATATATGTATATAGGTTGTAACCCATCAAGAGGGCTAAAGATCAATTATTTCCTCTATTAAGTATTTGATCTAATCTGTAAAGTTCCCTGAAGTTTAAAGTACTTTAACGTACCTATGGGTCGTCATAGCGTTAAAACAAATGTTTCAAAAAATTTACGTTACAAGTGAAATTGCGGTACAGAGAATTTTTTACACTTTAAGTGGTAGAGTCACGTTGCACCTATAATATGGTTGTAGCACGAATGGGTCGGTTCGACCGGGTCAGGACCACGCTCTCACAGAATATCAGCGTAAAATAGCAGCTTTATACTGCTGTATTTCGTATGGAAAGTGTAGAGAAGCAGAGACCTTTTTACTGGCAACGAGGCATTTAGTCCTCAGGGGTGACAACGCGTCTACATTTTGATTGTTAATCGAGGATAGATGTAAATATCCATCGGCCACATCATCCACTTACCATCGGATGAACCGTGTGCTCGTTTTTCATTCTTATACTATATAAAAAAACAACAGGTTAGTGAGGACTAACTTTAAACACTTCACAGCCTGTTATTGACATAATAAAAACTATCTTCATAATAAGTGTATAAAAAATAAGTCAATATAGGCGATATAATCCATATAAACTAGTTTCACTCATACATCTAGTATAGTATTCGCTTAAACGTAAGAAATCATTGTAAGATCTATTATTCAAAGTGTAAACAAATTAACTTATATATTGTGTATACAATACACTAAATTAAATTTGTTAGACTACATATTAAGGAATATTCAATAATTTTCTTATCCAAGTCCTCGGTCTTATTATGAATTAGAAACTTTATGACCTCACGGCAGTTTAACTTTGCATCCTTGCTGTGACAGTTCCTCAACAAAACTCATTTTACAAGTTTTAAGTGCTGATACCAAGTGGAACTTTGCCTTTCATGCTTATCTTTTATTTTTAATAAACGATGAGAAGTTGTTCAAAGGAAAAAAAACAGAAACCTTGGTTATCATCCTATAAATAAAACTATATTTTCGGATTTTATCGCGTTTAATTAACTAATTTAACTTATTTTTAGGTTCCCGAAGTTTCATAAGGTGTCGCTATTAAATAAATTCATCGACGTAAATATTCCATTTAGATTTAAAAATCAATGAAGTTTCATCAAGAAATAATACTATTACAAGGGTGTCCTCTACAAGTTCAGTCGTTAATTTAGATAATGATAAGGAACGGCCTCGAGAAACACCTCCGAACGTGAAACGTTCCTGAAAAAATAATACATGTGATTATGTTATTTAAATTTGAAATAATAAGTTGCCATGTTTGATAACGGATAGTCTATATTATTACCATCAGTCTAAAACCATTCTGAAAAATATATTACATCGTCGTAACGGTAGAAAGGAATTCCCTACCCCATTTTTGCCACAATCTTATAGCCTTCGATATACGGTGGTGTAATAAATGGATTGAACAGTTCGCCATGCTACTCCATTGCGAATTGGATTTCATATATGCACAAAATAATTTGTGAAACGAACTTATATCAATTATGTATATAAACTAAACTAATCATTTATCTATATAAAATAAATTCTCGTATAGATATAATATAAATTAAATACAAAACGCCCATAACAATTTGGTTTTTTATTAATTTTATTTTCTTCCATATTTTTCCTAAATCATATTACTTTTTTAAAGGAATAACTTTACTAATCTATAATATCAGATTAAAATATGCATTTTTCTTGGGATGGAATTTGATAAAAAATATTTGTTCGATAAACGAAATAGGGAACATGTTTATGGTTCAGATGTCACAAGGTAAAAATTCCTAGAAATCTACGTTTAAAGTGATACCATATTAAACAAAAGTTAATCATTTTTATGAACTTCTGAAACCATTTATCAATAGACAATGGTGAACTATAACACATTTTTGTTAACATTTTTTTTGCGTCTACAAATGGAAAATATGTCAAAATATAGTGTTTGAAATCCTGAACTATTTTTTCTTCAGTTATACTACTACAGGAAGTCAACAATTAAAGATATTCCAGTAAGAACAAAATTCACATTAGATTAGGTTATATGATATAAGATCTTTGCCTAATTGGAAATTCGTAACAACTACAACTAGTCAATTTAGTTTTATACTATATACATTGAGCTATGATGTACTACGTTCTAGAGGCGACACAGCATTTAGTTACGCTCTACCATTCAATTGCGGCGTTAGCGACGCACTTTACTCAGTTACTCGCCATGCGCTAGTGTGTTGACACGTGTTGATTTATTATATTAAAAAATATTGGTAAAATATGCCTTAGTGTGTTTTTAGATATTGCACAAATAATTCAAAGTAATGTTGGCAAATACCAAAAATAACTTTTTTTGTTTAATAAGATACTTAAATCAATAAAAAAAAGTATTATAAATTAATAATAAAACACTGTGGGTACTTAAGTATAGGACGAATATATATCTAATATCTAGGACCAATTTTTTTTTTGTAAAAACAATTATAAGTTATCATAATTAAATTTTATATATTTAAATCTGCTCAGTATTCTTTTATTTCATTTTTAGGTTTCTATGAAATTCACATAAATTCGTCTATTTTCAACTCTCGCGTGCCCAGCATTTATGAACGACTCTGATTCTAATTTAAATAAATCCAATCCGATCCGACTGACCGATTCCATGATTAAATAAAGATTTTTTCCGAAACTTCGATGGGCCATAACCTTGATTAAATAATATATAGTAAATCATTTTATTTATAACTGTACTGGTGACATGAGTAGATGCTTAATAATTCCATCAACAATTTACCACAACAACTACTCAATTTAGTTTTAAATTCAAAAAATAAAAAATCATCATACCTATTTTTTTCAGACTTCGATAGGCCATAATTTTGATAAGATAAAACATTGTAAATTATTTTATTGTTATCTGTAACGGTGACGTATGTAGATGCTTTAAAATTCAATCAACAATTATTTTGCCATTGTCCTTTCATAAATAAATTTTTAAATGTGTATGCTGTACACATACAGTATACAATTTAAAAAAAAACTTGTGGAATATTTTTAAAAAAAACTTAAAGAATATAGTAAGTACCTACATACTTTTAACCGACACAAACTTTTTCTTCTTTCTGAGAGATTCATAATCACATTTTATCACCTGCGCTGCTCCAGCACTAGCGACGGACTTCGCATACTTATAATAACGTGGTAAACTTACACTGCAGCTATATTATGGTTATAGCACGAATGGTTTTGCTTGAATACCAGCGCAAAATAGCAGCTCAGTACTGCTGCGTTTAGTATGGTGAATGTAGAGAACCGGAGATGGAGACCCTTTTTACTGGAAACGCGGTATTTCACCTTGGTCCTCAGGGGTAGCAAGGCATCAGCATTTTGATTACTAAACGATGATAGATGTAGATGTCTATAAGCCACAGCACCCACTTACCATCGGGTGAACTGTGTACTCGGATCCCTTATGCTATAAAAATATTAAATATTTTTTAAAAAGCCATTATTTTTAAAAAAGCAAAAAATCTAGATCCAGCTTTGTTTGTTGGTTTATACTTAAGAAAAAGGGTAGATGTATATGTCGGGTCACAGCATCCACTCACTATCGGGTGGACTGTGTGCTCGTTTGTCACCATTATTTATAAAAATCTGACATGTACATTTAAAAATCCATATCCAGCTTTGCTTATTTATGTTTAAAATAAAACGAGCGAACCTTACAGCAGTCGCATTAGATGTGTAACATCCGACTTCTCATCTTGGTGTTATGCAACATTAACATTATGTCCTAAAATAGCGATTTGTTTTTTTTATCAAAATTAAAAATATTGAGTAGCGACTGAAATTAGTTTATATAACAACAGACTTTACTACCACTGTGCGCGCTCATTGGTAAAATCAAACAGCACGCACTTTTTCGGCTTCCATTCCATTCCACAGACTTTCGTCCCTTTTCACGAAATCACTCCCACAGATTGCAAGAAAGCGAGTGGAAAGATGTTACAGATCAAAAATATTGGTACTCTATGATGATGGTACTTGGGATCGCACCCGAATGACACGCGTACTGTGAAATTTACGGCGAGGGCTAAGTCTGTGAGCTACCGTGGCTCTCCTGAGTAAAAGATAAATAGGCGAATTCTTTCATTTTCATATTGGACATTTTATGGTATTTGTAAAAGTGTCTCCATTTCTTGTCGCTTATGCGAAACACTACATTAATTACACTATGATATGTACTATTTTACAATTGTATTCTATGATAACATGGTCCTTTCTCGATAAAAGTGCGCTACTGAGTTGAGCTACTAAACCCATATAAATTTGAATGAACAAAATTAAAAATTTGCGGTAGCCAACCCGCTCGCCAAGCGTAGCAACTATGGAAAATATCCCCCCTTTGTAGAAGGGGAGCCGAGGGTGCTAAATCGGGATTTACTCGAGCGTCAAAGAGACCTATTGGATTACGAAGCCTAGATGATAAAAAGAAAAAAAAATTATATAATATATACACTTTCATCGGTGGGGGGAGCGGCTATAAAATTTCAAAAATGTAAAAAAAAAACAGTTGCATGGACATACTCGAGCGCATCAGATATTAATAGCATCTATGTCCTACGTATTTTTGAAAGCATACGTATGTTAATCTGATTGTTTCCATGATGGGGGTGGTCGTACGTAAGGGAATGTGTGGTCATGTGACCCAAACTGCGGCCATTATTAGAACGTGCAAAAAAATCGCCATTTTGAAATACTCGAGCGCGTCAGATTAGAAATAAATATATATATATATATATATATATATATATGGTTCATTTATATACCCTAAACGTGTTGTCTCATAATCTGACAATTATCTGGAGGGATTCGCCTAATCTGACAATGGAAAGATTTTTTTTTGTATTTTTTCAAATCTTTTAACTTAACAAATTAAAGAGTTGAAAAAAATAGCATGCAAATAAAACAGTATATATTCTCTTAAGTACCAAAATTATATTTATGAGAAAATAAGTATAAAAAATATAAATTTTTTTGGATTTTTTTTCAATCATCGTCTTTGTCGGTACCACACTTTACATTAATGTCACATAGTAACTTTTTTTTAAATTTTAATTCACATATGAAACATGAAAATCGCAAAATAATATCAAGCGTTACAAATACGTTGTAAACAAAAGCATCTGCGCGAACAGCTGTCATGGCGTCATAGCAACAGAACCCAAAGTGGGGACGGAGTGAGAGAGTCATAGATAGAGAAAGAGTGAGAGGAAGAGAAACGCGGGAAGGGGAATAATAGCATCACGTAGCTGCACGCATTAAACTTTATCGATTATTTTTCCTTACTTCGGCTTACGGAAATCGTCAGATTATATATTATTCGTGAACGTTGAATTATTGCCTTCAAAATAAAAAAAAATTAGCCACGCTCGAGAAAGTCGAGATGACGTTTTTTTTTATAAGTTTGTAACCCACCTACTTCTTATCGTCAATCGAAAATTGTCAGATTAGTGGAATATACCCTTTTTAGGATATAACTAACTTACCCTACCTTAATCTGACGCGCTCGAGAATTTCAGATGATCAATTTACGTTTACTTTACCAACATATTATCTTATTAAAAATTTATGAAAATATATTGTTATAAGCAGCCTGTATCACGATTATTCACAGAATGCAATAAGTTCACGGTGTGATTTTACGCTCATCGCCTAAAACTATTTTATATTTTTGTACCCACAAATAGTTTGTCAATTAGAAACATGACATTTAATGCACCTAATTTAAGTTGATAATAATATTAATGTAACTTTGGTAATGTAATGTATTATAAAGTGTTAATTATAATAATGTGTCGACAGCAATGGTGTACGGAAAAACTCTAATGAGTTTATGTTTACACTAAAACTATTCATCTTTGTAATCATAAATTTCTTAAATAAATAAATAAATAAAATAAAATAAAATAATTTTTTTTAACTAATCTGATCCTTTATCCTTGACGCGCGGCCACAGGAACGGGGCTAATACTTGGTGGAGGTATTTAATGGGGTACTAGGTACCTCCCTGTATGTTAATTTGCCGCGCTTTAGTGAATCGCAAAATCCCCTCTTGGGCTCCCCTACTATTGAGGCAATCTATAGGGGAAACCTATATTCAGCAGTGAACTTTGATGGGCTGTGATGGAACTGGGTTGAGCAGACCGGGAAAGTAACGACGGCTGTCAGCTGTTACTAAACAGTTGCAACGTGGCTCTGTTACGTAATGCTTAATTTAGTAATTAGCTTTTAACCGCGACATCGCTCGCATAGAACTTAAACAACAATACCTGCAGAATACAGTGGTATTTGTACAAGTACTTAAATAATCGAGAACTAGTTTAAACTTAGATTTTTATGGTGTTATCTACGGTTTAAGAAATTTATCTAACATAAGAATAGAACATTCATTTGTCTGAGAAACACAAGATTGACTTAAAAATAGATAAATATGTTTGGTCCTGTGGTCTTATTACGTGTCGAAAATTTTTCGAGATATAATAATAATAATATAATAATAATTTATTAAAAACTTTAACTTGTAGTACATATAAAAAAAAATCTTACATTGAGATACATTATTACAAAAATACTAGTGAGGGTGACGTTCTGTTCTCCTTGCTAGACTAAGAAATAGCCTGTATTAAGGAGATTCAGTCCCTTACCCCCTTACAAAAGTGATCAGAAAGCAAAAATTGCTCTTAACTTTTTAGTACTACAGATTTTGTGTGTGTGTGTGTGTGTGTGTGTGTGTGTGTGTGTGTGTGTGTGTGTGTGTGTGTGTGTGTATGTTCGTGTATGTGTGCGTGTGTGTGTGTGACCTCATAATATAATTATGTTAATATAATATAAATTAGTTAGTTAATAAGTACTGTTCTGTCTCTTCATAACTCTTGTTTAGTAGGAAGGAGTACACGGCTTTATTACATTTGTAATTAGATAGTTCATAAATAGAAATATTAAAATTGATCTTATTATAAAGAAAGGGACCGAAATATGAGACAAACCTTTTCGCAAAATGAGAGGAGACTGTCGGAATACTGCAGATTTTGTCCTTACGCCTCTTGGTAATTTCGATATAAGGAACCTTACGATGTTGTAACATCACTGTATGTAGTATAAACAATTGTCTTACATTAAGAACGTTATGATCTTTGTAGAGCTGAATTGTCGGGTATAATATGGGTCGAAAGGCCATGATCTTTAAAATTGATCTGTGTGCGATTTCTAAAGGTTTCAAGATAGTTTTTGCGGCACCACCCCAACATGAAATGCAGTAAGATATGATAGAAAGGCAAAGTGCAAAATAAACGTTGCGTATGATACTCTGATTAGTGACGTGACGAAGTGATTTGAAAATAAAGATTAATTTACGGACTCTGCTGGTTAAATCTTCAATGTGGACTTTAAAATTTCGGGTTTTATCTAGAGTTATGCCAAGATATTTGACTGTGTCGACCGAATTAACAAGGGGACAGTGGCAAGCTTGTTGATATTGGTAATGCCATGAGTGGGCTATTAATTTTACTGGAATTTTAGGTTGTGATTTTGTAGAGATAGAAAAAGCAACGAATTTAGTTTTTGCTGTGTTTAAAGTAAGGGTGTGTGCACGAAGCCAATCATATGTAATATTAAAGCCACTTTGCGCAATTTCTTGGAGTTCAGTCCAAGTACCTGCAAAGAAGGTAAGGGCGGTGTCATCAGCATACGAAACTATCTTAGAGTTAGTAGAGAGAGACAGAGGTCGTTAATGAATATCAAGCAATAATGTGCTTCGATTTAAATTAAATTCGATTTAAAATATTTATCTCGAAAACTATATGCAATAATATGAAAGAATATACAATTTAAAATTGAAGATCTATTGATTTCATGTAAAATGGTATTTAACACTAATAGTTTTGTTGTAAATTTGTGTTTAAGAAAATAATTTTAAAAACCGATTTTTCATCATATCTAACTAAAAAAGTGTTATTTGAAACTTTTATCTAATTTATGAGATAATCTTTCAAAATTTTTTGTGGTTATAAGTTTTGCGATTGATTTACTGCAAAAAAAATCCTCCTTTTTTTCAGACAAAATATAGTCTAAATCTTTACACAGCTTAGATTTCTATCTGTTCGTAAGGTTTATACAATCGGTTCAGTCATTACAAAGATTAGGCTGTGCAGACCAGACGAAAATTTGAAACATAAATTGTAGTTTATTTGCATTCTTAACAGAAGCAAAATATTTCAATATTACAGAGATACTGCAGCTATATTGACTGGGGAAGGACCACGCTCTCACTGAATACCAGCGTAAAATAGTACCTCAACGATGTTGTGTTTCGTATCGTGTGTGTAGAAAACCGGAGACCATTTTTACTGGATACAAGACATTCCACCTTAGTCTTCACGTGGGACAACGCCTCTGCATTTTAATTCGTAATCGAGAATAAATGTAGATATCTGTAGGCCTCAACATCCATTTTCCATTAGATGGACTGCGTGCTCGTTTGTCACCCTTATTCTAAAAAAAAGTAAAGATGTATAGGTTTTATGAACTCGTTAATTATAACGCATGAACTAAAAAATGAAGTTATATGTTAAATAATACATTGACAAGCACAAATTTTCGACATTAATACTAATGAACTTCAACGAAAGTTCGACAGTTTTTAAATAAAGGCAAAATGTTAGCGCCGGATTTCAACAAAGGCAGCTATTAATTTTAAAGGCAGACTCCTCGCTATTTTCATTGACAAGAGTTTAAATTTCTCTACTAGAATACTTAATTAACAAAAACAACGTTTCTTGAAGACTTATAAACGTTCAAAGGCAGAGAAATTCGAAGCCACAACGTTATGTGCCAGTTGTCTAAATTAATTTGGGTTTCAGATTTATATTATCGTTATTAATCATATTTAAGTGAATATTTATTAATTCTCGTGGTGGTGTTAAGAAACGTAAAAGTACGTAAACATCAATATAAACAATTTACGAATTCAATTTATTTATTCATTTATTACTGCCCATCAAAAGCCCACTATTGAATATGTTCAATAGTGGGCTTTTTCGAGTGGACCTCCCCTATAGATATAACTCTGTTTTAAGACTAAATTATAAAAAGAGAAAGTTTTACTAAAAATTTAACGACTAGGTAATAACACTTGAGTCACTTAAGTAATTATTAGTGAGGGTACTATCAAAACTAATAAACTTCTTTAGTTGGGACGACTTTTCTTAAACTATGGCAGTTTAATTCTGAGACAGTCAATGAGCCGCGATTTATAAGATGATTTAAATTTCCCAACGTGGTCTTACACTATATGCATTTCAGTTAGTTGTGGGTAGTCTACAAATATTATAAATATTTATACTACGTAAGTAAGTTTGTTCTTATTTTCCTCATTTATTGGCTGGCAGTAAAAAGTTTAATTTAAAATTATGGACAGCCGTTAATACCCACATGCTCATCTACGTCCTCATGCTGAGAAAAGGCCTTCTTCCACTTCTGAGAGATTCTTAGTGCAAGGAAATGTCCACCGCACTGTCTCAATTCGTGTTGGTGGAATTCACGTTTTCTAAATATTTTTTTAAAATCTCAATATATTCAATCTTATTTATTAATTTCGTATCGATTTATTAATAAAATTAATTTTAACATTTTTAGAACAGTTTTCAATTCCCGATGTTTCCCGAAGTCTTGCAAAACCCATAATCACGAGAAGACTAAGTATATCAATGACCTGACGTCAATGATAAACCATTAAGTTAATTTTATATATATTGATAGTATAATTAATTCCTATATGAATTAAAATCATGAAAAATCCTCACAAAAGTACGCATGTATTGCTTTGACGCTATACACATATTGTTATTCTGACTTGCGACTGTTCTCAGCAGCAATTTAAAAGCACTTTGCGACGCTTTACAATGAATCCCCGAGAACACTGAAGCATCGCGCAGTAGTTATAATAATAAAAGGCACGAGGTGTAAAGTTTTATTTAAATTTGATAAGATTTACTTTAATAAATTCAAAAAGAATTGAACTCAAACATAAATTGGCGTCAGTAGTATATTTTAGATAAGAAACAACACCAAGCAATGACAGCAGTTTCACAGCAAACTAAGGTTTAAATTCCAAGCATGGAACCACTAAAATATCTAATACATTACATAAAAATTTTATGGTAAAATAGGACTAAATTCAAAACTTAAAAGTAAATCATGCCACGGCTATAAACAATTCGTTTAAGCTTGCGTATGATAGGGGGATGTTACATCGACTTCCAAATATTTTCAGAATACTGTAATTGCCGTCGCGGAACCCCTAAAGGGATGATAAAACAAAAAAATAAGAGACCATTCTCTTAATTTTTTTGTTTCAGGTTCAGTCAAATCATCATACGCAGGAGGACTGCCAGGATTAGCAAAAATACTAACAACTACTAAAAGCCCCGCTTAAATAAAATCGAAATGTTTGTCTTTAATATCGAAATAACTGCCTTTTATTGATCGTAGAAGTTATTTGCATATTAAGACAAGAGTAAAAATTTTTTAAATTTTTATCTGCCTGTTTGCCCGGGTTAATTTAGGGAACGGTAGACCCGATTGTAATGAAACCTCACGAACAGATAGAGGGCAACACAAGGAATGATCAAAGAATGGCTATTCTCGCTATGTTTTATCTGAAAAGCTTGGAGATTTTTTTCGAAAAATCGAAAAAATGAAAAATATAATTGTTATTTATTGATTTTCTTAAATCCAAGTAACGCCATGTTAATTGATCCCACATAGGTGAATCCGGGGCGGATTGCTAGTTGATTATATTACTTTCATAATATGCTAACAGATGACGCGCGCAAGATTTTGGTCGAGCTAATTAGAAATAGTTTTAAAAATTTCAACAGCAATTTATAAAAGTTTAAAAGTTATCACTCGGTATTTCAAAAATTTGCAGCCGTTAGCAATAACTTAGGGAAATTATTTGTTACTTGGCAGCTGATATTAAACTCGGGGATAAATTATTCTTTCTTGCGAGAGCATGGCTTGGAGTTGAAAAGAATTCTAAGAATTTCATAATTGGAAATATTTTATATCTTTCAAGATTTTTCACTAATGGTGTTACTGTTTCAATTCACAATATTTTTTAAAAGAGGTCAGGTCTGGATGTTTTCATTATGAAATGTTTGTATATGAACTATTTCTTTTTACAGGATTGAGTGACAAACGAGCACACAGTTCACCTGATGGTAAGTGGCTGCTGTGGCCCATAGATATCCACATTTATCCTCAGTTAAGAATCAAAATGCAAACGCGTTGCCACCCTTGAGGACTAAGATGGAATCGAGGTATTCAGGAAGTAAAAAGGAAACACAGCAGCATTACGCTACTATTTCACGCTGGTATTCTGTGAGAGCGCGATTATGTTCCGTTCGAGTGGACCTATTCGTGCTAAAACTACAACAATATAGCTGCAACATGGCTCTACCACGTAAAAAAGATATTTTAGGACACCCCCCACTAGATGGAGTGACGGCCTGGTAACAGATGTGTGGCCGTGGAAGGAAAAGGGGAGATCTCCCGCCGGGCAATATGTTCCGCCCGGGGAGCGGCCAACACTCCATGTGATAGTTCGGAGATGTTCTATATATACTGTTTATGATTCGGAATGTTGATAGCGTGATTTAGGTTTCGGTGTATTTCGCTTGTGGCGCGACGACAGCACCGCCACATCACCCCCCTGCTCAGACCGGAGGTCGATAGTGCAGTCTCGTTGTCGACGAATGTGCAAGTGCCGGGAGATTGCCTTGTAGTCTGCGGTGAGTCGAGAAGAAGGCAAGTAATCTGCGAGAGTGCCGTGAAGCAGAGGCGAGCAGTAAGGCTCAGAGCCGTGCCGAACACTGTATAGCGCAGAGAGTAGCTTGAAGGAACAGGAAGCATTATTATTCCAGTGCTGCGGTGAACCTTGTGAAGCTAGATGGCTTGCAGGATATGAAGACTGCAGTTGATATCTGCTCGAGAGCGAATGGGTGGGATATTCTATGACAATGATGAAGCTTGAAGTTTCCGAAGGTTGTTTGGTTGCGTGTTCAGATCACGTCGGATGGTCACCACTGTGGCCGTGGAAGGAAAAGGGGAGATCTCCCGCCGGGCAAGGTGTTCTGCCCGGAGAGCGGCCGACACTCCATGTGATAGAAATAGAAATAGAAATAGAAACTTTTTTATTCAATGTAGATTATAAAAATACTTATTGAAGGTCACTTTTTTAATTTACCACTGGTTCGCAAAAAAAAACCTCCTGGGAAGAACCAGCAAGAAACCCAGCGGGATTATTTTTTTTCCAATAATAGCTTACAATCATGTTTACAATCAACAACACAAGACAAATTAGAAATAGCTTGGTAGCGATCACCCTTCCCAGGGGTTATTATCATCTATAAATTCCTTAATATTATAATAACCCTAAATTAGATTAATTAAGATAGTTCGGATATGTTCTATATATACTGTTTATGATTCGGAATGTTGATAGCATGATTTAGGCTTCGGTGTATTTCGCTTGTGGCGCGACGACAGCGCCGCCACAGATGCAAAAATTCGATGGATGCAGATGTGTCTGAATCGTGCTCTGTGGCATTATTTGAGTTCCTATGTTCAGCAGTGAACTTTTGATAGACTGTAATGATAATGATGATGATGAAATTCGAGTTATACAGATAGCCTTTACCATCAATTAATATCGGCACATGTCATGATGAGGAAGACAGGTTTTTAAGTGGCTGACTCGCACTGACAAACGAAGCTTAGGGCAGCTCCCCACTAGATGGAGTAAAGAGCTGGTAACAGGTGCAAGAAGTCGATGGATGCAGGTGGGTCTGGATCATGCTTTGTAGAATGCCAGCCCCCCACTTGATGGAGAGAATAATAAAAACGCTTTAAGAAATATATAATAATCAGTACCCAATTAGAACTGTTTATGGCACAACTTCCTCACGCGTTACTACAGCTACGGTAACTTAAATTTCTATTTAACGGTGTAAATAAATAAGTGTATATAATTGAGCATTCCGAAATCAGCGCGACGCAGGTGCTACGAGCACTGAGATTGCACGGTTTCCACAATTTGCGAGTGTTGCTTAATGGGGAACTTTGTTTCAGAATTGGTATTTTATTGCTTAAATTATTTTTATGAAAAGAGGCGAACAAATGTAATGATCAATTTCGTCTCATTTTTTACCTATTTTATTCAGCCAGTGCTTGACAAACCCACTTCATTTTTAGCGGTGATAAAGTCGAAGATATAAAAGCGTAATGACTTTAACACTTTTTGTGAAGTGTTTTTAACAATAATATTATAAAATTAGCCCTTTATTACATTACGAGCACCTTTCTCAATACACGTCGAAAAATTGTCACAATAGCTCAAGGACATAAACAAAGTGTAATACTTTGAATAAAACTTCTTTTACGGATTTTATCGCGTTTAATTTACTAGATAATACCCTACGTTTCGGGTGCTTTCCAGTAGCCATGACCCATGGCCACTGGGACTAAGCTGATTGTCGTCCCGCTGTCAGAGTTAAATCGAAGTACCTTCAGCTTTTTAGTTATTACTTTCGGTCCGATTTACGCGAAATGAACTTACTGTGTCTCGAAGTCTTGCATTGGTATGCTTAGTCTTAGTTTTAGGTTTATAAATTACAGGATTCCAAGCAGGTTGTAGTACCCAGCTTCCTTCTCTAAATGAAATGAAATTGGAATATTTTTGTTTGAAATTTCAGTAGCCTGTCGTATCACCGTACTTTTTGTGGAAATCAATGTTCTTTCGTGTAGATTTGTCTATCAAAGCTGAGTTAACGGCGGGGGCCGTCTAGCATTTGATCTCAAACTATAGACTTCCCGGAGCGTTGATGTTTAATGTCAGCTATATTTTCTTTTACGCGGGTTTTTATAGATCTTTTTGTTTGCCCTATATATGAGAGACTACATCCATAAGCAAGTTTGTACACTCCTGTATCTTGGAGAGGTATATTACACTTGACGGATGGTAAGAACTGACTAATCTTCAAAAAATTTCCTCGAAAAAACCATTTTTTTTTTTGAGAGGGGGAAAAGAAAACAAAAAAAAAATTAAAAAAATTTTTTTTTTTTTTTTTTTTTTTAAAAAAAAAATTCCACATTCCCCTTTTTTAATTTATTAATACTTTTGCTCACCAAAAAAATCCACTCCCCCTCCTTCCTTCCCTCTTTTTTTTTTATTGTTTAAAATTAATTTTGTTTTTTTTAAAAAAAAAAAAAAATATTAAAAAAAAATTATTTTAAATTTTTTTGGCGTGCAATAGTGTTATCTGTCTATTATAGCGCGATATATCACCATAGCGCATAGTGCGTGCTATGTAAGTAGCCGCCATGGCGCTATGGCGCTTTGGCGCTATTAATATATAGCGGCAACTAGTTCTAGCAGCAGCGCTGTTAGGAGTGAACGTGTGACACAAAGATCTAGTAGCACGCTATTCATCGCGCGCGACCTAATTTTTGTTAGTGTATAATGTATATTTATAAGTGATCGAAAGACACGGTTGTCTGCTACAAAAGTAGCCTGACTAATGTTTATAAATTTAAATCAAATGTAGATACAAAAGTGTATATAAAGGCATATAATCCGCCCTTTGTATCCTTTTTTTAAAGGGGACGCAATAAAGTTTTTAAAATAAATAAATATTGTATGTAAATAGTTGATTTTTTATACACAAGCAATAAACTTTTAAATACGGTTTTAATTGATTTATACTTTACATTAAGATTAAAATAACGTTTACATCAATTATAGAAAGTCCTGAGCCAGAAAAGTATGAAAGAATGTTCATTGGTTTTCCTTTACTTCTTTTTTTTTTTTTTGATCTTAAATGTGACTTATTATGAAATAATGTTCTGTCTAACGAATGACATGTAATGTAACGTGCTACGATATTTAGCGTGCTGCAAAACTTTACGCATTGAAATAATTATTTCAATGTGTAGTGTTCGCGTAAATATAAGAAATCATTATGAAAACTTTACGCGCTTGCCGACTTCCTACACGCTTTCTTATAGATAGCGCGCTATAACATAGCGTATTTAATAGCGCGCTATAACATAGCGTATTTAATATCACGCTAGAAATTTAAAGTTACCCTTCAAGCGCCATAAAAATCCTATGCAGTCGCTTGCGCCCGGCAAATCCCTAGCGGTCGCATGCGACCGCACACACCCACAGCAGTTAAAATCATTAAAGCTTATATTTAGAGAGACTTATATTTATGAGACTTATTTTCTTTGAAGAAGTTTAGCATTATAAAATCGATACAAAATTCTTGTGGTCTAAACAAAAGTCAGGTTTTACTTCATTACAAAAAGATATTATTGTACTTTGATACCAAGAAAAAAGCATATCAAGCAAATGTCGGCAGCGTGAAAATCACAATTATTTCAATATATATGACTAAAATTATTTACGTAAAAAGATAAATTATATTCACACAAAAACTTTCATTACAATTTTATAATAAAATACTATATTAAAACACTAATAAAACACTAGAAAAATCCAAACACAACAACATTCACGCAAAAATGGCGCACGAAATAAACGTAGATTATAGATTAATATTGTAATTAATAAACACTTACAATTGCAAACAATAATTTTGTTTGTCGAACTGGGTTGACTTATGTGCTTTAAAATTTACGTCGTGTGCTAAACAAGGTAAAGTAATAAATTATTAGATGAAATAAAATAATATTCAAAGAGATTAGAACTAATATAATATATATAAGCGTTTCTTTGCAGAAATACAAGTAAGGGAGGATTTTTCATTCAAATATAAGTTATACATAGAAAAAACATACCTAACCAAATTAAAAATGACAGTTGTGGATATATCCACTCAGTCAATTTGTAATATATTTGATGATATTTAAGTAAATAGTCAACGGTTTATTAGCTCACGAAATAATTAGGAATTTTGCCTAAAAGAGTACAAATTTACATAGTATTAAGGACAGATTTTACGGTGCTAATTCGGGACTATTACACACCTGCAAATCACTCCAATTTTTTAAATTTGCATCTTTTCGGAGCGCAATCTTAGAAACACCTGCGACTACCTTCTTCAAAAACACACCGGTTACTTCTTCATTTATGTTGTTTTAGGTAAATGTATACTTGAGAAGTGACGTAGTAATGGCAAAATAAGGAAATTAGGACTAAAGAAACGCAAAATTATGTTTAAAAGCTATTTAATTTTTTGTTATTATTTTATTTTTAATTATATATTACATAATTCTCACGTTGCGTTAGAAGTCGATGTAATTACGATGTGTGGTGAGCACTAGCTCAATGAGAGTCTACTCACTCTTCAGTTTGTTCAATATCTTCACTTACGCTTATTTGATCAATGACTCAAAAATGTATATTGTATGGCAACACATGTTTACAACAAATTGCCTGTTTGTTTTAAAACGATGAATATAGGAATCTTTAAAAGTAAATTATTTCAATTTCTTTTAAATAAATGTTATTACTCAATAAATGACTTCTTAAATGATAAATTTGACTCGAATTGTAATTATTGAATTGCTGAATTTAATTTTTTGAAATGTTTTAACTTAAAATATTATGAATTGGTTGATATTCTTGTTTTATATAGATTTAGTTTTCATAAGTATTGCTGCAAGTATCCTTATATTATATAATAATTAATGTCTTAATTTCCTACTTTATTGTAAAATTATCTATCTGATAATATTTGTACGCTGGAAACGGCAGAATATTTAGGATCGAAATTCTTTTGTAACAACAGTAATGTACCATATTCCAACAAATGAAGCATCTTATCTTATCTTATCCTATCTTGGTACTTTGACTGCCTCGTTATTCTATTTGTTCTGCGTTTGAATCCCGGTTCGGGCCAAAGTTAGTTATTGGAGTTTTCTGTCAATATATTTTTAGTAGCACTGCTGAGTCAAGAAGTTAGCAGCGTTACATCACCGTGCGCGTCTCCGGAAAGTGCGTAAAGACGTTGTTTCCTGCGCATACCCTTTTACACTATAATCCTGTCCTGCGCAGATGGCTAATCACAGCTAAGACTGACCGTTGTGACCGAAATACGTTCACGAAGACTTTACTACACCAAAATAAATAGTTCATGATCATCCTTCCCTTCCTATTTCAAGTGACACCACTGACTAAGTGACCCAAGAGCTAGTTAAAAAAAATTGTAGACTAAATGTGATACACTTCTCAAAAAGTTTCACCATCACTGATGCAGACACTATTTTCTATAAGTACACAGTAGAAACGAGTCAGAGCTATTTGATCGTTGCTCAAGTAAAACAAGGGAATTTAAAAACAACATTCCACTTTTAAAGAAAGCAGAATAGCAGCAGCTATTTTTTATAGGATAGGATGACAAACGAGCACACAGTCCACCTGATGGTAAGTAGTTGCTGCGGCCCATAGACATCTGCATCTATCCTCGATTACGAATCAAAATGCAGACGCGTTGTCATCCGTGAGGACTTAGGAGGAATGCCTCGTTTCCAGTAAAGAGGGTCTTCAGTTCTCTACACTCACCATACTAAACACAGCAACATTAAGCTACTATTTCACGCTGGTATTCTGTGAGAGCGTGGTCCTTCCCCGGTCGAGCCGACCCATTCGTGCTACAACTATACTATGGATATAGCATGCAGCATGGCTCTACCACGTAAAAAAAATCATTGTCATCCTATCCCATAAAAAAACCTAACAAAATTCAGAACGATGAAAGAACAACGAATAACGTACTCTTACAAGCAGAACAAAAAGAAAAGGCAAGGGGTGTAATGTATGAAAGGTGTTAAATGAAAAAGAGACGTGTTACTCCTCTTATGACTTTAATTATACTATTATAAATTTATTCTAACTTAACACTAATACATACTGTAATGGGGGCTACATATATACACTACACCTCCCCACCAACAAAAAATATAAAAAGATATGAATACGTTTTTTTTACACTTTGTTTTGTCTTTTTTGTTTTTTTTTTAACAAAAATAAATATAAGACTTAAGTCTTTTAAGAATATAAACTACAAAAGTCAAAACAGGTAGGTCGAGTGGCCAGATTCTTTCGCCTCGTAGAAATTTCGAAGTATAAATATTATACATATATAATAGAATTATTCGCATTAATTCCAGCCGCAGAATTCCACCATAGCACGTCGCGACAAAACTCGCGATATCATCCATACCATCTGGAAGACTAGCGATCCACCACTGTGCGATTTAAAAGAAGTTTTCTTTTTCGCATAACTTCGTTTTGGAACAGACTACTACCAGAGATTCTTGCGGACCGATACAACTTGGGGACCTTCAATAAAAGAGCCTACTCCTTAAAAGGACGGCAACTCATCTTCAATTCAGATCGAAGAGTTTGATGATACTGCCAGCTCTTTTTACGGTGGTAGAACTACGCTGCAACTATGTTATGGTAGCAGCACGAATTGATCGGCTCAATCGTGGTAGGACCATGCGCTCACAGAGTACCAGCTTTAAAATAGCTGCTTAATGCTACAGTGTTTCGTATGGTGAGTGTAGAGAACCTGAGACCCTTTTTATTAGAAACGAGGCCTTCCATCTCAGTCCTCAAGTGTGACAGCGCATCTGTATTTTGATAATTAATTGAGGATAAATGTAGATGTTTATGGGCCACAGTATCTACTTACCATCAGATGGACTGTGTGCTCGTTTATAACCCTTATTCTCTAAAAGAAAAAACATCAGATCTCGATCAAATTTCGGGTCGGCTTGAAGTATTCTCTCTCCAAAAAAAGATCAATAAAGTCGAAAACGTGTTAAAGAATTATGACTGACATACGTAAAAAAACCAAACTGCCATCGTAAGACTGCGCCACAGAACTGAAAACTTCTTAGTTGCACAAATATATATATCTGAACGTTTTGATTACGCAGTTTCAATGCTTTTTCTCCATCCCAGTAACTATAGTTCTATTGTTAATATACATACACATTTGTATATACGTATCTGGGCATGACGTTCACGCGAGTTCAGTGCTTGTCCACATCCCAAAAATGACGAAAGTGCCTAAAGAAGTTTTCACTTCAAAAATATTTCCACGATATGAAAACCTTTTATGAATTCGTCTAAGTTTACTTTAGTTGTGTTATAGAAATTTATATTTAAGATAATTAGGTAAAGCTACAGCCTACACGTGCCGCGCCGGCTGGTCACAGGCCTTCTCTCATTTCTGAGAGGTATGAGAATTGGCGGACTATTATGGTCCTAACAAATGTTAAATAAAAATAAATAATATTCTCATAAATGTAAACCTATACTTTAAATGGCAATTGAATTCTGTATAATATAATTATAATAAATCCAATGACGTCGTTCTATAAATGCGGAATATTTAAATGAGAAAGAGACACTATTCGTTACTCCAGCTTAGTCAAAGCCACATCTGCTACGTGTTCCAATATAAATCACGCTTATAACTTAGGCGGGCTGAACACCTTTAGATTTAACTGGGTGTTTTAACTGTGCGGTTGACCTTATCAGACAAATCATTCATCTCTATAGTATGTTTACTAGAGAAAGTTAAAAACTGCACAAATTTTATTTTGTGTCGTCATGGCTGCGATAGGCGAAGAGAGCGAGAGAGAGAGAGAGATTGAGAAAATCATTTAATAACATTTGCGCTTTAATCACATAACCTTCAAAGCTCGCGTCGCAGTAATTAACTCATAACACCTGTCACAAATTAATCGGAATTTTATTTCAACAACTGCTGTGAAAATAAATTTTATGTTTATTTAAAATTGAAATTGATTATAGATGAAATTGCTATAAATGTATAAAAATTAATACAATGTTATTTTAAAAACGAACCGAAAACCGATGGAAAGAAATATATATGCCCAAATAATCGAACGCTACTCGATTTAAAGATGCCTTTGAGTCTCGTGCTATTTCTATCACTTTGAGTCGAAGTGACTATGACATAACGAGACTTAACAACATCTTAAAATTGAGTAGTGTTTAAATATTTTCCCACTAGATTGACATCTTCATACAAACAAATGAAATGAACAACGACCCCTTTAATAGATGTCTGCCGTCCTGGACCATGCATGAAGTCAGCGTTACTTGTAGAAGGCCTATGTCTTTCACACTGGTTTGTGAAGATATGTAATGATTATGATAATAAAGGTGACGATGATGTTACAAAAATTAAAATCACATTGAAGAATACACGTGTTCTCTGCCTACGAAACGAAAAATTGATCTTTTGGGTAATTTTCAGTTTCTAAATTCAGTTTCAACTGTAAAGTTTGTTTTGTATCTTATGGTATTTTCATTAGAAACTAGTTGAAAATTTTGATTATATACCTGCCATGCTCGGCAGGCAACCACATTTTTTTTTAGTTTTTTTGTTGCTATTAGGAAGACACTACTACGCATCTGGTTTTCCTTACTGTTAACTCTTATGACACCCACGGGACTTGATGACATATGATATGGAGTTAAGGGAGTATGGTGTAGTAGATCATGTTTTAAATACATTTATTCTACTATTAACGTTATTGTATCAATTTTATCTAGGTCATGCATTCGTTTCACAGACCTAAATCGCATTAGAATAACACAAAGACTGAAAATTTATTTGCAGGTCATAAGGATATAATCTATCATGGACCCAGCGCCACAGCTAAGACGGGATTATCACGGGTTTGCCGGTGCGTTGCGTACCGCAAATTAAGAATTTTCTATCCACATTAGTGTAATGTATCGTGTAATATAACATACTCTGTAATAAATTTTTATAGTCGACATTTTCATAGTTTCAAGAGACGTCTTGCGCGCGCGAATCAAGTATTTCTTGGGCACCCAGGACACTACGAGGATTATTAATCGCGTATTGAGCGATCCGTGATTTGTCGGTTTTTCGAACGAACACATATGAACGCGCAGTGTGCTCGGAGCGCCATTGTTGTGGACAGATTGTGTTGAGACGCGCGAGAACATGAACTGAACGCGTACTGAAATTTCATGTCAGTCATTAATTCTGCACCAGCTCTCAGTCTATACAACTCTATACGCCACCAACGTTGAGGCCTTCGGCGTTTCTTTAATACTTTAGCCCTCAGAGTAAGCAATTGGTCGTCACATTCAATTTTCTTCGCGTGTTTTTAGCAGATTGACGCTATATTCGCGCGTGAGCCAGGAACAGATGCGAGTAGGTACATGTTCGGTTCATGCGCGCGATGCGTCAACACTGATCAAATACTGCTTTCATGTTACATTACATGTTACGTTGCGTAAGTCTGTACGCAGCATATAATTTGACGTATTGAGTGCCACACGGCTCCTTACATAGCAACGTCGCTTACTACGACGTTACAACGCAGAGACGCTGTTGACAAACGTTAGCGCACTCGACAAACATTGCTCTGTCGTGTTTTTTTCGTTAATTTTATACCGCTATACTCAGTGGTGGCATGTCGCTGTGATTTATGTGTAGAAACACGCAATAATTTGCACCGTCAACGCTTCAAACACAGATTAGACTATTATTACAGCAATCGCAATAATAAGATAATAGAAATGAATTAGCTCTCGATTATTTCCAAAACTGATGTCGCCACATCTTACCGTATTATAAACATATGCAATGCGCAATGATATCTAATGTTGTCCCCTGTCTAATGTTGTGTGTGAGTTTGTCCCCGTCGCGTGTGTCGCGTATCACAGTAGAACAAAAGCAGCAATGGTAATAAATAGTACAGTACGAAAAGTAATAAATGAGTATGCAAAGGTAAATGCCATAGTAAAGTATTCATCTAGATGTAAATTAATTAAAACAATGATAATTAGTAAATAATCAACTTACTGACTGCCTTTATTAGTTTAATTACACGTCCTTGATGTGTTTTTGATGAGTTTTTACAACTGATATGCTGCAGTGTACCATAATAAAATTTGTAATAACAAATATTCACGTAGGACGTTCCCCGCACAACCAAATCACAAAATGGTGAATTATGTTCGTCAACCCATATAAGCGGCGACAATGTCACGCGTCTATGCGACTTCTATTGTCTTATTATTACGATTTCTGTGATAATTATATATTTAGCCTCAGGTCAACGCATCGTGTGTCCTTGCCTTAGAGCAACACGGGCCACCGGTGGATTTGAGGGAAGTAGCCATACTCAGGCGTTCTCATCTATAAAACTATAAGTCCACGCGGTGCAATGCGTACAATAAAATAAAAACTGCTCACTAGACGAAATCAAAGAATATATACACTACGCGAAACGAAATCGAGTAGCGCGGATGAATCAACGTCCTACAAAAATGCCAAATTGTACAATTTTTGCTGCAAAAAGAGATCTGCCAAAGTTTTGACGTGGTAATGCCATGCCATATTATGGTTGTAGTACGAATGGGTTGGCTCAACCGGGGAAGAAACACGCTCTCACAGAATATCAGTGAAAGTATCAGCTTAATTCCTATAGTGAGTGTAGAGAACTGGAAACCCTTGTTCATTTTTCACCCCTATACCATAAAAAAACTTTACAAAAAGATGTCGTTACCTTTCAAATATAAGTACTTTTTAATCACATTATTGCTATTTAGTTTTTAAAACTTAAAAATTAAAGTTTAACGGTCTTGACGGTGTTTCGGATTTGTTTACCGACACAGGTCCTTCATACGGTGTACAGATCGGTCGAGCGGATCGCCGTCGGATTAGTCAGGATTAGTGTATCCGAGTTGCCTATTTTAGCGAGCGATACTGTTACAATATGTCCATGTGTGTGTGAAATTGTTAGTTTATTGTTTTTATTGTTATGCGTAAGTTTCATAGTGACAGACTATTGTTTTTGTGTGTCGAGATTTCCCGCCACAAAAATGACAGATAATTCTGTATCGATGAAAAAACTGTAACTACACCTTCCAGCGGTCGCGCGCGGTCTCTGAGTCCGCAACGAACTTATTTTAGTCAATTTACTAAAACTATGCCGTGTAGTGGCGGTTGAGAATATCCACTACCCCATATCTTCCCGTGGGTGTCGTAAGAGGCGACAGAGGGACACAGAAAGGAGATGGGCAGCAGCATCTTCCTAATAACAACAATAACGTAATAAAAAACTGCGGTTGCCAACCCGCTCGCCAAGCGTGGCAACTATGGCAAATATCCCCCCATGAGCAACGACACAAATAAACGGCCCCCAGTCCCCGGCGGCCCCGCTATTCCTGGCTACGGTGGCGACCATGGTAACGGCGGGGCAGGGGGTGCTAAGAATCTCCGGTGGAGGTTCGGTTGCCACCTACGACGACACGACCTGGCAACGTATAAGCACGCACCCTGAGGACTGACGAGAAGATACTGGAGCTGGAAGAAGAGGTAGACAAGTTGCGCTGGCATATTATTGGATTGTTTGAGGTCCGAAGAGAGGGGGGAGGACACGGTAATCCTCGAGTCCGGCAACTTGTTCTATAACCGGGAGGGCGACCATCTGTCCCAAGGAGGTGTCGGATTTATCGTCCACAAGTCTCTCGTCAACAACGTTGTAAAGATTGGGAGTGTGTCGACGAGGGTCACGTACCTGATACTCAGAATCACCAAACGGTATTCGCTGAAGGTCATACAGGTCTACGCACCAACCTCGGCACATCCCGATGAGGAGGTGGAGGAAATGTATGAGGATATTTCTATAAATTTGGCTCTAGAGCCATGCATTCCTCCAAAACCCACTACACGGTGTTGATGGGAGACTTCAACGCAAAACTAGGCACAAGAGAAGGCGGTGAGCTGAAGTTAGGGAATTTTGGAGTAGGACAACGGAACCGTAGGGGCCAGCAGCTGGCTGAATTTATGGAGAAAGAGGAACTCTTTATGATGAACTCTTTCTTCCAGAAGCGGCCCCATAGGAAGTGGACCTGGTCGAGCCTCGACGGTTCGACAAAAAATGAGATTGACTTCATTATGACGACCAGACGCCAACTGTTCAGTGATGTCTCAGTGATCTCAAGGGTGAAAACCGGCAGCGTTCACCGAATGGTTAGAGGCACACTGAACCTAAACGTTAAGTTGGAGAGGTCTCGTCTAACGAAGTCAACGCTCCGTCCCCCTCGTGCTCTAATCCAGAATACCGAGACTTTTCAGCTCATCAGCAGCTTGCAGCTTTTCAGCAATGCATGAGGCAAGACTTACGCAACTTTAATACTGCTCGTATTAAAGAAGCGATCGAGCGGAACCAAGGCTCCAAAGTCTTTGCCAGAGATCTGTCTGCCAGAAAGAGCCAACTGTCAAAGCTGAAGACTGAGTGTGGCAGCATCGTTTCCGGGACACCTGAGATTTTGAGTGAGATTGAGAGGTTCTATGGGCAGCTGTACACATCATCGTTGGAGCCACACGCAAGTGTGAGTAACGATACAAGAGCAAGTCTTACCCGACACTATTCCGATGATATCCCGGACGTCAGTCTGAGCGAGATTAAAATGGCTCTCCAGCACCTTAAAAACGGCAGGGCCCCAGGCGAGGATGGAATTACAGCGGAGATTCTGAAAGTGGGTGGGACACCGGTACTTGAAGTCCTTCAGAGGCTCTTCAATTCCGTCCTCCGTGGTGGCACTACTCCGGAGGCGTGGAGCAGAAGTGCGGTGGTCTTGTTCTTTAAGAAAGGCGACAACGCTCTCTTGAAAAACTACAGACCGATTTCCCTTCTGAGCCGCGTCTACGTGCTGTTTTCGAGAGTCATTACGAATCGTCTCGCACGCAGACTCGACGACTTCCAGCCTCCCGAACAAGCCGGTTTCCGAAAAGGCTTCAGTACCATAGACCACATACATACCCTGCGGCAGATTGTACAGAAGACCGAAGAGTACAATCTGCCACTTTGCTTGGCGTATGTGGACTATGAGAAAGCCTTTGATTCCGTCGAAATTTGGGCGGTGCTACAGTCCCTTCAGCAGTGCCAAGTTGACTGTCGGTATATCGAGGTGCTGAAGTGTTTGTACAGTAGGGCTACGATGGCTATCCGAGTACAGAACCAGAGTTCGAAACCTATCCAACTGCAGAGAGGTGTAAGACAGGGTGATGTTATATCCCCGAAACTCTTCACCGCTGCGTTGGAAGACGTTTTCAAGCTACTGGACTGGAAAGGATACGGTATTAACATCAATGGCGAGTACATCACTCACCTTCGATTTGCCGACGATATAGTGCTTATGGCAGAATCGCTGGAGGACCTTAGCACTATGCTCAATGACCTCAATGGTGTCTCCCAACGAATAGGTCTTAAGATGAATATGGACAAAACAAAGATTATGTTCGATGTCCATGTCACACCTATGCCGGTAGTTGTGGGGAGCACTATGCTCGAATTTGTTGACGAGTACGTTTACCTGGGACAAATAGTCCGACTAGGTAAGTCCAACTTCGACCGAGAGGTCAATCGACGGATTCAACTCGGCTGGGCAGCGTTCGGGAAATTACGACACATCTTCTCGTCAGGTATACCTCAATCTCTGAAAACTAAAGTGTACAACCAGTGCGTGTTGCCAGTGATGACTTACGGATCAGAGACGTGGTCCTTCACTGCTGGCCGTATGAGGACGCTCAAGGTCGCTCAGCGAGCTATGGAGAGGGCTATGTTCGAAGTTTCTCTGCGTGATAGACTCAGAAATTAGGATATCCGCAGTAAAACCAGAGTGACCAATATAGCCCAACGGATTAGTAAGCTGAAGTGGCAATAGGCCGGCCATATAGCTCGAAGAACCGATAACCGATGGGGAAGAAAGGTTCTCGAGTGGCAGCCTCGTACCAGTAGGCGTAGTGTAGGGCGACCCCCCACTAGATGGAGTGACGACCTGGTAAGACATGCAGGAAGTCGATGGATGCAGGTGGCTCAGGACCGTGCTTTGTGGCATTACTTGGGGGAGGCCTATGTTCAGCAGTGGACTTGTGAAGGGCTGTAATGATGATGATGATGATGATACTAAAACTATAAACAATAGACTCTTGCGCTTCCGTGATATCCTCTGGAAGGTGAGGTAGCACCCCTCAGTGGCCCCGTGACATTTGTCGCATGCACATGTGCTTTCTTATTTGTGTTTGCGGTCTCAGATTCCGCGCGCGACCGATTGTGTTCCAGAACAATCCAGTGCAATTAAAGTGAAACGGGGGTAAATATTTCATGTTTTTTGTACCTTATTATTACTTTTTATGTTTTATATTATAATATTATAAAAGTATAGTTTTATTTTGTAATTACGAAGACTTAGAACGTCCAGTTTCTCGCATGCTATAGGAGTTGGAATCAGAAGATGAGGTGTTTGATGACGTTTCGGACCAAGAAGACAATCCAGTAGAAATTTCGCCAGCACAGAATGTGTGTGTTCAATCGGATGCTGAGCTTAGTGACAGCGATGACAATAACGTTTCTTTGTAATTACATCGTCATTTTTTAGATTAGCAAGGAAGTACGTGTACTGGAAAAGACGGGACTATTTGGAGTGCAAATCCCCCAGTTTCAATGAGAACTAGATTTGTGAATATAACTAGAGAACAATTCCCTAAAGTTTTGCCACCTCTTCTTGCTTCAAGATCACCTATGAAATGTTATTCCTACTGCATCAGCGATGAGTTGTTGACAATGACAGCCCAACTATTCTCGAAAAAGAAATGCTCGAGAAGTTACACTGACAGAAACAAGGGGATCGATTGGATTACAAGTACTCTTACTGTGCGGTGTGAGTAAAGTATAGTTGTTTCAAATATGGAAAACACATGTGTCTAGAACATGTGATTGGTATATGCCGAGAATTTTCATCTTAAGTATATATTATGGACAATAATAACGAATAATTTATTATAGTTTTCCTAAAATAATAATTGGTAGCTTTTAAGTATGTTTTCTTTATTTTATTTTATTATAATTTAGATTATAACCAGAATTTTACATAGAATGATCTAAAAGTAAATGTTCCTATTATACAGTGCCATTGTTGTTGAATGTGATTTATTTCTAAGATAATTATAGTCAAGTCTCTAAGTTGTTAATATTAAAAAAGAAAATTTCATTTGTTTTTGTTTTTGTTGATTTATAACGGTGATTTTCACCTAGGGACAAAAATTCTGAGTTTTTATAGACCTTTGTTCTATTAGGTAAAAATAAAAAAAAATACAAATAAATAGACTGTTTTTATTTTATTTTACATATTTAAGACCTCTTTTTAATCATGTGCGATACAATAAGTCAAAATATTCATTTGTTTTCCGAAACAAGACACTTAAAATTGCGGAATCACAGACCACGCGCGACTGCTTGTGTTCGGTGCAACCACGTATTTTCCGAAATTGCCTGCGTATAAAAACGGGGCTTAACAACGAAAACCTTTGCGACGAATAGAAGCCCCGTGGGAAATCATAAATCTTAGGAATAGGTTACTTATTAAAATTACCTTACATTTGTTATTAATTTTCTATTTTGTTACGCAGCGCTCCATCTTCTTTTTTTTTGTTAGTATGAAGATACGTGGTTTTATACGTGGTAGTGCCATGCTGCAATTATATTAGTAGTATAGTTGTAGCACGAATGGGTCGGCTCGACCGGGGAAGGACCACGCTCTCACAGAATACCAGCGTGAAATAGTAGCTTAACGCTGCTGCGTTTCGTATGGTGAGTTGGTGAGTATAGAGACCGAAGACCCTTTTTACTGGAAACGAGGCATTCCCTATTAGTCCTCACGGGTGATAACGCATCTGCATTTTGATTCGTAATCGAGGATAGATGTAGATGTCTATGGGCCGCAGCAACTACTTACCATCAGGTGGACTGTGTGCTCGTTTGTCACCCTATCCTATAAAAAAAAAGTTACCTGGCGAAACTTTGCAATCGCATTTGGTATGTAGCATGATAATAGTGTTTTTATTATTTGAGAGTCTGGTGCGAGTTCACCGTGAGTGGGTTTGCGGCTGTATTACCGTAAATGTATCGATTGTACTCGAATGTGCGTGTGTAAGTAAGGAATATTTTTTATAAGTTAATTTAATTTTGATTAATAATGACATTCTCTTTCTTATCACTAAAGATTGCCTTGGCAAAGGTTGTTTAACTACTAATATCTAACATGATTTAGAGAGTATCTAACATTAGAAAATAGATTTAAATCTATTTTCTACAAAACAATAAATAATAAAATGTATGTCGCACGTTAGTATATAGCACCATATAGCATTGTTTTCAGCTTCAAATTTTCACCACGCATTTAGCAAATAATTTTATTATTTTAGTGAAGGTCAGCTCTTTTTTCTTTATTAATACTGCTGCTCAAGACAAAACTTTTAGATAACAATATTACACTATCCTCGTATGCATGGCAAACGTTAGGCAGAGCGCCGAGCGACGTAACCTCTCTCTGGAAAGCCTAGTGACTGATCTGACTTGATCGAAACACGTTGTTTTATAGTAGGTACATTTAAATGTTCGTATAAAAATTAATAAAGCTATTTTATTTTAAATTGAAAAGGGTAAAGGTTAAAAAAAATGTTCTTTTAATATATTAAGCTGTTGATGAAGAAAGCTATAAATTGATATAAATTGATGAAAATAATCGTTTTATCCACAGCATTTTCATAAAAAATTATCTTGATTTGAATTTTTAATTTTCTTATATTTACATATATAAGAAAATAAAAATCAATCAAAATATCTTTTCTAGTAACTTTTTTCCATAGAGATTGTTAAATTGATTGTATTTTTTTGTTTCTTAAACTTTTCAGCGATTACAGATATATTAAACTTTGAAATTAACACTAAAATGGAAATTAAGAAAACCTCTCTTTAGTTTTCTTGATAGCACCCACAAATCATATACTAATATAAAAAAAATCTCTTATTACTTTTTAGACCAGAAGATATGAGTAATAAACATTTGTGTAAGATAAGTGGTTGATGGATATTAATAGGTTTGAAAATTACTGTTCTGAGCTAGCGCTTCAGCGCGTCAGCGCTTGGAACGTGAATACGTCTTTAATCTTTGTTATTATTTTGTTCGTCGCAAGGTACGAGGGGGCGTTGAGCTTGTCTTTGAAAGCACCACTTACAGAATACATTTTAAATTAAATTCCTTATAAATAATAGAGTAAGTAACCCAAGAATTTTACTTGTTTTTATTTCTTTATTTTTGGTAAAATACAAATAAATTTGGTTGTAAAAATAAAAGACTTTGATTAATTGGGTACCTTTTGTCTTTCTTCGACAGGCTGGACGTGATTAAAACATTTTAAACTGCTCAATCTCTCTTCTCTACCTCTAATTATTATTATTATTATTTATTACGGTATTTTGTCAAGCCATTTCAATGGAACTTCTGTCAGCCAACAGTTCCATTTCAACACAGGGAGAACGACTCACTGGCCCATACCATCAAGGATAAAGTCGATCTTTCATGTTCTCTTTTTGAGATCAACTCGACCTCGATGACGGAGGGTACACACCGTCGTCCATCCCACGGTGTGATTGCTCCATTTTGAATATGCAGTTTACACAACGCTCAGTGTGCAAAGCACTTTTCTCTCTGGACATCAATAAGTCGAGTGAGTCTGATGGAGTCCCTCATATTGTGCTCAAGATGGGTGCTTCGGTCTCTTACTCCCTAGGCGTAATCCAGAATTTATAGCAGACTGCTTTAGAGCAACCGATCCCTGAAAATGCCGCAGTTCAGACCAGAGGCTTATCACCATTGCCTCCTTGTTTTCAAAAGTTATGGAATTCACTATAAATTGACAGTTGAAAATATTAATAGGTATCTTGAGGATTACCAGCTGATTAGAAACCACCAAATGTGCTTACTAATCAGTTGGTGGCCAGTAATCAGCTGATTTTAGTTCTATTCTTCAAATTTACCTGTCTCAGATGAGCGGAAGCAGTAGTCGAAGCGGGAGGCGTCGGTCGTTACTTTGGTCATATCAAAGGCTTACGATGAGCTTTGGCACAAAGCGTTTCTTAAGAAATTTGTTTCCTATGAACTTTCTGTGAAATTGTACAAAAGGATCGTCGGTTTTCTTATAGATTGGAACATCAAGTACTTAACAGACGATGCATACTCCGACTACGAGCCTATTAATGTTCCACAAAACTGCGTGCTATCACCCACGCTGTTTCTTCTGTATATCAGTTTTATGTTGCTGTTACTGGTTATAATACTACTGGTTGTAATACAGTGATGTGAAGTATCGGAACAAACTTTTATTTGAAGTCGAGTCTTAAATAAACAAAATCTAAAGGGGACGCCTCTTGTCTAATTTGAACTTCAGAAGACACATGTTTGCGCGTTTACCGCTAAAAAGAACTCATTTGCCGTATATTCTAAATTTCAGAGCACTCCACATGCAGCCTCAGCCGGCATCGGCGTATCGAATGGCGTACAGTACAGGCACAACGTTTGCAACTTTACAAAGCGCAAGTTCGCCCTAATAAGGAGTAATGTACTCATCTCTAGACTGGGGCACCCCAGTGCCAGCTCAGCTCATTACAATATTATATCACCAATATATTTTTGTAATATAATATTGTATTTACTTCCAATGCATTTCATGAATATTTTATAACATAAAGTCGTTACTAAGAATTGTTAGATTTTATAAACATTTTTAGTATTTATTAACACTAATTTGCTTTGAGACTGGTTGCCAAATTATTTCAAATGACAATCCAAAGCCCTTCATCAGAATGTTAAGTCAACATCGAAAGGATGGTATGATAGAGAGGGAATGAGAGGATAAAATTTTTACGCTTTAGAAACGGTTTAAGTTATGGAAAAACTTAATATCATTAAATACATATATTTATCATTTAATATGCAGGTTATCAGGTAAATGAAGCATAAGCCGAACCAAAACATACCCCGGGTATGTTTTGGGCCGGCTTATCCGTTCCGTGCCGAAAGCTCTCAGAAAAATATTTAAAAAGATGATTTCTTTTATTTTCTTAAAATATAGGAGACACGAGGCTTTAAAAAATAGCTGAATTTGGAACCGTTGACCCCATTGACATATACATAGACATGAGGAGTAGCTAATTTCTTTTTTCTAACAATATTTACGAATGTTGATGCTGAATAGATAGTATTAGGCTCATAGGAAGAAGATACTCATTCAAACGCAGAGAAAATACAGTTAACAGCGCACCATGGTTTTTTAAACCATCCATATCGCGAAACTCGTCTTATTGCGCTTATAAAAACAATCAGGATTTATTTTACTACATTTATTTTATGACTGACATATAATTAGTGTCCGCAATATTATTAAAAAGTTTCAGAAAAACATAAAAAAGATGCTTAAATGTTGCATACATATACCGGCCAAATATTAACCTTAAAAACTGGGCTCCGCCTCCCTAGGCTAAGAAGACGCTGTTAATAAAAGAGATGATTTGTGTAATTCATTGAATTTTTACCATGTAATTTAAAATTATGATCAACTAATTGAATATAAAATTACAATTTCGCCTAAAGTAAAGCACAGCAACATAAAGCTGTTTTAATTTATTTCCCGGTCTCGCGGCGGTTTTCCCGCACCAAAGCCCCCAATTAGCATAATAATTGACTTTAACTCTAGATAAATCGTTGCAGCTAAGACCGCCACTACATAAACAAATGAAAAGTGTGCAAACTTAAACGTTTTTTGAGCGACAATAATTAATAAAATTTCTACTCTCAGAATGTCGGAGAAAACTAAACAAATAATATTTATTAAGATATTTTCCTCATAACTTGCCATTTGACATTTTATAGCTTTCAAAACTAATTTGTAATTGATTTTTTATTACATCGCGTGGACTGCGAGTTTTTTTTATATATTATATCTCTTTCCTCTTACTTCAGTGCAAGCTGTGGGAGTGATTTCGTGAAAAATAAATAAAATGGTGGGAAAAGTGTAACAGAAAGAAGAATAAGCCCTATTTTATTTGACCAATTTGCACTCGCGGGGAAGTCTGGGAAGCGCGAATATACCTGAATCATTTTTTCAGGGTATAATGTTAATGGATGAAAGTGGATTTTGATACGTAAAAATAAATGAGGTGCGGCTTTTTATAAGTGGTAATAATGAAAAATATGCTCTAATAGTGATATAAACCTATTCATCCTCTTCATCAATATCTTGCATCCGTTTTTTTAACCTTGAGATACCGTCGTCATCGACTGTCGTTACGGTCTCATTAAATCATTACAGCTGTCGTCAAAATTTCCTTAAATTTAGGGATGTGACACATCAATATAATTGTAAAGAAATTTGAGAACAAAATACACGTCTAACTAGGTTGTATGAGCATAAGCTATATTCTTGAAAAAATAAAAATATATAATTATAACATTTCATGTGTAGTTGCAGTGTTCTATTAGGTAATCTATACAAATAAAATGACTGACAGACGGATCAAAGCATAGACTAACCCGCTTATCGTAGAGACCTGAAACTTAGAGGGTCTATTCTATGTATGACATAGGCATCCGATAAGAAAGGACACACTTTAAGGGTGTGAAAAACGGGAGTAAAATTTGTATGGGGCCACGTGATTCCTTGGTCCAATCTACTTCAAATTTTACATAAAATACGAAACACGTCTCTCATCAACAGAATTGATGGAAGACGTGTTTCGTATTTTGTTGAAGCTCATCGCCTAACGGGGATAAAAAGAGGTACAAAGTTATTTTGGGGATGATTTGTAGCTAAGTTGATATCTATACTCCTTAGAGCTTTTGATTAAAATTACATTTTAATTTAAATCGGATTAGAATTCGAAATTTCAATTTTATTTCTTCTTGGATTATTTGAATGAAGAATTGATTTGGTGCGTATAATAATATAATTTTCTTTTTGTTTTAATATAGATATTTAAGTAGGTAGTAGTTTGTCTTAGAAGTTTACTTAAGTGTGTATTGTTTTTCGCAATTTTCTTATATTTATAAATTTGTCTGTGTCCATATTTAAAAATGGGAGCAAAGTTAGTTAACGTCAATGGGAAATTGATAATACTTATTATTGTAACAATAGCGTCGATGGCGCATGCCTCTTCCGTACGCTTTCTTATTTGTTGTACGGCACACCAGAACGCTCAATCATGTCTTATGACTGTCATGGCGACAATCATGGGACAAAAGAAGAGTATACATTAGATATGTTACAACACTCTATATATGGCGGTTTCTGCGAGTTTGTTGCAGCATTTCGGTTTTATTTGAAGTGTATCGAAATGACAACCTGTATGCCAAATCTGGTACACAAGACCAACGCATCTAAAGATTGGTCTCATTGAGATGAGTCTAACGGTTTTTTTTTCTTTGATGCCTACGCTAATGCCGATGATAATAATAACACTGATAAGCGTCCAATAGCCAAAAACGACGCATTGAAATGGCTGTATCTCCGTACGTTTACTCAACCTTCAACAATTAATAATGTTGTGCAAGATTTTCATTTGCCTACTTATACAATTATTGAATCAGAATGTGAGTCAGATTTAGTTTCTTCTTTGTCCACGAATAATTGCATAGTATCTCCAACATTCACTACACAAACTCAGTCCAAAATGAAAATAGTTTGACAAATAAGTCACAAAAAATAGGGCAAAGAAATGCAGGGCTAGGGTTATCAATGTGGTCAGAAAATTACAACTTAAGTAAGCAAGAAAAAAGTGTAATCAAAATGAACCTTCTAATTATCGTAAACATGCAGCTAATTATCAGAAAAAACACCCTAAAGTTCACAGATTGTCATTGATTATAGCGGGAACACCCTGAAGTACATAAGCAAGCTGCAAGTAAATATCGATGCAAAGCACCTTGAAGTCTACAGAGTATCACAGTCATGATATTGTAACGCTTCCCCCTCTCTCATAATAATAAATATATTCATATTAGATTAAATATAATTAATTCCCCTTTATAATAAAAATTATATATATGTGACTAGGATAAATAAAATATGTTTTGATCTTTCTAAATGATCTTTCTAAAGGTTTAATAATAATAGGTCGTTTGTAATATTTTGGAGTGATCGTCTTAGTTAGGACCCTTATTTACGTTGTGTTTGTTTAGTAACTTAGTTCTTTTAGGTGTCTTTTGGAAGAATAAATATTCGCTAGAGCAATTGAAAGCTGTTGGTAGTGCCTTATATGCTAAGGAAACCCCGTTCACGAAGACAGGGCGAAAGGTTCGAGAAAGGTTAAGAACATAAAACGTCCCAATTCCATTTGTATCAGGTTTACATTATTAATTTAATATTATTTATACCTTCGCGCTCGGAAAAGGCTCAAAATATATTTATACAAAATACCCGATACAAGGACTTCTTTTTTTACCATTTTGATGCACTCCCCCCGTAGAGAACGTTAATTCGGGATCTGGACCGTAGTCCACAGCAAAATAACTGGCGGACCAGTAAAAGAGGCTTGGCCCCTTGCTAGTGCGTAAGCACAAACATCGACCGAAGTCGCGCATGTCAATGCGTGTAAACTCCAAACAGAATACGAACGAATCCAGCCACAGTAAATGTACGTCACACGGTTTAGGCAAATAGGCACACTGGCCGTAAACCCTCCGTGAGCGCCACCACCTGCCAGACCGCCGCTCCTGCAGACGTGATGTTAGTGTATGGCATCACCACCAATTGCATGATCAGCACGGCTACTAGCCGCAGAGCGTGTCATGAGTCTACCGCTCACCTCAAGGGAATGGGGTCCCACGTTGTGCGGCCTTCGGTCGCAGCCTTGAGAGTCTCCTCAGATCCTCCCGCCAGCTACCACCCGCATGAGGTCGACACATATGCTCCACCAACCAATACAACGGCAGATATAGCCAAAAGGCAGTTATAAGATAAGAGTAATAATCCGCCATCAGAAAGGGTTTGTGTCACTGACGTTGAGTAAATGCATTTTCGATCATTTTTGTCTCACCCACCGACAAGTTGCCTTCAATCATTCAAAGGTGGGAAAGTTACAGAGATATAATATTATGTTGTTATATAAAACATCATGGAGGGCAGACAGTCTGCAGCCCCGTAATGAAGGGACCCGACTTGGGCAAAGCTACTCAGGCGTGAGTCAATCCAAGACGCAGAGAGCGCCATTGAGAATAGCGTCCCACCAAACAACCATCGCAGAGACGCAATGCTGCAGAACGCAACAAGCATCAATACGACTATCGTCGGGCTTACACCATCCCAAGGTTCCCCATACATCCCAGCAGACATCACCACCTGCATACCTCATCGACCAGAACCACAAGAGTGCGTCGAATCAGGCGCAGCACACCCGCAGATCCATCACAAGACGCAATACCGTAAGTAGCAGTAAGCATCAATGCAACCGGATGGCGCCCCCCTCACAACACACCCACATGACCCCTATCGACTTTGGTAACAAAGTTTGTATTGTTGTTATATAAAAAATATCACCAACGTATCATAGTAGCACGCTACCAAGACGCCAATGAACAAAACTCCACGTATCATAGCGCTAATGCACTAAGACATGAAGTTGAGTATGCCTGTTACACTTAAAAGTGCTACCAAACACACTCATCATCCCAATCCGAAATATAGACGACGCATCGCTATGCGCTACTACGCCGCCCACAAACGGTATGGGTGTGCGATGTCCACGGGAAAGCCGTATTGCTACAACAAACCCGCTTACCACCGGCACTAAAATGATATGTCTAGAACACATCGGTTACCGAGTCCAAGTTTACCTCGGACCAATTGCTCGTGAAGCAGCATACACGCCACCATAATATTCCTTTTCAAGTCCCTAATAAGGACTAGTCATTTTGCTACAGTACTAGGAGCAGTCAGTCACCCGACCACTCCATACAATGCTTGTGCATCAAGGAGACCTCCTATAATATTGCTTTTGTATCATAGACCTTACTTTCATAAGTCATGCATATATAGGATTCGAACCCACGACCCTACTATTGTAATGCAAATTCATTATGGAGACCTTCTATATATAGTATTGCTTTTGTATCATAGACCTTACTTTCATAAGTCATTCATATGTAGGATTCGAACCCACGACCCTACTATTGTAATGCATATTAATCATAGAGACCTTCTATAGTATTGCTTTGTATCATAGACCTTACTTTCATAAGTCATTAATATATAGGGTTCGAACCCACGACCCTACTATTGTAATGCATATTAATCATAGAGAGCTTCTATAGTATTATTGTATTTGTATCATAGACCTTACTTTCATAAGTCATTAATATATAGGGTTCGAACCCACGACCCTACTATTTTAATGCATATTCATCATAGAGACCTTCTATAGTATTGCGTTTGTATCATAGACCTTACTTTCATAAGTCATTAATATATAGGGTTCGAACCCACGACCCTACTATTGTAATGCATATTAATCATAGAGACTTTCTATAGTATTGCTTTGTATCATAGACCTTACTTTCATAAGTCATTAATATATAGGGTTCGAACCCACGACCCTACTATTGTAATGCATATTAATCATAGAGACCTTCTATAGTATTATTGTATTTGTATCATAGACCTTACTTTCATAAGTCATTAATATATAGGGTTCGAACCCACGACCCTACTATTTTAATGCATATTCATCATAGAGACCTTCTATAGTATTGCGTTTGTATCATAGACCTTACTTTCATAAGTCATTCATATATAGGATTCGAACCCACGACCCTACTATTGTAATGCATATTCATCATAGAGACCTTCTATAGTATTGCTTTTGTATCATAGACCTTACTTTCATAAGTCATTAATATATAGGGTTCGAACCCACGACCCTACTATTGTAATGCATATTCATCATAGAGACCTTCTATAGTTTTGCTTTTGTATCATTGAGTTTATTATCATAAGTCCCTAATATAGGACTAGTCATTGTGCTACAGTACTTCAGGCAGTCGGGCTCCCGACCACCCCATATATATGTACAACTGCAGGTATGTATCTCCGGCAGCTCCTCTATACAAGACCTCTATACATGAACACCTTCCATAACTTAGGAAACTTTTCTTTTATACGTGAACTCCTTCCACAACTTAGGAAATTTCTTTTATACACGAACTCCTTCAACAACTTAGGAAAATTTTCTTTTATACATGAACTCCTTCCACGACTTAGACAATTTTCAACAAATTTTCTAATTATCTTATAAATGTTATTTATCTTTATTTTTATAATATTTTCGTACTTGTATTTCTATTAATTATCTTATTTTAAATATTTTTTCAAGTTTTTAATAAATTTATATATTATGGAAGACAATATTTTGCCTTTAATTTACTATGTTATTGGTCTAATGTCTGAAATGTATTTATATTAACTTTATGGTTATTAATTTAATTTTATTGCTTAATATATATCTTTTAAAACTATTTTGACGCCCCTTTATATTGAATTTAATTATTAATAATAATATTGGGCCGTCACAATATGAACGAAATCATGAAGAACAGCGAGTTGAAAGACGTCTATCACCTTGGAACTCTAAAGCCTTTTCTGGACTAAGTTATGATAGTAATATAGCTTATGATAGTGATAATATCCTTTGTTTGGGAACTGATGAACATTTAATGCCAGTGGTGTAAAACTCTCAACTACAAGGATGAATTTGTGGGAATGTGCTACGAATCAACAAAGTCCAGCTCGAACCTTCGCAAAATGTTCCAGATCTTCTTTACCGTTTCATAAAAAAACCTCCATCCTGAGCATGATCACTTCACGGCTGGCATACAGCATTATAATAGCTATGTTCGAATAACCTCATTTTGGAGCTAAAAAGACAATACAGGATTGTTTTATTATTATATTTATTTTTGTTAGCCAAGTGTATCATTTGGTTTGAAGTTTGGTTCCGCCATCCAAGAATGAACCACAGTTCTCACAGTTATATTTTGTTGGTGAGGACCACTGAGAAGTTCAATCGAGATGCAATAACTTTCAACCTGGCGTGGTAAAGCAATTACAACAAATGCTACATACTCAAAATGTGTAAGTGAGTTAAAGCTAGTCCTGGAAAAAGTATCTGCTACGCCAAATACATTTAAAGTTGTTATAAATGCTGAAAGAAATCCCACAAAAGGCCACAGTAGACGGCATAATCAACCTACGTCAAATGCCATAATCCTATACCTTTAAACGAGCAATTCATATATATATATATATACAGTGTGTCCGATCACGGACTAGAGATATTTTAGGTACTTATAATACAGCTATTTTAATATAAAAATACACTACACAATGAGGTCTAATCCCCTCCCTCTCTATTTGGCAGCCATTTTGTTTTTTCTTGAGATATTCTCTACGCGTTTACGAATAAAGTCATATCTCTCAAAGTTTTAGTCCTACTGAGATAAAAATTAACTCATTCGGAGGCCAATAATATTTTTTATCGTTTACATTATCAAAATTTTTGTTGACATACTTGTAACTTTGAAGAAAAAAAAATTTACTTCAAATAAATATCAAAAAAATATGCTAATCGGCAAATTATTGTAAATTACTGCAAAAACAACCCCGTTCACCCTTTTTATTTTTATACTAGATCGACAGATTTTGAGTTAGGCTATAATACAACATAAAGTTTACAGCTGTATCTTTATTAATTTAAGAATTATTGTTGTTTGAACATAGCATATGCGCAAACACAAAAGGCCTTTGTTAAATGACAACTGGCACTGCCTGCCTAGGAGTAATAAATAGTAATCTGAGATTACTTATGATCTTCGATGAATTAGAGATGATGAATGAGAGATCAGAGAATCAAAATCATCATTTATAAGTAGTATAATTTGAGAACAGGCAACACAGAACACTATTACTTATAGTAAAGAACTGTTTAGTAAATATAGTAAAGAACTGTTTTGTATTGAATTTTTTTTAAGTTAATACTCTGATACGTATTATATTTGTATATAATACTACCTGTGTTTTGTGATGCTTCAATTATACATACAGTGCCTGGGTGACCGAACTTTGCTCGGGTTTTTTTTAATTAAATTTAGATACAAATTACATGAATAATATTTTTTTGATCTTATTAACATAATAGAAAAAACTGAACTGGTTATTTGAATAAAAAATCATGAGTGTAATTAGTTTAATTAAAATTTTCGTATTTTTAAAAAATACTAAAAAAAGGGCTCGAAATAGATTTGCTCACAAAAGAAGGGAACTCGAAAAAAAAGGAAAAAAAGTCGGACCCAAGACGGGACGCGAACCACGGAACTCAGATATCACGCCAGAACAACATTCCATCTGAGTTATTACGATCGTTGGTAACCTGTCAAAATTTACCTTCTTATATTGTAGCAGTTTTTTTATTGCCTGAAAACACGGACAAAAGAACATTTTCTAAAAATAAATCCTAGCTAGATCGATTTATTGCCTCCGAAACTCCCTGGACACAAAATTTTATGAAAATCGTTGGAGCCGTTTCCGAGATCCCGATTATATATATATATACAAGAATTATTGCCGTGTAGTGGCGGTTGAGAATATCCACTACCCCATATCTTCCCGTGGGTGTCGTAAAAGGCGACAGAGGGAGACAGGCAGGAGATGGGCAGCAGCATCTTCCTGATAACAACTGTAACGTAATAAAAAACTGCGGTTGCCAAACCGCTCGCCAAGCGTGGCAACTATGGCAAATACCCCCCAATGAATAAATACACAAACAGACGGCCCCCAGTCCCCGGCGGCCCCGCTATTCCTGGCTACGGTGGCGACCATGGTAACGGCGGGGCAGGGGGTGCTAAGAATCTCCGGTGGAGGTTCGGTTGCCACCTACGACGACTCGACCTGGCAACATATAACGCACGCACCCTGAGGACTGACGAGAAGATACTAGAGCTGGAAGAAGAGGTAGACAAGTTGCGCTGGCATATTATTGGATTATCCGAGGTCCGAAGAGAGGGGGAGGACACGGCAATCCTCGAGTCCGGCAACTTGTTCTATCACCGGGAGGGCGACCATCTGTCCCAAGGAGGTGTCTGATTTATCGTCCACAAGTCTCTCGTCAACAACGTTGTAAAGATTGGGAGTGTGTCGACGAGGGTCGCGTACCTGATACTCAGAATCACCAAACGGTATTCGCTGAAGGTCATTCAGGTTTACGCACCAACCTCGGCACATCCCGATGAGGAGGTGGAGGAAATGTATGAGGATATTTCCAGAGCCATACATTCCTCCAAAACCCACTACACGGTGTTGATGGGAGACTTCAACGCAAAACTAGGCACAAGAGAAAGCGGTGAGCTGAAGGTAGGGAAATTTGGAGTAGGGCAACGGAACCGAAGGGGCCAGCAGCTGGCCGACTTTATGGAGAAAGAGGGACTCTTTATGATGAACTGTTTCTTCCAGAAGCGGCCCCACAGGAAGTGGACCTGGTCGAGCCCCGACGGTTCGACAAAAAATGAGATTGACTTCATTATGACGACCAGACGCCAACTGTTCAGTGATGTCTCAGTGATCGCAAGGGTGAAAACTGGCAGCGATCACCGAATGGTTAGAGGCACACTGAACTTAAACGTTAAGTTGGAGAGGTCTCGTCTAATGAAGTCAACGCTCCGTCCCCCTCGTGCTCTAATCCAGAATCCCGAAACCTTTCAGCTCGAGTTACGTAACCGCTTCCAGTGCCTAGAAGATTGCAATGCAGTGGACGATATGAACGACAAGCTCGTGGAAACTGTCCATGCGGTCGGAGCTAAGTTCTGCAAGACCCGCCGCAGAAGAACACAAAAACTCTCCGATCACACTCTTAATCTCATGGCTGTTAGACGGGAGATGAGGCTGCAATCGTCAACAGATTTGACAGCATACAGGCAACTGAACAGACAGATCTCCAAATGCATGCGGCGAGACTTACGCAACTTTAATACTTCTCGTATTAAAGAAGCGATCGAGCGGAACCAGGGCTCCAAGTCTTTGCCAGAGATCTGTCTGCCAGAAAGAGCCAACTGTCAAAGCTGAAGACTGAGTGTGGCAACATCGTTTCCGGGACACCTGAGATTTTGAGTGAGATTGAGAGGTTCTATGGGCAGCTGTACACATCATCGTTGGAGCCACACGCAAGTGTGAGTAACGATCCAAGAGCAAGTCTTATCCGACACTATTCCGATGATATCCCGGACGTCAGTCTGAGCGAGATTAGAATGGCTCTCCACCACCTTAAAAACGGCAAGGCCCCGGGCGATGATGGAATTACAGCGGAGCTTCTGAAAGCGGGTGGAAAACCGGTACTTGAAGTCCTTCGGAAGCTCTTCAATTCCGTCCTCCATGGTGGCACTACTCCGGAGGCGTGGAGCAGAAGCGCGGTGGTTTTGTTCTTTAAGAAAGGCGACAACGCTCTCTTGAAGAACTACAGACCGATTTCCCTTCTGAGCCGCGTCTACATGCTATTTTCGAGAGTCATTACGAATCGTCTCGCACGCAGACTCGACGACTTCCAGCCTCCCGAACAAGCCGGTTTCCGTAAAGGCTTCAGTACCATAGACCACATACATACCCTTCGGCAGATTGTACAGAAGACCGAAGAGTACAATCTGCCACTTTGCCTGGCATATGTGGACTATGAGAAAGCCTTTGATTCCGTCGAAATTTGGGCGGTGCTACAGTCCCTTCAGCGGTGCCAAGTTGACTGTCGGTACATCGAAGTGCTGAAGTGTTTGTACAGTAGGGCTACGATGGCTATCCGAGTACAGAACCAGAGTTCGAAACCTATCCAACTACAGAGAGGTGTAAGACAGGGTGACGTTATATCCCCGAAACTCTTCACCGCTGCTTTGGAAGACGTTTTCAAGCTACTGGACTGGAAAGGATACGGTATTAACATCAATGGCGAGTACATCACTCACCTTCGATTTGCCGACGATATAGTCATTATGGCAGAATCGCTGGAGGACTTAAGCATTATGCTCAATGACCTCAATAGTGCCTCCCAACGGATAGGTCTTAAGATGAACATGGACAAAACAAAGATCATGTTTAATGTCCATGTCACACCTATGCCGGTAGTTGTTGGGAGCACTATGCTCGAAGTTGTTGACGAGTACGTTTACCTGGGACAAATAGTCCGACTAGGTAAGTCCAATTTCGACCGAGAGGTCAATCGACGGATTCAACTCGGCTGGGCAGCGTTCGGGAAATTACGACATATCTTTTCGTCAGGTATACCTCAATCTCTAAAAACTAGATTGTACAACCAGTGCGTGTTGCCAGTGATGACTTACGGATCTGAGACGTGGTCCTTCACTGCTGGCCGTATGAGGACGCTTAAGGTCGCTCAGCGAGCTATGGAGAGGGCTATGCTTGGAGTTTCTCTGCGTGATAGACTCAGAAATGAGGATATCCGCAGTAAAACCAGAGTGATCGACATAGCCCAACGGATTAGTAAGCTGAAGTGGCAATGGGCCGGCCATATAGCTCGAAGAACCGATAACCGATGGGGAAGAAAGGTTCTCGAGTGGCAGCCTCGTACCAGTAGGCGTAGTGTAGGGCGACCCCCCACTAGATGGAGTGACGACCTGGTAAGACATGCAGGAAGTCGATGGATGCAGGTGGCTCAGGACCGTGCTTTGTGGCATTACTTGGGGGAGGCCTATGTTCAGCAGTGGACTTGTGAAGGGCTGTAATGATGATGATGATGATGATACAAGAATTGCTTTTTTAAAGGTATAGGATAGGATAATCTCTAACGCCCGTCACTCAGGTTGATGGCATAGAACTTCTTGAATGTGGTAGAACCACGCCGCCGCAATTTTATGGTTGTAGCACGAATGGGTCAGCTGTACAGTATTACCAGCGTATAATAGCTGCTTAATGTTTAAAAATACTGTGTAATATACTGTGTTTTGTATGAAGCGGAGACCTTTTGAAAAGAAACGAGGTATTCAATATTAGTTCATATTAATCAAAAACCATATGGCGTTCTTAATCGAGAATAAATGTAGATGTCTATGGGCCACACCATCCACTTACCATGAGGTCGACTATGTGCTCTTATTCTAAAAAAAGTGGACCCCTGCCACCAAAAGATGTATTAACAACCTCGAGGGCTAAAGTGACTCTTAACCAAAACACCCACCAAAAACATTCTACAATATAATGGTAGATTATTAGATATTTCTTTTCAAATATCAAAATAATTTTGAAAAACGTGTACAATTGCAGAGACTTAGCTTGATAGTCCCTAATACGGGAAAATCTTTGGTAAGATTCCTTACAAACAAAATTCCAAAAAAATGAAACTATAGTTGTAAAATGTCAGATGCATGTGTTTCATTCCATTGCAGTTCTGTACATTTCAAAGTACGCAAATAAACCCCGCCTGCATATTAAACACAGCTTCTGTTGTTTAATTTACCTTTATTTGTAAACGTAGGATGCCGGTAAGCTACATTATGAAGAAACACTTACTTTAGGTAGCTATGTTTAAATAATAAGTGAGCTATTTATATATTTTAAAATATTTATGTACATTGATGTGTACCTGCGCAAGAAAACACACAACTATAAACTTAACTACAAATGCAAAATTAAATCGTGTCACTATAAACGCACACCACAACATCTGTGTTTGTGTTCATCGCGTTTACGCATACCATCAAATTGTACACGTGTCGATACACTGATGGCGCTGTCTAAATGCGTAAGCAACGTAAACCGTGGACTATGTTGATGTTTTTTATCGATAAACGAATCACCATAGTCCGCATAAGTTTTTATTTGATTTATAAGAAATACATAGATAAATAATACATAGGTGTTATTTGAAATTGTTTTTTTAAAGTATTTAGACATGTTTTTCGGAAAAGAACTTAGAAATTACTGAAAATAAGTTTATTATTTTGCTACAGGTTTATTTTACATTATGCAGAATAAAATTTTAAACATTTAACAAATCGAAATAGGTTTAGTTAACTTATTTTAAAAATCAGATTTTTTGAAAAGAAAAGTCCTATCAGTTTATCGTCTTAGATGGTGTTAACCAAGTTTTTGTTTTTATTATAAAGCTTCAATCACAAAACCGCTAATTAAAAATACTTGTTGATTTTCAAGAGTTATTAAACGAACTGTCTGGAAAACATTTAATAAATTAGGAAAACAAAAAAGTTTTACACTATATAATAGTTTAACAAAGTGAACTTTAAGCAGACAGCTGCTTAAAAATAAAACGTGACATCTACCTAGGGCTAAGTATTCCCCAGAAAGATGTTTTGCTTTAACTTAACATTACTATTCACCGAAACCTTAACAATATGTGCGAAATATCAAAAGTTTTGAAATTAGTCTGCCTTCATCACATACGATAACAAAAGTGGTACAGTATAATTTATGGCCGACTTGGCTACACAAAAAAAAGCGTTAACTGTTTTAAAACTTAGACTAGAGAGTAACTCTGACAAAAAATTGTATTGTATATTAGTGATAGATGAAATGAAAATAAAACAATTAACTGAGTACCATGCAAGTTCTCAAAGGCATTTTGGTCATATACATAATGCCTTTGGCTACTAGCATGGTATTCTGTCTATTGCTTAATTTTCATTTCATCAATTACGAAGGTACAATAAATTTTTTATCAGGGTTACTCTCCGCTCTCAATTTTAATGCCGTCAGCGCTTCTTGAGTAAACCCTGGTCGGCGATCGATAGTAGTGTACCACTTAGTCAATGTACGAGGTGCAGACAAACATATTCCAAAAGTTTTACATACATAGCGGTAGGCTTTTGGTGAGTGATAGTAAAGTGTTAAGGCAAAGTATTTTTTGCAAACTTGTGAAACCTGTTTATGCTATTGTTTTTTATGTTAAGGTATTTTTTCATTTTAATTTTCCTTGGCCTAAGTGTTGGCTCGTACTCGCAGTAGGAGTAGGACTAGTTCAGGCTGTATAAGGATTTTTTTTCGAATTGTGACTTTCGAAATAACTTATGGAATTTTGCTGGAACATCCAGCTTTCTTTTTTCGATGTAGACGATATTGTGCAATCACCACGATCACCCTAAAATAAATAATTTACCTACGTAAGTCGGAAGATTCTAGCATATATATATATATAAATTATACTACATTAAGTTTACAATTACAATAACAGGTATATAAATATATGAATTAAATTTGATAGCTTTTGTAAACTTAATAATATATTTTCAAGTAGAATAATATTGGTGTCAAAGGTAACAGGTACAGCCCAACATTACCTCCCACAAGTTCAAGGTTGGTTCTGCCGTGTCAGATTCATGGTTTCTACAAGCTACAATCCAAGTGTGCCACCTAAGAGGATCTCTTGGAAATCTGTAATAACAAACCAATAATAGAAAAATTTACTACTTTTTGTAATACTTTATTATAAAATCTAAATAAAAACTACAAACCGGTTCGGCAGACAAACCCGCATGCTTAATTAACTTATCGATAGCTAAAGTTGCGGCGTTCATCACTATTATAGTGCAATACTTTCGGTTGCAGTGATACCAGTTTATTTTTATAAAAATTGCACACTTTAGCTGCGAGGAAGCAAGTTTTGATTTGACTTATTTGGCCTGTATTTTGTATAATATTTTAATAAATACTAGTTATCGATTATATTTAATTATATAATATTCATTATCGTATTAAAATTGAGCTGAATATATACATCATTTAACAAAATCCACAACGCATCTATATGTAATGATTATTATTCGTCACAAACTGATTTAGTTATTAGGAAATATATTTTCGTTAATATATATATATATATATATATATATATATATATATATATATATATATATATATATATATATATAACTTTTGTAGTAAATTATATATTTTTTTAAATAGATTATTTTTCACTTTATGAACTATGATGGCCACACTCGGTATTGGACGATAATATTCACAAAGTACGAGTTTTAATGATAAAATTACTTTAAATTATGTTAAAAATACTCATAGATGAAAAGTCACATTGTCCTTTTGTATACTTGACGTTTTTAATTGTTTTTTTTTTCATGTAAATACACTGCAATTCGGCATTTTGTCGGAGCTCGATTTACTGGTACTAGGCACGCGGAGCAACTAGTTTTATATAACGAGTATGAGTTGGACTCTCGTACCTTTTACAGAGGGGTTTGCCTTGCGATGCCGTCTCCTTTGGTTTAATACTCAAAGGTGTGTACGTATACTTGTATGTATATATGTAATGATATATAGAATATATTTTGCCATGATATAAATAAATGAATTATAAAATTAACTCCAAAAGTAAATGACATTTGTCAGTAAGATCTTAGTGGTAGTAAACCTAAAACTACTTAATTTTATTACTGTTATTTTATTAAGTTGTTTTCAATTGTTTAATTTCCATCGTTTTTATTCATTATAATTGTACCTTACTTACCTTTAAATTTAATATGTGGATAACTGTTATTGGCATTCTTGAAGTAAATTCGAAATTGTATTTAGTGATATACGCTGTTGTTATCCTTATTAAAATAAAATAAAAAAATAAAATAAAGGCATTAATGAAATTGTTAATTGCAAGTTCAAGTGCAGATTTACCACGTGCGCCACGATAAAGGAAAGCTTTGTGAAAAAACCGGTACATTAGGGAAATAAAAATTTCTTTCGAAGATTCGATTTCGATTTTTTTAACTGCGAAGGAAAATGTCCATTCATGCCCTAAAGTTCCAAAAGAAATGAAATGAATAATTTGAAATGAAATATGAAATGAAATGAATAATTTGAAATGAAATAAATGATTTTTAATCAATATAGATTATTGCATAGTACTTACTGAAAGTCCTTTTTTATTTACCACTGGTTAATGTAATAAAACATTAAAAAAATTAATGACAAATTTTGTAGGTATATTTTCATTTCCCCTTAAATGAATACCTGACTTGCGCTTATGGTTTTAACGACTCACGGGTCTAGAGATCGTAATCACGAATGTTACTTATCTGAGTCTAGTAACTGGTATTACAAGCTTATGTTTGTCCCTAATGTTTAAAGTATGACCGTCTTCATTGTTATGAAAGCTATTAATGTTTTATGTACATTTACATAAATATATTACGAAGCCAAAGTTAATATGTTTATTTCTTTAAAATTTCCTTTAAGGGACTCTTTACCATTTAAGTTATAAATCGCCCGTCTTTTGCAAAACAAATATGACTTTAGTGTCGATCGCATTACCCCATAGCTAGATTCCATAAGAGATTACGCTATGAAAGTAACTAAAATCTAGCTGTCTCAACATTGGTGATACTTCTAACTTTCTTACAGTATACGCTGCAGAACTAAGTCTACTTGCTAATTTAGATATATGGGGGCCCCATTAAGGGTTCGCGTCAATAGTAATACCAAGAAAAACAGTGGTATCCACAAAACTCAACTTCCCTCTATTTAAGTGCACAATAGTATCGAATGTTTGACATTAATACATTTTGTCTTATTGCCGTTTAAGAGCAAATGGTTGGCGTTAAACCAATGTACTGATTTCGAAAGAGCATTATTTACATTGTCAAAATTTACGGACTGACCTTTAAGTTTGAAAATTAAAGATATATCATCAGAAAATAATACTATATCATGATTGTTCCCTACAAGGTAAGGAAAGGAGACCTCTGTCCAATAGTAGGACGTATGTAGATTCATATCTTTTGCATTAAACTCGTTCTTCTTCATCCGCTTTTAGTATAGTAGTTCATTAACGCTGCTGCCCATCTCTGTCTCACTTCGAAAAAGGATTTCACATGTCTTTAAAAAAATATTCATGAAAAATTCAACCTGCATTTCGGACGAATATTTTGCAAATGCAGGTATTTTATAAAAGAGAGGGTCAACGAGCATGCGGCTCACCACGAAACACGAATGCAATACCGGGTGGAAATGTAGTTGCTTCGAAACATTCCCTAAATGTCGAATGCGAAATAAATCAACACTAAAATCCATTAACAATTTATTTAATAACATTGAGGATCGAATCTGGGTTGCTCGCGTACTGGACAATTTTCAGCGAGCGTCCGGTCTGAGCTACCACGGATCACAATGTTAAAAGCATTGCAAGGTATTTCTTCAAAAAAATTTGCAACCATTACCGTGTTTAAAACAGCTGCAAATATTATGCAATCAAAAAGCGACGAGTAACGCTAGTCGTGTGTACCACTGCGGTGCACCGAGCAATTTACTGATAGAAATGTAAAATAAACATGTCACGGAGGGAGGACATCGATATATTTGCCGGTCTTCACTCAGAGTGCTATTGCACTGTGTACACATAAGTATTGGTCGACGTTATCGGCTATCGATATGATTGGACTGTAATATTATTTCATTTTTGAGCGATGTTAGTTTTTTTTTCGAAACAAAGTAGAGTTTAAAACTGCCAAGCGCGGTGTGCCACCTTGGTCTTCGGGCTCCGTTTCAGTACTCATTTATCTTTGTTATTTTTTTAAATAATTGTAATTCACGTCACCCATCATCATCTTCATATTTTTTTATATAAAACTGTAAATATCTTTTAAAATTTTAAATAAATTATTCGTTTTTGTTCTATTTTTGTTGTTTCGTTGTTGTTAGGTTAGGTTCTTTAGTTTTTTAATTGTCGCTTTACTACAAAAGCTAAATAAATACGCTTAAGATAAAGTTCTTTTATTTTATCCTAGTGATCCTAATTAGAATACTAAGATAAAGTTATCAAATTATTGTATTTTTATCGATCCTGAATATGCTAATTTTCAAGTCAATTGGCCGTCAAAAATGTGGTGAAAACTACATTAAAAGATTATATTGTAAATATAGGTAGATAGATACGTGGAAAGGTAAAAGCGTGTTAAAAATATCAATAGACAAGTGTGTATTCAGCAACTTACACTCATACAGTTTTATTACTTACTTTCTTCACGCACAATCCCTAACGGGGTAGCCAGAGAGAACAGATCTCCAAGTGTCACGATCCTTACATACCTTTTTCGCTTCTTTCAGGTTCATTATCTTCTTCATACATGCACGTCTAGGTATCCGAGTACTCTTGACCTTCCCCTCTTCGAGTAATTTGCTCACATGGTCTTCGAAAGTTAGTCTCGGTCTACTTCGACACCTTTTTATATTTACTTTCGCGCTATATACTTTCTTCACCATTCGGTTCGGTCTTCACTCATTCGCTCAACGTGCCCAAACCATCGGAGTACACCCCTATCAATTTTTGTGATAAGGTCATCTTTCAATCCTGCCATATTGCGAATCTCTTTGTTTCGCTTGCGGTCGGCTATGGTAACGTTTTATTAAAGAAAATAAAACGGTACGTAAAAACAAAGTATAATATATTATTTATTTATAAAAAAGAGAACACAAACTTATCTGATTGCATGAGTTATGTGATGCTGGAATGGGCACTAACTGGAATAATGGTGGCTCACGTTTGCGGTTGATTTGGTTTCCAGCAATGCCCATTGAGGTTGGACTACGCCCGCAAGGCTATTAACAGAGTAGCAGCTATATTTCTATGTTTAAAAATGTGTTGCCTACATTTAATTAAAAAAACTAATAAGGTATTTAAATATAGCGGTTTCTACAATTTGAGAAATACTATTAAGAGGATAGAGTAAGTCAGCTCAAATTCTAATTTGGCCCCCACTTCCCCCGCGCGTCGTATGCTATGTACCGATATGTTTGTAATCACTAATACTGTAAGTAGAAAGGTCGTTAGACACTTATTTCATTAGGTTTATCATATTTATGCCTGTTTCTTAACGCCAAGCCAGCCGCTTCTTATTTTTATCACGGTTATTTCCCATTTTAATTTTACGTCGTACTGTTGCGTAATGTATATTCTGATCGTAAGCGACACAACTTCTCCCTTCAAAAGCCTAAGCGATACTAACGGGGCGACTGGAATCAAGCTCAAGACGCCGATAGTTTAGGTAATTTCTTTTTACAGTGAAAATAATGGTATTTAAAAAAAAGTAAATAACATAAGCACTGCTTTATAGTTAGTTTAGTTAGTATGCAAAGTTTCATGATCTTATTTAAAGTATTTTATGAATAACAGCGGTTTATTGTTTATTTTGGAGGTAACTTTGGTTTTTTTTTTCTATCGAGAAAATTTTACGAAATCGTGTTTTCGTCTAACATAATCATTAACATTAATCCTCAACTTTACCATATATTTATTTCAAAATTAATGCTGCAATATTTTCGGCATAACGAAGGATCTTGCTAAGCCATTTGACATTATATTTCCCCTTAATATTACCAAGGTTAAACTCTACAGTAGTTTTTAAAATATCTTCCTATTCTTTTTAAAGTAAACTTTATTTTCTTCTAAATACATTACTATTTCTACTAAATACTTGTTGAATCCTCAGTTACGAGTATATTGCTTGATGTTGACAAGGCTTCTTCAGGGGAAATCTTTCAATTTTCGACAAAAAAGTTTAAGAAGCAGATAAAATTACTACAAAAGTGAAAGTAAGGCAACAATATCAATCATAATAATCAAAAAGAATGTGACACTTACATTGATAATATGATAAATGTACGTACTGTATATAGCAATATCGCTATGTTAAGCATATTATGACAAATATCAGTTTTAACGTTCAATTTGATAATGCTTTCAGTGCAGTATTGGAGCTACTACGGTTCCGTAGCGCTTCAGGTATGTTCACCGTAGAGCGCAAGGATTGTTTCAATAGCATCACCCGTTATTTTATCTATTATATAACAACGCTTGTCTAATATCCCACCCGACAGTAAATAGTTAGAACAGTGCGCTGACTTAGTTTAACAGGAGCATAATATTATTGTCATAAAAGTATCAACATTGTAATCCTGTTGCGTCAGCACCGTCCTGTCAGTGGCATTCGTCAGGGTTATTATATTAGGTTATAATATTATTATATTCGCCTTAGCTTCCGATAGACATGTCTCTTCGTCCTCATTTTACTTTTATTATGTTTAATTATTAGCGCAGATAACCTCGGGCTCTTTGCCTAAAACTTTACATCCTATTCAATTCCACTACTGAACATGGATGTCCCCCACGGAATGCCTCATAGGGGGTACACTTTCCATGGTTACTGCACTTGGCAAGCGGGCTGGCAACCGTAGTTTTTTTTTTAATTCTTAATCGTTATTAGGTAGATGCTGCTGCCCAACTCCCGATTTGTTTAGTTTTGTCGCTTCTTACGACAGCCACGGAATTATAGTATAGGATAGTAGTGGATATTCTTACACTTCCTCATCACCATCCGTTTTTTTCCAACTATCTAACATCCGTGCAATGATATCCCTTAGGTTTGAGTATCCATATATTTGACTTTGTTGCGACAGATATGTCTTTTTGTTATTATTTTTGTGACTGTATGCCCTCGTTTTAAATTTAACAGTACGCGAGCTACCCGGGTTTGATCCCCGCATGCACCAATGAAATGTTAAGTGCTGACTTACTACGTGATCGGCGTTGAAGGAGAATATGGTGAGGAAATCTGCATGTCTGATTTTTCTAGATTTTTATTTCTAAAAACCTATATTTTAAAGACATGTGAAGTCCAGAAAAATCATTGAAGCAGCGCGGTGGCTATGCCTTGCCCCAAACCCTCTCAACAATGGGAGGAGGTATGTGCCCAACCAAGGGAGGTATAGGAGGTATATGTAGGCTATAACTACTTCTTAAAACCCTCTCAGTTTCAAAAGGTGACATTTGCCCGGCCTTGGGACGCACATAGGCTGCAACTCAACTTCACTTTTGTATTCTATAAATAAATGTGATATTTGTAATTTGTAATGGATGATAAATAAACAATGTAATTAAAAATAAAATATATCATTATCAAAAAATAAAACCGATACAGAAATTGCAACGCTCGGTAGGATTAATTTGCTTATCGGTGAAATGCTCCCAACTGCAATTCGTTAATTGATGTATCGTCATTTTGTTGCCGCTAAAGACATCATGTTGCGATCCAAACGATGTTTTCAGCCACGCGTCGGGCAGTCAAATCGAAATCCATTAACGCGTTTTTTTTATTTATTAGTATAAGTTTAAAATTGAATTGAAATAAAAAACAAAATTTTTTCCCTTTGTTTTAATTTTTATTAATTAATTAATTACAGCCTATCAAAAATATACTGCTGAACGTAGCGTAGGTCGGATATTACGTAGGTAGATCACGCACAGGACCAATGGCCCCCCGTGCCTCGGAAAGCTCAGAGGCACGGAGTAAAACACTGCCAACTTGCCTGCCTCCGAGCTGCTACTGATTATATCTTGATCGAAAAACCAGATTTTGGCCCGACCCGAGATTCAAACTCGGCACATAATAATGTAAATCGCATTTACGACCATCAGAGCGAGTCCAGAGAAATAAATACCTAAACAACCGTGTTATTTGAATTATAAACAAGGCAGAACATAAAATGACAATGTGATTGTCCGCCGCAGAAATGTCTAAGTTATTTCGGTCTTGCGGCGGTTTACCTCGTAATAGCCTCAATAAGCGAAACAATTCCAGTGATAAATTGATGTAGTTTATTTGTTACCTTAAAACTGCAATATTTCAATTTAAGATAATTTTGTACAGAAATTCAAAAAAAAGAGACACTTTAATCGCATTAAATTTAAGATATCAAAACACTCTGCTCGAGTGTTATATGATGACAAGCCCCAATTTTTTTGAGTACATCACACTACTTCGGCTTTTGATAGGTCTCGCTATCATTTTCCATTAATATGTACATACTTACATACATACTACATACTGTGATATGTAATATTAACTAAAAAAAAAAGATTCTCGGTCTTGCCAAACTTGTTTAGTCGTTGAGAAAATGGAATAGACGCGAGAAAATTCAAGAGCGATGATTTATTATGACTTTCGAAGTGGTTTAACACAAAAACAGTGTGTTGACCGGATGATTTCTGCATTTGGTGATGAAGCCCCATCTAAAACCACAATTTATCGCTGGTTTGCTGAATTTCAACGTAGACGTGTCAAGCTCAGTGATGATCCCCCGTCAAGGTCGTCCAAAAACTGCAATCACCCAAGAAAACGTTGATGCTGTGCGGAAGCTGATTGAGGAAGGTCGACATGTGACATACCACGAAATTCAGGCAACTTTAGACATTGGCTTTAGACATTGGCAAATACAAATAATCTTGCATGAAAAATTAAGTGTAAAAAAGTAGTTTTCCTGATGGATACCGCATTCGCTCTGTGAAGAGCAAAAAGCGGCTCGCGTTACTTGGTGCTTCAGAGCTCTCGAAAGATTCCACGCAGGATCCTCAAATGCTGTATACAACATCGTATCAGATGACGGATCCTGAATATTTGCGTACAAACCCGAAACAAGAAACCAGTCACGAGTTTGGGTGTTCGAAAATGAGTTAAAGCCAACAAAAATTGTTCGTTCACGGAGTGTTGCAAAAAAAATGGTGGCCACGTTTGTCACCAACACCGGCCATGTTACGACTATTCTTCTTGAGGTACAAAGAACGGTTAATACAGAATGGTATGCTAGCATTTGTTTGCCACAGTTCGTTTCTGAACTCCGTAAAGAGAACTGCAACCGCCGCATCATTACGACAATGCGAGTTCTCACACCGCACACAGAACAAAAGAGTTTTTAGAGCAAGAAAACACAGAATTATTAGACCATCCGCCGTACAGCCCCGACCTAAGCCCTAATGATTTCTATACTTTCCCTAAAATAAAGAATAAATTGCGTGGACAGAGATTTTCATCACCTGAAGAAGCTGTGAAGACCCCAACTTCCGAATGGCATGGTTGCTTCAATGATTGGTTCCATCTTATGGAAAAATGTATCAAATTTCGCGGAGAATACTTCGAAAAGCAATAAATACATTTTTAAATAGTAATGTTGTGTCACTTCCTTGATTCCCGAAATTTTCAGTGCCGCCCTCGTAACCGTTGTTAGATCCCTGCCAGCACCAATAAAATTATAAGTATACATACTGATTTACCAGGTAGTCGGCGGTTGAAAATGACATCGTGTGACATCCATATTTGCCATAAGTAGTGATCGGATAATCGGATGCATATTTACCAAAAGCGTGGGTGTTGGCTACTATGGAATGCAAATCTCGGGATTTCGGAATCGACAGATTTACTGTTTTTATTATAGAATCAAATCTGATGTAGGTATATTTATTTATTTTAATTTTTATATATATAAAAAAACCTGGAAATATTAACTTCCTGTCAATTTTTTTTTATTTAACACGTAGGTGTTAGTACCAACTATTCCTCTTACACTCAGCATGCTCATAAATTGATGGGGAGCTTAAAATTAACTTCAAGTAACACATTAATAATTATTGTTTTCCCTTGTTTTTTGTTCAAATAAATACAACATGCTATAGACGACGTTTTCTCACCATGATACATACTACTTTTTCCCGTATTTTCTGGAATTCCGGGATTTATATTTTAATAACTATGTTTTAAGAAGCCGCTTTCATAATTTCCTAGCTAAATATGAACTTTAGGTAAATATGCATCCGATTATCCGAAGTAGTTAGTACCAGTTCACTGAGTCAGAAGTGGTACAAGTACGACGTTCGTCGACTCACGATCCTAAAAAAAATAAAAAAAAGGTTTTGGCATGCTCTGACCACGAATCTGCGGTCCATTTTTGCGTAGGATACACGGTTCCGGAGATGTGCAGATCAATTAACTCTTATCTGATTGATATCCGGTGAGGGCCTCCACCGTCATTACCGCTCCATTGTTCTTATCTATTTATCTATTATTCATTGAATACCGTCATTAGCTGTTATTCCTCAGCGTGGTGTTATTGTATTATACTCCTTTGTTCCTATCTACACTAATCTGTCTCATCAATAAAACACATTACCTAATTTTGTTACCATTTTTATTTACGAAATACAAAATCTTATTACTTCTTATCTAAAAATAGGAGCGAAACATCTCATCCACTAAAATATCGTTGTACAATGTGTTCCCTGCAAATATACTCGTAAAACTATGCATTGAACATCCCTGAAACTTATATAGCAAATACATTAAGCAATATTCGCCACAAACTGAAGTCCACTCATTCTGAATCCTATCAACATTCCAGTTCCATCTCTTAAAATTATTTTTTAAAAACTCTAGATGATATCGTACAGGTGCTCGTCCGTATGAATCAAAATATTGACCGACGTCATTCGTATCGATATATAGAGCTACCCAATGTGACCCTGGTTTATCATCTGTACCCAAATTGCATATTACCTAGTCAGGTCATAAATTCTATCACATGTTTAATATAAAATAATTGAAACAAGTTTATTCATTACGTAACCATTTATATACCAAAATGAACTTAATAAAACATAAATTCTTAAGACACTATAGTTTATTCAAAATGACCTCCGTGATTTTCAATACAGGCCTTCAATCTGCGCGTCCAGTCGTCTATCGCAGCACGAACGAGGTCCATGTCAATATCGGCGGCTTCCTTAATCAAGGATGTATTGAGTGACTCCAAATTGGGATGAGGCTTTGAGCACGCCTTTTCCTCCAAGTGTTGCCATATCTTGTAATCTAACGGATTCAAATCTGGACTGGAGGAGGGCCAGTCTTCGTGCCGGATGAAGTCGATTTCACGCGCCACCAGCCAGTCTTGTGTGCTCTTCGCTCTATGAGCTGGCGCCGATTCTTGTTGGAATACCCAGTCCCTGTTATTGAACATGGTATGAGACAAAGGTTACACAAGGTTCATCAGGACTGTATTTTGATACACAACTGCATTCGTTTTTACACCTTTCTCACAAAAATGTACCTCTGTTAAGCCCCAATAAGAAACTCCCAACTATACCATGAGCGAGGATGGAAAATGACCTTGTTGGACACGCGGAATACAGTTACTCGCTTCTTCACTACTGTGTGCGTACACCTTATCATTTTGTTTATTGTAGATCTCTTCTACGGTAAAATTTTTTTCATCCGAAAAAAGAATTTCCCGATATTTTTCCCGCGTACCGCTTCAACAAAGCGCGGCATCTCTTCAGTCTCAGGTACATTAGACGAGCATTCAAACGATGTCCTGTTTTTCTTCGATATGCCCGAAGCCCTAAGTCTTCATTTAACACCCTTTTCACCGTGGTTCTGCTTAACCCCATCTGAAGGGCCAACAGTTTCTGCTTACGTTTGGGATTTCTTTGAATTCGCGCCACACTTCGTCACAAGAACAATGTAAAATTTTGTGATTATTTTTTGCAAATATATGATTATTACACACATAACGTGTGTTTAAATTTGTGACATTTACCAAATCATTGTATTTTGGACATTTGTATTCTTCAATATTAAAAATTCTATCATTCATCGTCAACATTTTTAAAAATTTTTTTTCTCTTCAACCACCTTTGTATTCGAGTACTATAACTAATGTTTTTGGGAAATCAAACAAAATTTATGATTAATTGAAAGTTTTATTTTCAAGCAATAACCACTTGTAAAAAACCCACACTTCATCACAAGAACAATGTAAAATTTTGTGATTATTTTTTGCAAATATATGATTATTACACACATAACGTGTGTTTAAATTTGTGACATTTACCAAATCATTGTATTTTGGACATTTGTATTTTTCAATATTAAAAATTCTATCATTCATCGTCAATATTTTTAAAAATTGTTTTTCTGTTGAACTACCTTTGTACGATCACTTCGTCTTTGCACAAATTTCTAATATACCAATTTAATATAGGAATGATGTTCTCTTGTTTGTAGGCACATCTTAATTCTTCGGTCCCATCAAAATATGCAATGCCTTGCATGTGTTTCACAATAACGAACAGTTTTTTTGTCTTTTGGCGACAAATAATTGAAAGGATAACTTGGCCGAAACAAATAATGATCGATAAACGCATCATTTTTATTAGATAGTTTTACATCTAGAATAGCCATTTCTCTACATTGAAAATGTTTATGAGTTGAAAGTGTTTATGAGTAATGTCCATGTCGATGATGTATCTAATATTTTTTAGCTTTTGTGTCATTTTGAACCAAAATGTTAAAAGTATTTACACGTGACTAAAAATATGTTTGTTCCAAAGAACTTCACATAACAATTCATTCTTCATTACTTCCCATCATCCCATTTTTTCCTTCTGCTCTTGTCTTCCTGTAATTTAAGTAAACAGAATCACATTCACTAATGATCAACTAACGACTGTTATTGTTAAAAAAAGTATTTTTTAACTTTTTTAACTTTCTGCTATTGTCTTTGTATTTATGGTTAGGAAATGTCCGCGGCGCTGCCTCAATGCGTGTTGGCGAACTTCACATGCCTTCGAATTTTTTTCAGACTGCCGGCGGGGATCAAACCCGGGTCGCGTACTGCGAAATTTACAGCTTGCGCTAACCATCGGAGCTACCACGGCTTAATCATATACACACACAATATTTAAATATAAATTGTTAACCCTAAATCATACACACGTAAGAAAATAACAGAAAGAAAAGTAAGTTTCTCAATAGAATAAACACTTAAAATTGCAATTAACAATTTAATTGGTGTCGGCGGGGATCGAACCCGGGTCGCGTACTGTGAAATTTACAGCTTGCACTAACCATCTGAGCTACTACGGCTTAATCATATACACACACAATATTTAAATATAATTTGTTAACACGAAATCGTACACACGTAAGAAAATAACAGAAAAAAAAGTAAGTTTGTCAATAGAATAAACACTTATGGCCTTTGATGCGTTGAAGTAACACAAATGTAGTATTGATTGATCCACTGCGGCCAACCGACCATACACGAACTCCATGACTGCAATTGCTTGGTCTTATATAGTACCAATAAGTAATAATCCTAATCTAAAGAATTTCTACAGTGGAATTGTTAGTAACTTTATGCGTCAACAAGCTTATCTCACATTCTGTTGCTTATCTCAGCATTACTTCGTGTTGCGTCTTGTTTAGTGTATTGATGACTCAAATACGTTTTGTATAACACAAAATAATGCAATTTAATATTTAGAAATCACTATAATTGATTAGTAGTAGTTAGTAGTAGTCATTGAGTAGATTGTACTGTAATAATCTACTAATAGCAATAATATCATGGATACACTAGATGTACAACAACATCTGAAAAAAAAATCACCCCAGTCTAGAAAATAATGTTTATGCTGCTAACAGACTGCCCATGTACACCCACGTACCAACGTCAGGTCATAAGTATTGTCACACAGTAAAAACTTTTCTTTTAGAATGCTGGCCACAAAAAAGTTTATTGAATTCGAATTGTTCATGAAAATAAAACTGTATACTTTTTAGAATTTTACTCATTTTTAAATATGGAGTGGACGCTTAAAGAAGAACGTGTTGCAGTTACTGCGTTGCATCGTTGCGGTTACGCGCCAATTCAAATTTTTGATATACTGAAAAATTTGAATATAACCAAAAGATTCGTTTATCGTACCATCAAACGATACAATGAAGACTCTAGTGTAGATGACAGGTCAAGAAGTGGTCGCCCTCGATTTGTTAGGACTCCAGCAGTGATAAAAGCTGTAAAGGCGCGAATTCAAAGAAATCCCAAACGGGAAATTCTTTTTTCGGATGAAAAAATTTTTACCATTTTGTAGAAGAGAGCTACAATAAACAAAATGATAAGGTGTACGCACACAGTAGTGAAGAAGCGAGCAACCGTATTCCGCGTGTCCAACGAGGTCATTTTCCATCCTCGCTCATGGTATAGTTGGGAGTTTCTTATTGGGACTTAACAGAGGTACATTTTTGTGAGAAAAGTGTAAAAACGAATGCAGTTGTGTACCAAAATACAGTCCTGATGAACCTTGTGTAACCTTTGTCTCATACCATGTTCAATAACAGGCACTGGGTATTCCAACAAGAATCGGCGCCAGCTCATAGAGCGAAGAGCACACAAGACTGGCTGGTGGCGCGTGAAATCGACTTCATCCGGCACGAAGACTGGCCCTTCTCCAGTCCAGATTTGAATCCGTTAGATTACAAGATATGGCAACACTTGGAGGAAAAGGCGTGCTCAAAGCCTCATCCCAATTTGGAGTCACTCAATACATCCTTGATTAAGGAAGCCGCCGATATTGACATGGACCTCGTTCGTGCTGCGATAGACGACTGGCTGCGCAGATTGAAGGCCTGTATTCAAAATCACGGAGGTCATTTTGAATAAACTATAGTGTCATAAGAATCTATGTTTTATTAAGTTCATTTTCGTATATAAATGGTTACGTAATGAATAAACTTGTTTCAATTATTTTATATTAAACATGTGATAGAATTTATGACCTGACTAGGTAATATGCAATTTGGGTACAGATGATAAACCAGGGTCACATTGGGTAGCTTTATATATCGATACGAATGACGTTGGTCAATTTTATGATTCATACGGACGAGCACCTGTACGATATAATCTAGAGTTTTTAAAAAGAATTGTAAAAGATGGAACTGGAATGTTGATAGGATTCAGAATGAGTGGACTTCAGTTTGTGGCGAATATTGCTTAATGTATTTGCTATATAAGTTTCAGGGATATTCAATGCATAGTTTTACGAGTATATTTGCAGGGAACACATTGTACAACGATATTTTAGTGGATGAGATGTTTCGCTCCTATTTTATAGATAATAAGTAATAAGATTTTGTATTTCGTAAATAAAAATGGTAACAAAATTAGGTAATGTGTTTTATTGATGAGACAGATTAGTGTAGATAGGAACAAAGGAGTATAATACAATAACACCACGCTGAGGAATAACAGCTAATGACGGTATTCAATGAATAATAGATTAATAGATAAGAACAATGGAGCGGTAATGACGGTGGAGGCCCTCACCGGATATCAATCAGATAAGAGTTAATTGATCTGTACATCTCCGGAACCGTGTATCCTATGCAAAAATGGACCGCAGATTCGTGATCAGAGCATGCCAAAACCTTTTTATTTTTAGGATCGTGAGTCGACGAACGTCGTACTTGTACCACTTCTGACTCAGTGAGCCAGAACTGGTACTAACTAACTACTATCCGATCACTAGTCATAAGACATCGTATGACTTGATATTTTTGAGGCCCGTCAATGCACATTTACAAAATCCGCGGATTTTCCTCCCTTTTTTAAAATACCATTGACGTATACAACAAAAGATATTGCAGCGGGAATACCTTTTCAACTTCAACTTCAATATTACTTACTCTCCTGCGATTATGAAATATAATACGAAAACCAAGTTCTTTCAGCTGCAAAGTTATTGAAACTTTTATCGCAACTTTTATTAAAATCACACTCATTGTCCCTATATAAACACAGAGAAATGAAGTATCTTATTATGCAGACACTTAGCGCCAGGCGCGCTAACTTTGCCAAAGAAACATTACCTTATTTTTCTACTTACTGTTAAAAGGAAATTACTCCAGCGAAATCTTACTTAACCGTATATTAATATTATCGCATATTAAAACAATCATCAGGACGAAATAATGAATCTCATAATATGGTTATTCTTATTTTACACCGTAGTTTCAAACCATAAGATTGGCAACATCGTCTTTATAATAACAACCAGAAAATAAAACTTGCGGTTGCCATGAGGAGTGCTAAACGTGGTAATTCTGGCAAATATCCACCTTATGAGGTAGTATAGGGAAGCCTATGGTCAGTTTAGATTTGTTGACTTTGAAAGGTTGAATAATGAATTATTTGTATTTTTCAGTACCGATTCAGCACGTGCTCCTCGGTGAAGCTTAATTGAACTACTTAATTGAAGAGTCAATTACTCTATTTGATCATACGAGTCATCCTTACTCATATTAGGGACACTAGTAGCCGTGTCGTCCATTGTTTAAGTTAGTAATTCGTTATCGTGTTGACTTACATTGCTTTGCGAGTTTGATTTTGTGCGAGCACAGTACGCCGGAATGCATTATTTTCTAGGAAGTTAATCGTAACTAGTTATCAACAGTGTACTACTACAAATTATTTATTATTATTTTCCAAGCTTTTTATTGAATATATTGTATCATGTGAAATTACAGGAGGTAAGCGTCCGATGTGGGATGCAAACTCGAGACATAAATAAAGCGTCCGTCTGAAACTGGTGCCTTGAACGCGCCACTCCACTATGGGGCGAAACGGCGTGTTACATCTCAAAAATGGTTGAGACAAAAGTTTTGTTTCTGAAACCTTTTTCATAGTTTTATATTCTAAGAAGATATATTACTACTACTACTACTACTACCTGATATTATAACTATATATATATATATATATATATATATATATATATATATATATATATATATATAGTTCTTTAAGGTAATTTCTTAGTTATTCAACGAAATATGTAAGTATTATATATTTTACAATTACTTTGTTATTTAAACTTAAAATAGGTATTTTTTATATTAAATGTTTTAACATTTTATTTTTATATGTCGTATGGAAAATTTCCGTCTTTTCGTTTTTCAAATTGAGGTTCCATTGATGCCGATAGCGATAGTGTCGAGTTAATTACATTTTTAGGTTTGTTAATAATTAAATAATACAACAAAATAAAAATAAAAAAAACCTCCGTCATTACCTTGTTATTTCAAGTTAGAAGCAAAAATGTCGACCCAGGGAAAAATATTGAAGATTCTTGTTATTTGCACTTATTTATGAATTTTGTGGATACAACAAAATACTTGTTATTCTTTGTTTACATTAAAAGCCTTTTTATGTACCTAACAAAATATTATAGGTATCTCTAACGTTTGGAAAAATATTTTCACAAGATATTTATTTTTGCGGTGAACATGTATGATTAAAAGGATGTTACATACTTCTTTCTGTTATGATAATTATAATTCGAATTTCTGTGAGAACTATTCGAATTCCTGTGAGAACTATTCTAATGATTTTTTTATTTTAATTTTTAAACAGTTTCAAAATTTTAGTTTTGTCATTTTTTTACTAAATAAATAAAGTTAGGAAATTTTTTAATTATGTAATGTCATAATTATTCAGAAATACGTATACAAAATTTCAATTCAAAATGTCAATAAATAAAATAGTAATAGATTTTTGAGATGGAACGCACCGTTTGGTCCCATATTGCACTCGTGCAATTAGTAATAGCAACGAAATTTGGTAGTGTGCTTCGTCTTTACAAAAAGTTTGTTATTTTCATTGTGGGTATATTTAAAATTTAAAGAAAATACTGTTGATATTGTTTTTACCTTTAGTACTTTTATTCATTTTTAATCACTTTTTTCACTTATTTAGTTTATGAATTATGCTAGTATTTGGTTTTCCCATGAACAAAAATGGATACGATTTAGATTTTTATTCTGCTATTGTAAGTCTATTATTAATTACTTATAATCTTCGTCAGAAGTTTCACTGTTATTCGTTCGACAGTAGCATCACAAAAAACATTATTTTTGAAGCGGAAGCTTCTTTTGAATCGTTATGGTTTAATATTCGTAAAACAAAAAAGCAACATGAAAAAGAGACAAACATATACATTTATATAATTTAGCCTACGAGAGAATAAGATACAATACAGTACACAGTGTTTCCTATTACCTTCCGGAGGTTTCACTTTTACCGCGTGTGAACTGCACATGATTTTTTAAATGTTAACTTTTTTAAAAGCATAATTTCTAAGGTGGTAGCTCAGGGGCTAAGTACTCGCTGTAAAATCACAGTACAAGAGTTACCTGGGTTCGATCCCCGCCGCCACCAATGATTGCAGTTTAAAGAGCTGATTTACCACGTACTCGACGGTGAAGGAAAACATCGTGAGGAAGCCTGCATGTCTAAGAAATAAGAAAAAAAAATATTTCGAAGACAAGTAAAGTTTGCCAACACGCATTGGGGCAGCGCGGCGAACATTTACTTGCCATAAAATCCTCTCAGAAATGAGAGGAGACCTGTGTTCAGCAGTGGGACATATAAAGGCTGTAATTTTACTTTACTTTTGGATAAGGTAAATAGTTTTATAGCTCAACGTAGAAATTCTTTATAAAAATCAGCATCCTAGAGCAACCATTGTACAAGTGGTTTATAAGAAACTACAATATGGTTGCCTGGTAGAGATCGTTTCTAAGCAATTGTACCTTTAAATATTTTGTTGTTTTTTTCCTTTATTTTATACTGGTGTTCAAGAAAGCATATTTCATTCATTGATTCATTCATACTTACAGTAAGTTTAATGCGTGTGGCAGCGACGTTATACTTGTAGACTCAATCATCCATTTAATCTCAAGGGTATCCTAAAATATAGCTAAAGAAAATGGCAAAAATAGTCATATGACTTAGAAAAAAGGCTGGTGTAACCTTGTTGCTTACTTCAGATATAAAATACCAAGGACAGAGAAGAAAACAGACGCTCTAACTTCATGGACTTCTGACTTAGTTCGCTCTATTAGTCAGGAATTGTCAACAGAGCACCAATAAATAAAAAACATAAAATATTTCTTTTTTTTTTCTATGGGTGGGTAATTGAAAAAAATAAGAAAATGACTTTATTTGTGCAATGGAACTTCAGAAAAACATTGGAGACAATAAGGTTTTGGTTGTAACTTTAAGAGGCAAGATAGGCCAGGCCTTATTTCCTTTAGGGTATGAGTTAAAATGTCCAGTAACAGTAAGCAGGGCTGGCGGTGCCGCACGCCCGCACTAAATGCTTTGCATCTCGCTACCAAACTACTTAACCTAATACGAGATGAGGAAGTAGACATATTTATATGTTATTACAGTGAATTCGCAGGTGCTTTTTTATATAACTGTAGTTACAAAATACGTGGCAGAGCCACGCTACAGCTATATTGTGGTTGTGGCACTAATGGGTCAGCTCAACCGGGGAAGGAAAAACGCTCTCACAGAATACCAGAGTAAAATAGCAGCTTTACGCTGCTGTGTTTCGTATGGTGAGTATAGAGAAACGGAGACCCTTTTTACTGGAAACGAGGCATTCCATTTTAGTCTACAGGGGTGACAACGCATCTGCATTTTGATTATTAATTAAGGATTGGTACGTGTTAGAGCCATGGTGCAGCTATACTAGTAATATAGTTGTAACGCTAATCGGTCAGCTCGACCGGGGAAGCACTACGCTCTCACAGAATACCAGTGTAAAATAGCAACTTAACGCTGCAGTGTTTCGTATGGTGAGAGAAGAGAACCGGAGACATATTTTACTGGAATTCCATTTTAGTCCTCAGGGTTGACAACGCATTGCAACATTGAAACGGGTGAGGGGAGTTTGTTTTATTTTTTTCTATAAAAGAGTGATTTGCTGAATTAATAAATTAAAAAAAACAACAGTATAGGGCTGGAAAAACGCTCTCACAGAATACCAGCGTAAAATAGCAGCTTTACGCTGCTGTGTTTCGTATGGTGAGTATAGAGAAACGGAGACCCTTTTTACTGGAAACGAGGCATTCCATTTTAGTCTACAGGGATGACAACGCATCGGCATTTTGATTTTCAATTAAGGATTAGAACGTGTTAGAGCCATGGTGCAGCTATACTAATAATATAGTTGTAACACGAATCGGTCAGCTCGACCGGGGAAGGACTACGCTCTCACAGAATACCAGTGTAAAATAGCAACTTAACGTTGCAGTGTTTCGTATGGTGAGAGAAGAGAACCGGAGACATATTTTACTGGAATTCCATTTTAGTCCTCAGGGTTGACAACGCATTGCAACATTGAAACGGGTGAGGGGAGTTTGTTTTATTTTTTTTTTCTATAAAAGAGTGATTAGTTGAATTAATAAATTTAAAAAACCCAACAGTATAGGGCTGGAAAAACGCTCTCACAGAATACCAGTGTAAAATAGCAACTTAACGCTGCAGTGTTTCGTATGGTGAGAGAAGAGAACCGGAGATATGTTTTACTGGAATTCCATTTTAGTCCTCAGGGTTGACAACGCATTGCAACATTGAAACGGGTGAGGGGAGTTTGTTTTATTTTTTCTATAAAAGAGTGATTTGCTGAATTAATAAATTTAAAAAAAACCCAAGGTATAGGGCTGGAAGTAATTTCAAAAGTATGTGAAAATTCAATGCATTTCTAATTCACCGATAAACTACATTTAATTTTGAATTCTAATTATTTGTACTGCGCCAACAGATTTCTACGTGGGACAGAGTACTTGCTATATAAATGCAGCTGTTAAAATAAGTGCAAAATTGGATTTGGAAATGGGTATCGAACTCAGCCTCATTCGAGGACGTGAATAATGGAGAGATAGGAGAACATGCTGAGTTATTTCATTTACATGTTTGAAAATTTTTATTACATTTTTATTAAAACAAAATAGAAAATTTTAGTAAAAATTTATATAAAATAAAGTAAAATATGTAGATTAAAAAAAGGATTAAGTGATACTTATATTGTATTGTAATATGAATTCATGTGTTCTTGTCAGATGTCAGCTTTAGTGAACGTTGAACCCTATCAACGCATAAAAAAACATTGAATTTTTTAAGTACAACTCTATACTTTGGTACTTTGTTGTATGTGCTTCAAATACATGTCAAATATAACTAATATATCTTTCGGCTCAAAAATTGTATATCTGTATTGTAATTTAAAGTAACAAGTTGGTGCGTAATCATCTACAAAAGACAACGCTTACGTGAATCATCCTTGTCATTTTTATTTTTAACAGACGTATTTATTCATAGTTATTTATATATGCATATTAATATTATGTATATATTTACGAATAAGTTATATTTGTAGTTTATTTTTTCTTTTATTTATATTTTAATATTAAAAATGCTATAAACATTACTAATATTCCCCCTTAACCACTCGTGATAGGCTTAAATTAGGCTACTGTCGCTTCACACTTATATATATATATATATATATATATATATATATATATATATATATATATATATATATATATATATATATATATATATATTAGTAAAATATATATATTACGTAGTTAATTGTCATTTTTATTTTGTTTTTATTCTATATTGTTACATCTACGTCAACTCACCACCCCGCAGCCATCCTTTGTGCTCTTTTGATTTGAGAAATGCAATAAAGAGTAAATAAATAAATAAACATAAAGAGTCGAAATTAAGTTTGAAATAGTTCTAGTTATTATGGTAAATCTGATCACTTGTAGTATTGTTGTATTTTTGTTCAAGAACACAAATAGTTGTTTTTAGAGTATAACTTCGTAAATAGTAAGTACAATTAATAATTAACCATTTTGTGTATGTAAGATAACTAATACTGTGTGATGGCGACCAAAGAGAATCCATTATTTTATACGTCCTAAGTATCGTAAGAGACAACTTTCCAAAAAAATCTCAAAAAACCATTTAAATAGCAAAAAAGTTTTAACAAAACAAATCTGTTATTTTTGTCTATTAAATAAAATGAAATAAAAGATATATTTTTTTTCTTTTTATAAATTTACATTACGGAATTATCGGCTATCGGTCTACTTATAGCTAAGAAGCTAATTAAAACAAAAGAAAACAGCGTTATGATCCCTCGGGACTACTTATACAGATTGTAATTATACTGCGCCTCTTACCCTTTAAACAGGAAAATAACTTAGAAGCAGAAAGTAATAAGAGGGCTACCAACCAAGAAAGAAAAAAATCTAATCACCTAGTGTTGAATTAAACGCGATAAAATTCGTAAAAATTAGTTTCATTTAATGATTAACTTTACTCTTCCTTTTATTCGTTGTCACACAATACTGTATACCATTTCAATTTACTTGGGAACTGCATTGCTTGTGGCGTCACTCACAGGTCAATATTATAGTCCCATACTTGACATTGCTATATCCTCTCAGCAGTCCGGGCCAAAATAGCCGCTTTGGCGCATCTGTCAAACCCTAAACGAGTGTTATATTGCCTACGTGGCGCGTGTCATTAAAATGGCAATATCTTAATATTTATGTATGGGAACTATATAATATGATACGTTGTTAGAATTACTGTTAAATAAGCTAATAGAATATGTGTAAATGTGTACGTTCACCCTTTTGGTATGTTATAAATTTGGTGGTAAAATTGCTAGAAGCGATTTTTTTCTAGTTTGTTGAATATAAAATGTAATCATTAAAAAATTAAGCAATTATTTCAATAAATATTTCCTTCATTTACTATACGATAACACACTTTACAATAATGAATAAAAAAAACACAACTCTACGTACAGTTTTTTCACACCACAAGCTCTACAATAATGTGGGCCACTTAAGATGACCCGAAACAGGCACAAAAAAAGGCACATTTTGTACTTCAATATCGACGACACCTGAGGCACAATGGGCTATAAATCTTAACTTATGCTATAGTTTGGTCTTTGTTCTTAATATAAACAGTTTCAAACATTACAACTATTCAGTTATTAAGAAATGAACGAGTTGTAACAAACACTTGAAAAAGTGACCCTAAAAAAATGCTTTCAAACTTTTGCATTTGTAACGAACAATTTTGTAATTTATTTACATGTGAATGTACATTCCTAAATATAATAACATTTTCTAAGTTAAAAACAAAACAAATAAGGCATCTTTTATACAAAATTATGTTAGAAATCATCAACTAAAAGTTACACATTCACTACAAAAAGCACCAAGTATGACGTAGTACCCAGCTATGCTAGTATGGATACTTTCTGTGGTGACTTCTTTAATAATTGTAATCATGAACATAAAATTAAAATGAAATACAAATTAGTTATTTTTCTTTGCTTTTTATATTTTTAATTAACATTTGAATGTTATTATAAAAAATGTTTGACAATTCTTTTTGCCAAAATAAAGATTTATATTTTTGTTATTTAGATTTTTTTTTAATTTTACTTAATTTGAAGTGACCCTAGCCTAGTGATAGCTTGCGTGCGAGATCCATAATAAAGTTTAAGCAATGCACGCGTTAGCTTGCAACTGGATGGGTGACCGTTTCGTACTTTGAGGCTATTCCAGCTATAGCACCGCAACGAGCTAAGGATTATTGCTTAGCAATAAAAACTACTACGTACAAAAAGCAATCTCTTCCAGACAACCTTGGGCTAAGAGTGAAAACAAAGAGTGTTTCACTTGTCAATCAAGTGCAAAAAAATATAATGACATGCACATACAAAAAGTAAAACAATTTATTGACAAAAAAATAAAACGAAACAAATAAAAATCCACACCAAAAATTATCGTAAAAATATACCAACACTGGCATTCCCAAAGTCGTATCCATACTATACAACCTGCTCTCTAAGATGGCGGATTTCATGTGAATAACTTTACGACCCATGTCTGTCCACAACCGCCAGGTGGACGAGAGATTTAAGCAATTTGTTATTTTTAGTTTTATGAAATATTTAATCGAAACTATACAATTGTAATTATTGTTATGTTTGTAAATAAGTATGTTAACGATATTAAGACAATGTTTACCATTCACAATTGTACTTTTAATTTAAAACAATTGAAGTTAATACGATCATGGTTTCAACATGGCGGTCGAAATGGCAAGCAATGTTTGATAAAATGGAACAATTTATGTACAAATCGTCATCTAATATATTTTATATTAATAGAAAAGTATTTATGACTTACCCATTCATGTTTATCTTTAATATTGACTTCCGAAATCACTTTCAACAATTAATACTTTGCACGTAAACACACGACACCGCGTCACAGAACGAGCAACTGAACGGAATAAATGTATTACTATTTCACAGCTTCTATGGTTGGTTTATGAAGCGTGTGTGATATTAATTGCCGTCTTTGTTTAATTCTCTGCATGTTGTACCAGTTATAGGGAGATACGTATACTTTTACTAGGGCTGTTTCGAATCTGAAGTTTATAAGTAACCAGCAACCTTCTGATGGTTGTGGACAGATGCGTACTTTTTGACAGCAACCTTTAGAAGGTTTTGGACTGACGAGAGGAAGCCACGGAATTTGAGTCGCCCGCAGAATGCCACATCGCAATATTCACCGTGAACTGCGGTCATGTTAGGCATCGCGTTTACTTGTGCTATACATGTATAGTGTATCATATACGAGTCAAAACGCAAAAGACATTTGGTATAATAACTATTTAAGTAAGTAAAAAATAAGAAAAAAAATTACCTCAATTAGGTTATTTAATTTTATCCCTTTTACTGGCAATTGTTTTTTTTATTCTTAATTGAGGATAAACATAGATGTTTACCCCAGCACCCATTTACCATCAAGTAAATCTACAACATCTGCATGTATTTGCGCAGAACTGCGACATGCCAGTTCACCAAGGTATGACTGACAGAAACTAGTTGTCGAAAACAGTTTTAAATATAATAATAATAATGTCCTCCAGATTGAATTTCGGTCACAATGGCCTGCCTCAACGGAGACTTGGCATCGGCGCAAGACAGGATTATATTGCTCGAGTGTATGCCCAAGCACAGGTGCATTCTATTTCCTCACTCTCATAATCCGATAGGACGGAAAACCAACACGACCGGAGAGAGATCAGGCGCAGGATCGACGGCTTTACGTGCTTTCCGAGGTACAGGGGTGAGACATCGTTAACTTCCTGACTCTGGGCAGCTACCGAGAATTCGTTGACGGAAAAATCAATAATTGATTTGACATTGAGTTATTGAACACCTTTTTCCTAATAAAAGCCAATGATTACCGTTTACGTTACCGGTTAAGTTTTTTTTTAATATGACAGGGTGACAAACGAGCCCACAGTCCACCTGATGGTAAGTGGTTGCTGCGGCCCGTAGACATCTACATCTATCCTCGATTATAAATCAAAATGCAGATGCGTTGTCACCCTTGAGGACTAAGATGGAATGTCTCGTTTCCAGTGAAAAGGGTCTCCGGTTCTCTACACTCACCATACGAAACACAGCAGCATTAAGCTACTATTTGACGCTGGTATTCTGTGAGAGCGTGGTCCTTCCCCGGTCGAGCCGACCCATTCGTGCTACAACTATACTACTAATATAACTACAGCATGGCTCTACCACGTAAACAAACGTGAAACAAACTCTCCGCAAACTAATATTATGAATCTGAATATAGGCATAATATTTCCATTCTATCGCCGCTTTAACATACCTGCCATTGTAAGTAAGCGTTAAATAAAAGTGAGTAGAATAAAATGGAATATTTTTTATTCGATATAAGTAACAAAAATCCGTATTGAAAGTTATTTATGCTTTTACCACATGTTGGAAATAAAACTCTGTCCTGGGAATAACTATCACGAAACCCAGCGGAACTTTTTTTAATACATTTATTTACAATATAAATATGTTGTACAACTAAATACGAAAGCATTTAGAAACAGCATAGTAGCGACCGACTCATTTCCAGTGGTTATTATCAATCATATATCCTTTAGTAGTACAACAAATAACTCTTATAAAGCAATTTTAATTGGTTAAAATTTTAACCTATTTGGTAGATATGAATACACAGATCGTATATTTTCCTCTGTTGTAAAGGCATATAAATTTTCCTATAAAAATAACTGACTCTTTGGAACCGAGTATCTGGTATTATGTATTTCTAATATACAGAATAAACCGTGTAGCGGCAGTTTAAAAATATCCACTACCCCATATCATCCCGTGGATGTCGTCAGAGGTGACAGAAACTGAAACAGATGAAAACAGAGATGATGGACAGCAGAATCTTCCTGATAACAACTCAATAAAACACTGTGGTTGACAATCCGCTCGCCAAGCGTGACAACTATGGCAAAATCCCCCCTATGGTACAATGTATGGGAGGGGGCCTATGTTCAACAGTGGAATTGTAGGCTGTGATGATGATGATGACGAGTATATAGAATGTACATTATTCTTTTAGTAACACTATTTTTATTTGTGTTACATGAATATTCAAAAATATACTGAGAGGCTAAATTTAATATTATAAATATATCTTTAAATTTTTCTCTAAGAGACTACTTCAGACTTAGGTTATGAGATGGTCTTTAGCCATAAAACCAATTTGTAAATTTTCTGTAAAAAAAGATTCAACGTCAGTTATTATTTCGTAGCATCTATCGACCCAGAAGAACTACTCCCAATGATTGTTTGCGTTTTATTATTTGAATAATGAATTACCTGCTTGTTTGTATAATTTCTGAAATTTCTGAGTACTGTTAAGTTTTCTTTAAATAACCTAGAAATATGTTTTATTTTTCACAGTTTTCTTATTGAGGGTAAAACTATAACCAGTTACTATCAGATGGGTTAGTAATCAACCAAACACTGACTTAGAATAGTTTAAAAAAATCTCCAACTATTAAGCTATATCTTTATGTCTCTTATATAGCTTAGACTACGTTAAAACGTGAAGCAATTCTCTTATTGAATGGTGTGTTATCAGGTGAATGAAATAAGAACGCATAGTGATTGGTTGATAGATAGTGATGTTTGACGTATACTATATATGTACGCACCCGGGACAAACAAACAAATTATTATTTTAATAGTTTATTTATCATAATATATCACAATATTTACAACAATTTAAAAATCAATCAAATCGAATCCATTTAAAAATGAAAAACATACAGTTAATTTCAAATATTACTTTATTTAATGTTTAAAATTATTTAATGAAATATATCTAGACAAATTGATTTACAACATCAAGTATATATTAAACAAAGAAAAAAAATTACATATATACGAAATTGATAGTAGCAAAGACGCCGGCCGTTAATCCGTTCTAATAACTTGACATATCTCTGTTTTATTATGATTAATTCAATCGTTACGATAAACATACATTTTGTACTTATGCTGATAATAGTTATTTAGAAAGGAAGATATCTAATATTATTAGTTTGTTATAAGAAGTGAGGTGTTATATCTTGGACCACATAGGCAATAACGCTTAATTTGTGGCCATCTTTATTTGAAGTGACTGGTGTCCATGGATTTTATTAAACGGCCATTTTTCACGGCTAAGGATGATTACAGGTCGAATGGGTCGCTCTACTAAAAGAGTTCACCCTATTATAGGAACCAGCGTAATTGAGGGTCTTACAGGAAGCAACTTTGTTATGTATAGTAAATGTGAAGAACCGGAGGCTCTTGTAACTGATATCATTGCATTCCATCTTAGTTTTCAAGGGTGACAATGATTGACACGAAACATTTGACAGACTTTCTTTTATTTTTAATATGGTGTAGATGTAAGTGTCTACACCACATTGCACCCACTAACCATCAGGTAGGCTGTGTGCTCGCTTGTCACCCATAATTCTATAAAAAATAGATAGAAATCAAATATTTTGTACTACATATCACTCTTAAAATTATATTTATTAACTAAAGTCACTATTTTTTTAATTGAGCGTACATTAAAATATTAAAGTAAAAGTAAGTAAAGTTACCGTACAAGTGTACACACAGCTGGGCATAGACTCCTCTCATTTTTATGAGAAGGTTTAGAGCTATTTTCCGCGTTGCTCCAATGCGTGTTGACGGAATCAAAATTATAATATCGGAATGTAATAAATTAATTATGGGAATTATATTTACGAGATGTTAACTCGGAACTGAAATTTAAATTCGGCTCGTTAATTAAATTTTATCATAATTTAATATTTTAATGAACCGTAATAAATTATTTAGAAACCGCAGCAGCATTTATTTTTTATTTTAGTAATTCGTAAGTGACACAAATGCAGTCATAATAATACTCTCTTTTTTTAAATATAATTTAAAAAAATCAATTAATAAAAGCTTGCAATCTTTTCTTTGTGTTATGTGTCTTTTTTTTCGGTTTTTATTAATTATCGTCATAAGTAGATAATGCTCAAGATACTGATACTAATTATAATAAGACCGAACCGATATACCGTATGGTTTGAATTTACAAAAACTTACTTCGAATGTATGTAAATGTATGACTTAATTATCGGATAACCTGAAGTAGAAAAAATCTGTCCGATTCATTGAAAAAGAAGAAAATTGAAAAATGTTTCTACAGACTCACCGTAATAATAATAATAACAGGTCGACATCTGTCGAGCTTGTCCTCATCCCGGTGAGTCACTTAGGCATGTCATCTCCGGTTGTTCGGCAATTTCTAACTCTGAGTTCAGGCACAACCTAGTAGCCAGAATTCTTCACCAGGAGCTCGTTCTTAAATACGGTCTCGTGGACCGGAAATTGCCGTATTACAAGTACTTGCCGGAAGCCGTGCTCGAAAATGATCGCGCCAGGCTCTATTGGGACCGGGTCATCATCACAGACAAGACTATTCTTGCGAATAAGCCTGATATTGTGCTGATGGACCGGGCACAGTTAAGGATATTTTTGGTCGACATTACCATTCCGTATGACGAGAACCTCGTGAAAGCCGAAACAGATAAGCAAACAAAATATCTGGACCTGGCTCACGAGGTGACCGACATGTGGGGTGGTCTGCCGACCGAAATTATTCCTGTAGTCGTCTCTGCAAACGGGCTAATCCTAGTCAGCCTCTCGGGTCATCTGAGGCGGCTGGAACTACGTGGCGGACCGCTCCAGGCTCGAATGCAGAAGGTGGTGCTCCTCGATACCACCCGCATCGTCCGCCGGTTTCTTTCCCTTTCCCCCTAACCCTCGGCCGTTTGGTCTCCCCTGCCGAGGGCCTCCATCTGGTTGGGCTTTTATTTATATGTGTATTTTTATATTTATTTTATGTTATTGATATTTATGTATATTTATCTTTTCATTTTCATTTATAATTATATATTTATAGAACCCAACCAGATGAGAAAACTATATTGATACCCCCCAATAATAATAATTATAATGTCCTCCCGACCGAATTTCGATCACGGCGGCCAGCCTCAACGGAGACAAGCCAGCGGCGCAGGACAGGATTATAGTGCCCAAGTGTATGCGCAAGCACAGGTGCACCCTCTATTCCATCACTCTCATATTCCGATGGGACGGTAACCCGACACGACCGGAGAGAGATCAGGCGCAGGACCGACGGCTTTAGATGCTTTCCGAGGCACGGGGGTGAGACACCGCCAACTTCCTGACTCCGAGCAGCTACTGAGAATTTCTTGACAGAAAAACTCAGTTACTGATTTTTTGGCCCGACCCAGCATACGAACCCAGGACCTTATGATCAGCAGTTGCACTACTATAACCGCTAGACCAACGAGACAGTCAGACTCATCGTAGTACGTGATCATATATGTATGAGTTAATATGTTAGACATTCCTTCTGGTGTTACATCAGCTTAATTTGCCAAAAATGTATTTCCACTAAAAGTATATAAAAGCTAGTCGCGTTTATCTACACAGGTAAATCTCATTTTTTTACATCACATAAATTCTGTAATTACATTATAAGCTGGTAGTAAAAATTTTACTTAAATGAAAATTTATTTTATTCTTATTCACGCATTTAAATGAAAGCTTGTTTTAAAAAAGTTTTGTTTTACTTTTAATTTTTTTTTACTTTTTAGTTATCGCTGGACAGGTTTCTCAGTTTGATCGTCTCATTTTGAATGAGCATTATTGATGCAAGGTCGTTTGCCGGTTAATTTCAAACACTGAGGCTCTTCACTATGAAGACCTTCTTTTTTCAAAACTCGTGTTCGTATTTTCAGCAAATTCTTTAATTCGATTCCCATATTGTACGAAAGCATAAATACTTCATTCACCATATTCGATTCAGAGAGATATCACTTTATTTTTCGAGTTATTCTTAGCAAGCCCCTTTCATTTGATATCCATATTGTAGGAGTGCATCAAAATAAATAAACCGCCATCTGGTGTGTTCCGCCATGTTGGATTTCGAATAACGTCACACAGCTAAACATGCATTGTCATCGAAACTAAACGTTTACAAAATTTCGGCTCAATCGACTGAAAATATCTGCTTTAACATTGAGTTTCAAGATTCCACCCGAACAAACATAGTTAGATACGTTGCAAGTTAAATAAAAGCGTGTAATTAGCGTTTGACTAATGAATGGATGGGCAAACTCGGAAATGATTTCGTGTGTATGTGAACAGTTTTGCTAATGTAGTATTACCAAAACAATATTTTAGTTACATTTTTGATTCACATTTGTAGATCACCATCGGCATTAACATACTATACGGGTCTTATTTTATTACAAAGTATTTAATGCAGAAGTCAAAATGGTGTTTAGCATGGACACACATTTGAAGCTGCTTACCCCGTCCCTTCTTCGTCAGGTCTTCTCGTCACCCATACCACAAAGCTTGAAGATAAAAGTATTCGACCAGTGCGTCTTGCCAGTACTCACATATGGTGCCGAAACGTGGACACTAACGGTACGACTACTCCACAAACTCAAAGTCACCCAGCAGGCGATGGAAAGAGCTATGCTCGGAGTTTCTCTGGTGAATAAGATTCGTAACGAAGAAATCCACCGGAGAACCAAGGTTACCGACGTAGCCTTCCGTATTTGCAAGCTGAAGTGTCAATGGGCTGGTCACATTTGTCGCAGAAGCGATAACCGTTGGAGTAGGCGTCATAGAGTGGAGACCGCGTTTAGGTAAACGTAGTGTGGGACGCCCCCTGGCTAGACGGAGCGACGATCTGCGCAAGGCGACTGGCAGCAACTGGATGCGTGAAACCGAAGATCGGGCGAAGTGGCGCGCATTAGGAGGGGCCTATGTCCAGCAGTGGACTGCCGCAGGCTGATGATGATTACCCCGTTCGGTGACGGGCCATAATACGTACGTTGATTCTATTTCTGTTCACCTCCTTTATCTATTTCTAGAATGAGTGTCATGAAAGTTGACACAGATATGTGCTTCAGTACCGTAGATGAAAACATATTCACCAGCCATTATCATTTGCGTGTAGTGCAGCATATGGTAATTTGTCGAAAATAAAGTAATTGAGCCATTTCAGTTGTGATGTATCTGTACTTTAATATAAAAGATCCCTGTCTTTCGCCATTTGTTTTTTCAAAATTCTTTTACTTATCCATCTTGACCCGTGGATTGTTAAGAGTCGATAACGAAAAAATTTTACGTGATTTCTTCCTTTTTTCCTTTCTGAGAGTCTATAATATAAATATCACCGACCTTAAAATAAGAAAGTATTTTATTTTTTACAGTTTTTCATTTAATACCACAAGCTCAATGTAACAATCATGTTGTCTGAATAAATATTTATATATTCATGTCCGATTTTTTCATCCTAAGAAAGCTCTAATTCAACCGAAAAAATTCAACCGAATTTTTTCACAAAATTTATATGCCATCCTGCAGTATAGTCTATTTTATAAAATTTCAAACATTAAAATCTATTCACAATTAACGAACAAATGGCGTAATACAGACACACACACACACACACACACACACACACACACACACACACACACACACACACACACACACACACACACACACACATATATATATACGGCCCCCTACCCCTACCACTGTAGGAAGCAATCACTGGGATTTTGGGAAATGCTTTAGTTTAGTAGTCATAAATGTTTTGTATTCACAATAGTAAAAAGAGGTACGGTATAAAGTATCAAATGTTAGACAATGAAATATGATCATGATTTATGATTGTAGCTTAGCCACACGTGATATATTTCATCGTCTAACATTTGATACTTTATTAACGCACCTTTTTTTACTATTGTGTATACAAAACATTTATGACTACTAAACTAAAGCATTTCCCAAAATCCCAGTGATTGCTTCCTACAGTGGTAGGGGCCCGTTCCTAGTATTTGACTGTTACAAGCTGTATTAAATTACATTTTAAAAATATAAAGCGTTATTATTTAAAAAAAATCCTCCAGTGACATGGTTTGCTCTGTATGTATCCATGGGTGTATATATATATGAATTTAGTAGAGTTTTGTAGTTCAGATTTTATCCACTTCCAGACGTCGTAATAATCTAAACATTTGCAGACGTATTACTAATCTATGATAATACAATAATTTCATGATTTTTTCATGACTATGGCCTAGTTTTTTTAATAAGATCGCCACTACTCATTATCAATGCATGTTGTTTAAGACGGCTAGACTTCAATACAAATAGGAGGTTAACAATTCGACTGAATGTTTTTTGTATGTATGTTACGCGATATCTTCGTTAATTGTGAACCAATATTGATTATTATTTTTCATTAATTAATTCGTGTACTGTTCCACAGACATATATAATAAGCAAATTACTAATATTGATATTTTTAACACATCTCTCAATAACTTAAAACAGACATTAAATTAATATTAATTTAAGTAAGGTTTGCAAGTAAGTTGCATTTATTGATGTTCTTATATATTATATGTATATACCAGATATGTATTTTTTTATTAATGCCTCTGTACTTCATTTTTTTATTATGTACAAAGCCACCATGTAGCTTTCTTTTAAATTTTGTTTAACTTTTCGACACAGTACGTCAGTTTCCAACAGATAAATTGTTTGTATTTTTTTTCATTTACGACTGTTTGTTAAAACTTAAATAGTTGTTTCATACGTATTTGGAGAAAACATTATTCACTAAAGATGGAAAATTAGGGAATGAAGTTTTTAATGTACCTGTTTAGACGACATTTGGTCCTTAGTCCACTCAAAATGGAAAAAATAACTTAATTGAAATTACTTTTAACAAAATGTAACAGCCAAACAAGTAAACGTAATATAAAATAATTTTATTCTTAAGTCTGAGTTTAAATCCTTCTATACAATATATCTTAGCACCAAAATAGAGTTTGAAAGTGTTTTATATTCTTGCAAACTTCCAGGCAAATAATGAATTCTTAAATTTACGCGAACACTACACATTGAATAAAACTAAATTTACGGATTTTATCGCGTTTATTTCACTACTTTTACTTATTTTTCCTTATTTTTTTTACTAACTATGACATTGGGACGTCAAACATCTCAGTCCCCCCCCGTGACCATGGTTGCTGTAAAGTACCCGAAACGTCGGGAATTAAAAAATAAGTAAAAGTAGTGAAATAAACGCGATAAAATCCGTAAATTTAGTTTTATTCAATTTCCAGGCAAATGTTAAAATGTTTATGCCCGAACAAAAACGACTCTTCTCAATGTTTTTATTATAACTGAATGGATGGAATTAGACCGGCAACGAATATTTGGCTATTATTCAGTATTCGACTTAATCGGCTACATTTATTGTAAGCCGTGTAAGAATATCCACTAGCCCATATCGTCCCGTGGGTGTCGTAAGAGGCGACAGAGGGAAATTGAAACAAGTGATGAGGAGCAGCATCTTCCTGATAACAATACAAAATAATAAAAACTGCGGTAGACAGGCCGCTCGCCAAGCATGCATGTGGGAGGTCTATGTTCAGCAGTCAACTTTTATAGGCTGTAATGGATTAAAATGTTCTGGAAACTCATAAGAACTTTGAGGGAAAATTCAGAAAAGCTTAGAGTTTACGCTTTACGAGATGAGTACGGCTGTTTTTGGAATGAGTTTTGAGTTTGAAGGGATAGTATAATTTATGAGGAGACGTCTGAATTAAATCAACTAGAAATACCGAAATAAGAGGAATGAGGTAGTGATATAGTAAATATAGATGAAATAATGAAACTGAGTAAGATTTGGGATATTTAATCTATATTAATAAAGGGAATAGGGTGTATGGATCGGGTATTTTCTATGCGCATGATCACAGAACAGTTATGGGACAAAAACCGGAAAGTTTTTGTGCGTTTATGGACTTGGAAAGGGCTTATGATAGAGTGGATAGGGTTGCTTTATGGCAAACACTGGACACGTTTGGAGTGAATGCTGGCGCTTTTAATAGGGACTCTAGTGCTTGTGTCAGGATAACGTGGCCTACTGGGTTTGATTTGGGATTCATAAAGCTGGGGTGAACAGGATTTTGTAGCTTCTCCGTGGCTGTACAACCTGTTATGGATAATTGTTTAGAAACTTAGAAAGTTGAAGAATGAGGGCAACGAAAGTCTGAGCTAACAATCAAATGCATTTTTACGCCGACGTTCAAATCATATTTGCATTGTTGGTGGTTGAATGACAGGGTAAGAAATTGTGCGATCAGAGAATAGTGTGGTTTGCAAAATGATGTTTGCCATGATTAAAAAAGACATATTGCGTTGGTTGGTCATGTAGAAAGAATAAATGAGGAAAGAGTGACAAAGTAAATTTATAATATAATATATTGAAGATGGGCTAAATTAAGAATACTCTTAAGCGACGAGCAGGCATGCGTAGTTATAATGATGTAAAGGAAGAGAGAGAGGTATGTTAAAATCGTCCAAATGGAAGTACGTTTTCTCTGCCTCTGGGTGACCTCTGACCTCTGGGTGTTTATGTTATATTATGTTTAATCTATTTTAGTTCTTTGAAGTCGGCTTTTACTTTTTAATTAAAAGTTATTTTAAACTTTTAAATTTTTGTTAAAGAAGCGTAAACCTTTTCCATAGATGCTGCATTGATTGATTTTATTACTGATAATTAATTAAATATCGTCCTCATCGATCGGGCTCTTTTTTATCAAAATAATATTTGTATAGATTGTAGGCAAAACATCAATCGTCATGAAATAATACACAAAATTTCTCAATTTGATGACATAAAATTTATATTTTTATTAAGTTCTCGTAATATTGGAAATAAAATACATCAAATTTGTAAAGTATTACTGGAGCTCTTCGGGGAGGGTAATAACTGGAGCAGGGAGAGCTGGAGAGCCAATTACGATGGGAGCGGCTTCCACAACAGTCACTGGTTCAGCTGGCTTGTCAACTACAATGACGGGCTCGGGAACGATTCCGGTATCTACAGGAGTAGGTTGAATTACAGCTGGAGAACCAATAATTTGTCCCTGCTCATTTACATTGATAATGATTTGGACAAGGGGTTGTTTAGTTTCCTCAGCAGGTGCGGCTACAGATTCTTCGACGATCGCAGGACCAACGGAAACACCGTCAGGTTGGACGATAGCAGGGCCAATGACGATAGGCGCCTGTTCGACAATGGCAGGTCCAATGGCGATAGATTCGTGATCAGGTACGACTGGCGTTGGGCCAGTAATACCAGGTACTACCGTGCGGTGTGCCGGGCTTGCAAGAGCCACAGCAATGAGGGCAGAAAGGATCAGGAATTTCATTTTGAGTCTGAAAAAAAAATATATTTACAGCAAAGAACTATATTACTAAATCACATATTCTGGGTTCAAATCCCAGAAGTCACCGCATAATAAAGTTTGCATAAAAGCTACAGTTATTCGTTCATTAATCCGGTTTATTGTGGTTGCTTCACAGTTAACCTCTCACAATTTTCGGAAGTTACTAGCGGAGTTGATCTTGGGCAGGTTTGCATTAAAGAACAGCTTGGTTTCATAATTATCATTAAACAAGATGGTCTCAGGGCAAGAAAGAGTTCACCGCTGTGTACCAACATACCCAACACATATCCCCGATCTTCACGTGAAAAATCTTACAAAATCCATGGCTTCTTAATTATTTTTTTATACAATGGATGTGACAAACGAGCACACAGTCCACCTGATGGTAAGTGAATGCTTTGGCCTATAGACTACTACGTTTATCTTTGATTAACTATCAAAATGCAAATGCGTTGTTACTCCTGAAAATGGCGATGGAATACCTCGTTTCCAATAAAAAGGGTGTCCGGTTCTCTGTACTCAACATACAAAACGCAGCATCATTAAGCTTCTATTTTACGCTGGTATTCTGTGAGAGCGTGGTTCTTCCCTGGTCGAGCCGACCCATTCGTGCTACAATCGTAATGTCGCTGCAGCATATCTATACCACGTAAAAAAGATTTTTTTTGTTTCTCAGGTTGAGCGCATGCTAAACCAGCTCTTTAATCAAAAAAGCGATATTAGTGATGCAGGTGCAGGTCGAACTCAGTTTGCTCTCTCTATATCTATAGAGAGAACAAAATATAATGGAATAATTTTATTCAGTACAGGTTTTATGTAATTGTTATTGAAAGTATTTTTTACCAATGGTTCGGAAAAAAGGTTTTGTCTTGGGAAGAACCCGCAAAAAACCCAGCGGAACTTTTTGGAAGTATATTTTATTATATGAAAAGTTGTACAAGCTATTTACATAATTTATTTTAGAAACAGCTTGGAAGGGACCACCTCATTCCCAGGGGTTATTATCAACCATGTTTTCATTTATATTTTTCATACGGTTTTATTTAATAGAGTATTCAAACTTTTCCTGAGACTTTGTTGTATAATAGCCTATACATACACTGTCCCAAGAAAGAATTAGTGACTTATAAAATTCTCGCGCATTCAAGACATGCGCTTATTGTTTCAACGGCTCACGGGTCTAGAGGTTGTAATCATGAATTGTTTCTGTCAACAAACACTCAGTAGCAGCCCAGAGTCAGGAGGTAAGCTGTGTTCCACCCTCGTGAAGACACTGGACTTGCGCTTCGATTGTGACGGAGTGCCACCGAATTGAGGGAATAGCCAGTATACCTAGACTGACCCACACACACCCATGCTGTACAACCCTGTCCAGTGCAGATGGCAAGCCCCGTTGAGGCTGGCCACCGTGACCGAAATTCGGTCTGAAGGACACTATTTTTTTATACACATTACACAATTTACAAAGAAATAAAATGCATCGCGGATATTACTATAGTCCTCAGCAAAAATCCAAAAGAAAATTGGGAAACTAACGTGATACCCCATCAGCTGACATAATTATTGTACTTTTATAAATACGATTTAAAAAATATATAATGTTGTAAACGTACCTCTTTAGAAATCGTTGTTTAACAAACTATACACGTCGTTCGCAGTTTGTTCATTTTATACAAAACTCTATCTTTGCTAAAATTTGACTTATTAATACGTTCAGATTAATTTTATTGCGCTTAATCCCTTTCATTATGATAACAAAGGTATGGATTAAATTATGATCGATTACAGCTTAAATAAAGGAGATTAATAATTAATTATTATGGATTTGTAAAAGAAATATAAAATTTATAGAAAATACAGTGACAGTAGCAATTATATATTTTAAGAAGGTAAATATAACCGCGTTACAAAATAATACGAGTATAGTGTGCATTACAACCTATTTTGATATTTTATAACTATGTCAAATTTCAATCATGTACTGAAAACACTCAGAGAAAGACTTGTGTGATTGACAAACATCGAATATTCCCTAGTCTCATCATTTCTTTATATCTTGTTATGTTAAAAATACTTTTTTTCGCGAAACAACTATATCATCCGCTGGGAAAAGAACCCTGACTACGGCTTCTTTTTAGCTAATGTCATACGAAATAACTTGGCACCAATGAATGAATTGGTGAAATACTGAGAATTGTTGCCAGGTGGGGTTTCTTATCAATCTTGGAATCCATCTGCGTCCAATAACAGTTTACTTACAGTTCAATTGCGATTTAAAATTAAAGAGTTAGTATAAATATAACAGGCTAGAATGTGTTTCATCTTAGTCCTCAGGGATGAGAATGAAACTATTTCCTTCTTTGTTTGAAATTGATTGGTGGTGTTTATTTTCTAGACTCTAGTGTAGTCACGTACTATCAGATGAAACGTTATCTCGTTTGATCTAATATTCGATTTTGTACACCAGTTTTGTTACCATGTTTTCATTCGAAATATAGAATTTTAGTGGCGCCGACAGATATTGAAATTGGATTGCTAGCAAGCCACGTATTATAGTCGGCCGTCCGTGAACTACCACGGCTCTCTGCACCTAATTTGAATAAAGATTGATTGCAGATATATTTTTGGTATTACATACATTACACAACGAAAATCCTCTAACACATATCTTTCCATGAGTAGAGTAAAGAGCGACAGAGGGAAAAAAATATGGAGAAATGGCAACAGCGTCTTTTTATAACAACTAGAGCGGCCAACAACCCGCCAGCTAAGCGTGGCAACTGTGATGGAATGTTCCGTGTTAGGCGATCTATTAGGGAGGCTTTTGTTCAGCAGTGGATAGAGAGGTAAATGGAGCTATTTCATATAGTTCTCAAAGGTGACCACGCATCCTGTAGCTTACTTCACTCTAAGTTGTTGGCTGATGTTTATTTTTTATAAAATGAGTGTGACAAACGAGCCCATAGTCCACCTGATAGTAAGTAGATGCTGTGGCCCATAGACATCTACATTTATCCTCGATTAAGAATCAAAACACAGCAGTATTAAGCTGCTATTTTAAACTGATATTCTGTGAGAGCGTGGTCCCGGCCCGGTCGAGCCGATTCATTCATGCTACAACCATATTATAGCTGCAGCGTGGCTCTACCACGTTTAGATATAGTGTCCATGAACAACAGTAGCTACTATCAGTCAGATGGACTGTAAGGTCACGTGTCATTTCTGTTTTATATAAAAAGAAAAACATCGCCCCATATCGTCCCGTGGATGTCGTAAGTGATTACAGTGTCAGACGTCTCGCATCTATGACTCTCCTGTCCGTCACCGGTCTTGATTCTTTACGTTTGTATGTTAAGTGGTTATAACGCCATCTACCAGAAGCCATATATTTTTCTGGGATTTCGCACAGTCACCTTATATGACACCCACTGTACGAAACAGGGTGATGTATACATTTACCACGCCACCACAGGTACAAAATATATTTACCTATATAGATATACTCGTAACTGTTGTATTACCTATATAGATTTAACTGCTGAAGTTAAACAAAAACAAAAACATTCATAAAGAACGTAAACAGGATATTATTCACGGAGCGTAGTCCGGTCGAGTACATTCCGTAGTCATATTAAAACCGGCTTTCATTTCCGTTCCACGCGTGACTAACGATTCATCGCTGATTGCGAACGTTTCAGTAAGCTTACATTGCGTTTCTTCCGGTAAAATTATCTTCTATATCATCACTCTATAACATTCCACCGCTGGTTATGGAAATTTCCCGTTTAACGTTTTAGAGTGAATTTGCATAACTGCTATGTTACCGCTTACGACTTCAAATTTATTTTTTAAACTTTACCTGTATAAACATACTGGCTGAAACTGTTTGCTAAAAATATGTAAAAAGGAAATAGAAAAAAAATGGCTAACTGATGCTACCGGTTGCCTGCACACTCACATAACTTTTTTAATGTCGTTTTTAAATAAAACTTCAGTACTAAAACATAAAATTTTATAAAACAACGCCGTTTCATTGGATATTGAATAATCATCACACGGAGTTCAAGTTTTATTGACGTACACGCTATGTTTGGCCATCACAATAATAGATGTCTACTAGGGAAAGGGAGCCCTTTCGCTAGTCTAGATACTTTAGTTCTGCCCACAGAACACTATTACTCTCTACCAAGAGATTCAGGCGTAATTGGGATAGTTGCAACAGAATATAAAACCCTACATGTTTTGATTAATTAGAGCGTTATACATTATCAAAAATTTTAAAGAACATCGAGTAAATGTGTATATGCCAACTGCTATTAAAGAAGATACAAAAATGTAATAAAAATTGCGGATACTGAAGAAATTTTGATAGAAACACTCTAAAAATTTTGTTAGAAAAAAATTTTGGTAGAACCACTCTGCAGCTTTATTATAGATGGTAACTGCTTGCATTATAGGAACCTTCGACCAGGGAATGATTCTAGATAGGGTCTTGAGTTAACCCTTTCCCTGTCCCATGAGTCATATAGGAATACTCTAATTGTTTTACTATTGTGTATATTTCACGTACAGGAAAACTGTTTCATAAATACTGTTCGGACTAAACATGTTGCGGATTGCCTTTCCGTTCCTTCTGACTAAACATTTTGACGAACGTCGTTGCGGATAAATTGAATTTTAAAATATTTATCTTATTTAAGTATATCATTTTTTTTCTTTTAAATTCATTCATCAAAAGTATTCATCATTTCATTAAACGTATTGGTGGATAAATCTCTGTATACTATGAAGCATAAGTATAAGAATTATTAGAATTTGGTTACTCACCATTATCATAAAATATCCCTTATGAAAACAGGAGAAACTCATGAAAAAAAATAAGTGCGGAATAAGTGAAAACTCTGGATAGAAAAAATCTTGATAACGTAATCAATTTTTATGAGCCATCTAACAATTTTAGGCGTGTGTTTATATATTTTATTTTTGAATTTTAAATTATTTTTAAGGACAATCGACAGAGATCGCAAATTTTTTTTCAGAACCAATTTACCAATTAGCAAATAGTCCGTGTTTCGGTGCGTCGGTGTTTCCGTTGACCCATTCACATTTATCCCAGATTTAGAATCAGAATGTAAATGCATCGTGACCACTGAGGACTATGATGGAATGCTTCGTTACCAGTAAAAAGGGCCTCCGGTTCTTTACATTCACCATACGAAACACAGTAGCATTAAGCTGCTACTTACTCGAGTATTTTGCGAGAACGTGGTCCTTCCCAGGACCAGCCAACCCGTTCGTGCTGCAACTATAATAAAGCTGCAGGGTGAAATTCGAATTTTCAACCTCATCGTCTTCAAAATTCAATTATTGTGAAATAACTGACAGCGGACTTATTCCATAAATGTTCAATTTTGTTAATTTCGGCATGTCACAAAAAATTTGTCAAACTAAGAACCTCTTTATTTTTGAACTTGGTTGTTAGCATCAGCTGTGAAGGGTTAATTAAAAATAAATATAATATTAATTCCAATAACAATAACCTATAAAGTTAAATATTTAAAAAAAAACTTGAAATTGGATAGGTACCACAATAATAATCGGATGGCAGATTTAAACGCAAGACATTTATGTAGGCGTTCCACACTCTTCACCACGATACTGACTCTTCATCATTAAATACATTGCATAAATCATGTTACGCTTCGTTATCCATTTACATATAACCGTTATTCCCTCTTCATCGCTCATTTATTTAGCGCAGCCTTACAGGCCATAACAGGCCCTTAAAATTTATTGCGTTAACGTCGCAAAATAGGTCGCGTGCTACCTTAATTATTTTCTACTCAGAATTACATAGTATTTATCATAATATTATGCGAGAGAAGAGTGAGCATCTTATAAACAATAAACTTTACTTCTGTATGGCAATGGTAACACAACAACCCTCAAGTAAAATCAATTTATAAAAGTAGGTACCTGATTAATTATATTAAAAACTAGAAAATGTGCCTACGGCTTAAGGCATCTGGTATTGTGATACTATTTAATCGGAATTGATGTTTAAAAATCAAAAAGGTAAAGAATTATTTAAAAGTAACAATACACGCATACCTACGTGTATGCTGCATCAACGGTATATCATTATTTCTATATTTAAACTTAGGCTTAAAATTTGGCTACTCTTTGAATAATAGCCCTGTATCGTTTTCCGAACAGTAACAAATTGTCACTTAGATTATCTAGCACAAAGTCAACACTCTCAATAGACATTAGAAAATTATATCCTTAAATTCTAACTGTTCCCTGTTATATATATATATATATATATATATATATATATATATATATATATAACAGGGAGGTGCAAGCTCCGATTGCAAGCCTATTAATGCTGGTGTTCCATAAGGCTGCGTGCTATCACCAACGCTGTTTCTTCTGCATATCAATGATATGTTGCAAACCCGTAACATTCATTGCTATGCAGACGACAGCACTGGTGATGCTCTTTACACCGGCCGAGCCAATATTTCTCGGGAAAACGTCTCCGAGTGCCGGGACAAACTTGTGTCTGAAGTCGAGTCTTTGCTGAACAGAGTCTCGGATGGGGGTGACTAAATCTAGTCCAGTTTAACCCCCAGAAGACACAAGTTTGCGCGTTAACCGCTAAATAGAACCCCTTTGTCGTATCTCCTCAGTTTCAAGGCACTCCCCTTGTTGCCTCAGCCAGTATCGGAATCCTCGGCGTTGACATATCGAGTGACGTGCAGTTTCGTGGTCACTTGGAAGAGAAGGCCAAATTGGCATCTAAAAAGCTTTGCGTGCTCAGCAGAGCGGGACAGTATTTCATACCGGCACACCGTCTACGACTTTACAAGGCGCAGGTTCGGCCGCACATAGAATACTGTTCCCATCTCTGGGCTGGGGCTCCCCAGTACCAGCTCCTTCCACTTGGCCGCATCCAGCGCAGAGCGGCTCGAATCGTCGACGACCGAGTACTTTCCGATCAGCTCGATTCACTGGCACTGCGAAGAGATGTTGCATCTCTTTGCATTTTATTTCGCATGTACCATGGAGAGTGCTCTGAGGAATTGTTCGGTTAATCCCAGCCGCCAAATTTCGTGAACGCACTACGCGGCAAACGTCCCGATACCATCCACACCATCTGGATACTTGGCGGTCCACCACAGTACATTTCAAAAGAAGTTTTCTTTCGCGTACAACCTCTCTGTGGAATAGTTTACCACCGGCGATTTTTCCGGAACGATACGACCTGGGGTCCTTCAAGAAAAGAGCTTACTCCTCCGGCCGGCAACGCACCTGCAATTCCCCTAGTGTTGCGGTTTATCATGGGCAGCGGTAGTCACTTAACATCAGGTGAGCCGCATGCTCGTTTGCCCCCTCTTCTATAAATATATATATATATATATATATATATATATATATATATATATATATATATATATATATATATATATATATGTGTGTGTGTGTGTGTGTGTGTATTTGTATGTATATATAGTGGACTGTGTTCGTTAGTTACCCTTATTCTATAAAAAAGCTCTGTTAAAATATTCAAAGTCAAAATTTAAAACCATATAACCTAAGTTATATAGCGTAACGAACAACTACTATTATTTTAAATAAAATAATGAATGTGACCTAGCTTTGTAATCTGATAAGAATACCAGGACACTTAATCACTAACGCACTATCTTAATGTCGCCAGTATGTACTTATTATTAAATGAACAATGTTCTTTTGAGAAGTAAAATTTCTTTACACCTCACTCATAGCTGAGATTTCGTTACAAGATTTCTTTCTTTTAAGCCTACAATATAGTTGTGTGCTGAAAGATAGCCCGCTGAGCAAGTACCGAATCTGCCGCGAGGTTGTAATTGTATCCGATTTCCGGTGCTTTGGTTTCCTGTGAAAAAATATATCGGTTAGGTGTTTTTTTATCATGATGGAGTTTGGACATATGTAATTTAAATAATCAAAGTCAAAAATTTGCATTTAATTAAGGTTTGCTTACAGCTCTTATGAACGTCAAAATCTAAACCGATTAGGAAGGCCCGTCTGACGGCACCGTGGCGCAGTCGCATAGCAACGAGCTACGGCTCTGAGGGTTGTGGACTCAAATCTCGCACGAAGAAAGTACTGTATTACCTACAAGTAGTTGTTCCGGATTTGGCATATTTTTCTTTGTGTAACTTACGTATGTCAGCTGTCTCCACAATACAGGAGAATATCCTGATGTGGGGGTAACGTTTTCAGTAAAAAAAACATTCAAATATTTACGAGAAGAACCGACAAGAATGAGATTGTTTTTAAAGCCGTGCTATTATGTTATTTGCAAACGCTAACCCCTCTTCCTCTATCTGTTTCATCTGCATATGATCTATTAATGTAGCGTCGTTTATATTTTAAATAATCAAACGTCATTTTATTCATGTTATTAACTTTCAAGACAAGCTTTAAATTTTTTGTGACCAAATCTCCTACATCGCTTTTTTATATAGAACAAGGGTGACAAACGAGCACACAGACCATCTGATGGTAAGCGGACGATGTGGCGCATAGGCATCTAGATTTATCCTCGGTTAGAAATCAAAACGCAGATGCGCCGTCAGCCCTGAGGAATAAGATGGAATATCTCATTTCATACATACGAAACATAGCATGTTTTACGCTGGTATTCTGTGAGAGCGTGGTCCTTCCCCGGTCGAGCCGACCCATTCATGCTACAACCATATTAAAGCTGCCGCGTGGCTCTACCACGTCCTTCTTGACACTGCCCTCTATCGTTCATAAAGTTTCATCACAATCGATCCAGTCACTGGAGATCAGCCCGCACAGACAGACAAAAGTACTATAAGTGGTTATTTATATCTTAACAGCATGCAACAACCCCATGTGAAGCCATTTGTTTCCATATTATACACACACGCTTCAATTATATATATATATATATATATATATATATATATATATATATATATATAAATATATGTACACTTTACAACGTATAATCAACTAGTTACTTAGTTAACTTAGTTAACTCAGAATAAATCTTCCAATTTTAGGCTATTCTACTCGTAAATAAAGAAGCCTCTAGTATATCACCGTTTCACGGGAAACGGTATATTTTTCATACATACGTGAGGTTTTTAAAAATAAACAACGTACGGAGTATCAAATTATAAGTCTTGTTAAAAGTTCGCATACCGACACGCAAGTAATAGATTGCCCGTAACGCTACAAAGACGTTCAAGGAATTTCAATAGAGAAGGAGGCTGGGTACTACCACCTGCTTGGGATCCCATAATTAATAAAATTAAAACTAAACCCAAGCATACCACTGCAAGACTTCAAAATACAGTTAGTTCATTCTGCGTAGATCGGACCAAAGACAATAATTAAAAAGCTGAAGGTACTCCGGGTTAACTTTGACATCGGGACGTCAGTCACCTCAGTCCCCCGTGACCATGGGTGCTGGAAAGCACCCGAAACGTCGGGTATTAAAATTAATATAAATAAAACGTGATAAAATCCGTAAAAGTAGTTTTAATCAACGTTCAAGGAATATCACTTTTATAAAATATAAACGTATTTCCTTTTGATCTGATTGCTGTGTACCTGCTACATGTTAATAATGATCGTGTCACCCGTGTTCTGAACATGAATCACACCATGATACTTATCGTCAATCCTTCGACTATTGTTGTAAAATATATGCTAAAGCGGAGCTTTTTAACCGTTCTAGCTTTTGTGAAGGAGGAACGCCTAATCTATTCTTAGATTAAGCGCTTTGTAGATTTGGCTTTCAAATGTCATTCTTATTTTTACATTATTACTATCGCTTTCACTATTTATTTACCATTCGATCCGCTCCGGCTTCGCCTGGCTAAGATCTATTAATGTCACCCAGGTAATGAACGTAAGAATATCCACTACCCCATATAACCTGTGGATGTCGTCAGAAGCGACAGACTGAAACAAATCAGGAGATAGGCAGCAGCGTCTACGTTTTGTTTCTAGAATGAGTGTGGCAAACGAACACACAGTCCACCCGATGGTACGTGGATGCTGTGACCCATCAACATCTAAATCCATCCTCAATGAAGTATCATAATACGTTGCCACCCCTGAGGTCTAAGATGAAATGCCCCGTTTCCAGTAAAATGGTTTCCTGTTCTCTACGAGAGAGATTGAAAGCGTGGTCCTTCCCCGATCGAGTCGACCCATTCGTGCTGCACCCATAATATAGCTGCAGCGTGGCTCTACCACTAATAACGACTAAAAATAAAAAACTGTGGTTGCCAACCCCCTTGCCAAGCGTGACAACTATGGCAAATATCTCCCTTATGAGGCAATCTGTGGGGGAGGCCTACTTTCGGCAATGGACTTTAACGCGCTGTAATAGTAACGGTATTAAGATTAAGGATAATCATCATAGCCAATAATTTTCAAATTTTTCGACTTCTCAAAAAATAAACCAAGATTTTGGTATAAAGATCATTAGATAACTCGCTGGTTTGATACAGGCATTAAGGTCTCTTTATAGGGACTCTAGTGCTTGTGTCAGGATCAATGGGGTCTACTCGGACTGGTTTGGCATCCAAAAAGGTGTCAGACAGGGCTGTGTAGCTTCCCCTTGGCTGTTCAACCTATTTATGGACAGGTGTTTGCAAACTTTGAAAGATGAAGAATGTGGGTTAAGAATGGGCGAGTTAACCGTCAAATGCCTTTTGTATGCAGATGATCAAGTCATATTTGCGTCATCGGCGGCTGAGTTGCAAATGATGGTTACATTAATGAACTGGGAATTAAAAGAAAGGGGAATGAAAGTGTACGCAAGTAAGACGAAAGTGATGGTTTTTGAAAGAGAAGAAAGAAAAACGGTATGTGAAATAAGAATAGAAGGAGAGTTAATTGAGCAAGTGGATGAGTTTGTGTATTTGGGATGTGTATTTAGCAGGGATGGTAGATATGATAGGGATATAGAACGACGAGTAAATGCAGGGAATAGAGTGAATGGGGCACTACACTCTATTATGAAGAACCAGAATGTGTCAAAAAGGCACGTATGGTAATTCATAATGCTGTGTTAGTCCCTACTTTAATGTATGGTAGTGAAAGCTGGGTGTGGCAGAAGAAGCACGAAAGTAGAATAAATGCTGTAGAAATGCGGTCTTTAAGGAGTATGCTAGGGTTGAATCTGAATGACAGGGTGAGAAATTGCGTGATAAGAGATAAATGTGGTATGCAAGATGATGTTGTGACCAGGATTAAGAAAGGAATGCTTCGGTGGTTTGGTCATGTAGAAAGAATGAATGAGTGCAGTTATTGCGAACATTAGATCACTCCTGGCATCGCTCTCTACCTGTTCGTGAAGTTTCATTACAAACGGTGCAGTTATTGCGAATATTAGATCACTCCTGGCATCGCTCTCTACCTGTTCGTGAAGTTTCATTACAAACGGTGCAGTTATTGCGAATATTAGATCAATCCTGGCATCGCTCTCTACCAGTTCGTGAAGTTTCATTACAAACGGTGCAGTTATTGCGAAGACTGGCTTGGACAGACAGACAACATCTGTAAATTGAATGCAAATAACTGATGGGTTACATATACATACTACACATACATATTATATATATACACTCCAATTTTATTTATATCTATGTACAAATTATGTAAGCCGATCAATATACTCATGGTAGTTTACACAATTACCCTTATGCAGTTTGAAATAACCTAATTTTTAAACGATAAATCTATATGTTTACTTCATACCTAAATAATTTTTAATTTTTTATATAGTCATAGAAAAAGCAGTCGTCTCATTACGCTGATAAAAATAAATTTCTTGAGACAAAAGATTTAATGAGTTCATCGAAATCAGAGCTTAGGGATCGTACCAAAAGAAGGCATTAACTTTGTATTGTTTGCTGAAGTTACATTTTTGATTTTCTTCAGCAAATCGACTTTGAGAATTTCACACCAATAAAAAAAATAAAGGTTTCAAATTATTTTTCAGTTGTGTGTTAGCGGCGTGAAAGAACCTATCACTCTAATTTCTTCCTTTTTTTCTAATCTGGGAGAGTGCTTGATACCTCCTGCGAGCTTGATCCCACCTGATGGTAAGTGGTGATGCAGCTGAAGATGGTAAACCGCACTGATTTAGTTTACCAAAAAGCCATTCATTTTGCCGTATTTTCCCACAGTCTATTCGGATGGAAAAAAAGATGCTGACAGATAATTCCACACCTTAACCACCGCCACACCAAAACGACGAAGCAAACCATTTGGTTCAAATGCGTCATATGTCAAAAACAAAGGGAATGAGACCAATAGTATTTTAATGGGTTTCATAAGAAACGAATATGGAAAAGTTCAAAAGATCCAAGAGATGGTGTTATTACTAACTTGTATGTGTAAGACATAAATTACCCATACCGGCAACGTCGAATAGCTTTAAAGTTATGGCGAGTTGTATTGAGATCATATACATATAATAAGATATTACATTTCACATCTGGCTCACTTTCTGTCCAGGAGCCAGTCTGCGCAGTCCTCTACCCTGCTACCGTCTTAACTATTTCTGCTCACAAATAGAAGTGCCTGCACAGCTGTGTTACAATATTCAATTCCAGGCTGTGAGGCGTTCCATGTTGGTTCTTAGTAGTGACAACGATGCCGACGAACAAAAGGGCTCTTTGTTTGAAGTTGGCTGCAAGTGTCCATCAGCTGCAATGGCCACTTACCATCAGGTCTCTAATTAATTTGAAATATATATTTGAAAACTTTTTCCTTTAAATCTAACATTGGCTTGGCCTTAATTTACTTGTAACTTTAACGTGAAAACTAAATTTATGTCTTCTTTTGCAAAACGATCGCTGAGGTTTGATTTCAAAGAACTCGTTATCCAACGCCTTTGTCCTAAAAAAATTAATTCTGAGCAAAATTATAAGATCACTTTTTGGTCCGCCCGGTAAAAATAAAATCTTTGTTACGCCTATTAAAACAAAACTACAGGAGAGCTTATTTAAAAGTCAGCTTGTTAAGATGTTGTTTTGCATAAAAAAGCACGATAGAGAATTTTTAACGAAAATTATGTTAGGCATAATGTAAAGTAATGTAACCCACATTACTTTTCGATTAGTTAAGTTAGTAATAATATACATTCAAAAACTTACCCATATATCTTAACCCTATATTATCATATAATGCCAGCTGAGTAATATTTGACCCAAAACCTCAGACATTTTTATTATTTATAAATTATTTGGAAAAATCAAATACACATAAGTATAAACAATCGCTTCTGGCCGTACTTAGTTGTAGCCGACCAAACGTGGACCTGTCTTTACTTCGGCTTTTAACCGTAATATGTAATTAGTTTCTCGAGAATGGTTATAATGATTTTAACATAATGTATAACTTTTTAATTCTATCTAGATGGTTTTCACCCCTGATAAAATTATGTTTGTTTTTACTCCGACTGATGCTCGGTCTCACAGGTACTATTATTTATAAAATAAGATAGAAAATTACGGTTCCTATTCAAGTACCAAAATTTTCTTTGTCAAAAATCTTTACAGCGGCCATTATTATATTAACAACCTCGCTTTATTGTAAAGTATGTTCAAAGGTTCTAATTACCTTGAAAGTATAATGCTCCCTCATAATCCGTTCCCTGACTCGTTGTCAGAGCTCGTGTGGCGCATATCACTAATCCTTGTTAATGATAATGTTATTAAGAGTCTACGAAATAGCTTTCATTTATTTTATGATAATTAAATAATATTACTATATTATTATGATATATATATATATATATATATATATATATATATATATATATATATATATATATATATATATATTATGATAACTTCGTAACTTAATATATATATAAAAAAATATTAGTTCGATTTTTCGTCTTCTATCGGCTACCTTAGGTAGGTACTATTCATCCGAGTAGTTCGCGTGCCCACGAAACTTTCTAACTAACAATTAAGATTTAAAAAAATTATATTTTTTAATATACCGCGTATTTATCATTATTTTAAATTGTCATCCGACTATGAGCTACGTTCAAATCTCAAGTTTCTAGCTCATCGGGAAGTTGGTTTCTTATGGTATTCTTTTTTATATATATATTAAGACGTTATCATTATATATATATATATATATATATATATATACATATATATATATATATATAAATGCCTCATACTTAATGTGTTATTCCCAACAGTCAAATAAGACGATTATTAACGTGTAGTATTAATTAATTTTTAATTTTTACTTTCTCAGTGGACGTCATATTAATAAAACATTAATTTAGAATATATTTTGAAATTTATATATTATAATAATTGAAATTTATTGGAACACATAGCAAATGACAGAATTAAGTTAGACAATGTTGTGATTTAATTTAAAATTCAATCCTCGACTGAGAAGTTTTCTACCGATTACTGGACAACCGAAAACACTGGAATTTCGAATATAAATAAATGGTTTGCGTGGAACGGGGAGGATTTATGATCGCCGCATCAATGAGAATTCTTAATCAGCGTTTAATTAAATTTTACCTTTTTTTTAGGACATATAAGTTTTCACTTCAAGTTTATTATTTGCTTTGAGTAACAATACCTGGCTATTAATGTCAAAAGAGATTTTATGATATATATATATATATATATATATATATATATATATATATATATATATATATATATATATATATATATATATTATGATAACGTCTTAACTTAATATATATATATATATATATATATATATAATAAAATATTAGTTCGATTTTTCGTCTTCTATCGGTTACCTTAGGTAGGTACTATTCATCCGAGTAGTTCGCGTGCCCACGAAACTTTCTAACTAACAATTTAGATTTAAAAAAAAAATTATATTTTTTAATGCACCGCGTATTTATCATTATTTTAAATTGTCATCCGACTATGAGCTACGTTCAAATCTCAAGATTCTAGCTCATCGGGAAATTAGTTTCTTATGGTATTCTTTTTTATATATATTAAGACGTTTATATATATATATATATATATATATATATATATATATATATATATATATATATATATATATATATGCCTCATACTTAATGTGTTATTCCCAACAGTCAAATAAGACGATTATTAACGTGTATTATTAATTAATTTTTACTTTCTCAGTGGACGTCATATTAATAAAACATTAATTTAGAATATATTTTGAAATTCATATATTATAATAATTGAAATTTATTGGAACACATAGCAAATGACAGAATTAAGTTAGACAATGTTGTGATTGAATTTAAAATTCAATCCTCGACTGAGAAGTTTTCGACCGATTCCTGGACAACCGAAAACACTGGAATTTCGAATATAAATAAATGGTTTGCGTGGAACGGGGAGGATTTATGATCGCCGCATCAATGAGAATTCTTAATCAGCGTTTAATTAAATTTTACCTTTTTTTTTAGGACATATAAATTTTCACTTCAAGTTTATTATTTACTTTGAGTAACAATACCTGGCTATTAATGTCAAAAGAGATTTTCTTGTGCATTTCGGTTTACCCTATAAACTTATGTAATGCAGTTTTTTTTAATTATTTTATTAAATAATTTAAAAATATCTAATTTAAAAAGATTTTCATATCGAATAGAATTATTGTACAACGAACACCTAGTTAAGTTTTCGGTACTTTCGATTTAGCAAGACCATGGGTGCTGTAAAGTGCTCGAAACGTCGGGTATATAATAAAGTTAATATACGCGATACAATCCGTAAAAAACTAGTTTTATTTAAATGTGTAGTGTCCACGTAAATATAAGAAAGCATAATTCAGCTTTATTTTTGTAATTAAAGTGATGCTAAATCGAATGTACTGAAAACTGAATTAGGTATTCGTTATACAGTTCGGTATGTCAATTTTTAACTTTTTACGGAGTATTTTCATATCGAATAAAACGGATTTTATCGCATCTAATTTTAACTTTTTTTATTTTTATTTCTTAACTCATTTATAATTATATTTATTATAAGAAGGAAATTCAGAAAAAAAATTCATATTTTTATTTTTATCACCACTGCAAGTATTCTAAAACATGTATGGTATACAAGAGTACCCAGATATTAAAGGTAGCACTTCTCAAACGTTTTAAAGCGTCTTGTCCGACGAGAGTGGGAAATCTAACTATACATATAATAAATCTGTAGAAAAGTCGTGTCTGTAATTCTAATGTTTTCTGGAAAAAACAAGTCCAGGGGACTAAGTAGAAGGCACAAAAGCCAAATTAGTAGTTTTTAGAGTTTTATTTCTGTATCTGTCTGTCTGTCTGTGTATTCACGATTCACGCAAAAACTACTGGACCGATATCCAAAAGTTTTATCCGATTACGAAACTTCAAAAAAGAAGGTTAAGTATTTTCCTTCGTAAATACTGTATTTATAAAAAAAAGTTTCAAATTAGTTTTTAATCAAACTCAAATATATAAACTCAAATAACTAAATAACATTGCTATTTCATGATATTATGGCTATATATATTGTCAAATAGTTTTTTCACCGCTAGTAGCGCCGATACCATTGTTTTAACCTAAAGACAGTTTTTAGCAGAATAAACGATACTTTATGCCTTATTTATATAATAAATAAATTTATCACGGCTTTCCAGTTGCACCCCAACCTTCTATCGCTGAAACTATTAGATAGAATAGTTTTGGCTTTCATTATTTCATCTAATAATAGCGCCATCTACTTACTGCGAAATAAACTAATGACAAGTCACTGATGAAATTAAAATATATATACAAATATATAAAAAATAGAGCTACTGAATACTTACTCGTTTAGAATCAAAACTATGAATAAGAACCGAGACCGATGGCCATTATCAAAATAATTTTCCGCAATTACTACGTTTGGCAAAATGACTTACTGAAAAAATGTGATTATGAGAGAAGCTCTTTAGTTGAATAAATTGGGTATCTATCGGCATAGCTTTAATTTCTGCAATTTTATTTGTTATCAAGTTGTCTAAAGTAAATAATTAAAAATTAAGTGCACTGTGAAATTTTTTACTCTATTTGATGAAATACTTCTTGGCATCGTTGGCACCAATCACGCAAAAGCTTTGTATCAGTTTTCATGAACTTTATTTAACATATAAAGTCATGAAGCAGGCCGTGATATTTCATCATGCTATGGGAGCAAAACGTGTACGATTCTCTTGAGGACAAATGAATCTGTTATAGGAAATTTTACGCGCTGAACTATCACGTATCCGGTGAAGTGGTGAACAATAACTTCGTGGGAAAACCTAGATGTTTGAATAGTTAAAAGGTATTTTAATTGCAATTTCAAGTGTCGATTTACTACGATCTCGACGGTGAGGAAAATATCACGAGGAAACCTGCATATCTGGTTCCCCAGTTGAGATCATTCCGTGCGCAGCGAAAACTTTTTTCAGCAAAAGTTGTCTGCAGCCTATGCTCGGTAATGACGATGACGATGGCTCCAACTTTTTAGTTTTAATGGGGCAATTATGTGTGGGACTCATCATCGTCATCATTACAGCCTATCAAAAGTCCACTTAGGCCTCCCTCATAAATTGTCAAATAGGCTGGATATTTACTAAATAGAACTTCATTTGGAATTAACCTAATTTTAACTTTTTTAATACTTTACAGCAACCATGATTGTGGCGGTGCTGTCGTCGCACGGCAAGCGAAACACACCGAAGCCTAAATCACGCTATCAAAATTCCGAATCATAAACAATATATATAGAATATCTCCGATCTATCACACGGAGCGTTGGCCGCTTCCCGAGCAGAACACCTTGCCCGGCGGGAGATTTGCCCTTTTCCTCACCACCGCCACAGTGGTAACCACCCGACGTGATTTGAACACGCAGCCAACAACCTTCGGAAACTTCAAGCTTCATCACCGTCATAGAATACCCCACCCATTCGCTCCCGAGCTGATATCGTCTGCAGTCTTCATATCCTACAAGCCATCTAGCTTCACAAGATTCATCGTAGCACCGGAATAATAGTGCTTCCTGTTCCTTCAAGCTACCCTCTGCACTAACCAGTGTTCGGCACGGCTTTGAACCTTACTGCTCGCCTCTGCTTCACGGCACTCTCGCAGATTACTTGCCTTCTTCTCGACTCCCCGCAGACTACAAGGCAATCTCCTGGCACTTGCACATTCGTCGGCAACGAGGCTGCACTATCGACCTCCGGCCTGAGCAGGTGGGTGATGTGGCGGCACTGTCGTAGCGCCGCAAGCGAAACTCACCGAAGCCTAAATCACGCTATCAAAATCTGAATCTTAAACAGTATATATAGAACATCTCCGAACTATCACATGGAGCGTTGGCCGCTTCCCGGGCAGAAACCTTGCCCGGCGGGAGATCTCCCCTTTTCCTTCCACCGCCACAATGGTCTAGGTTTTAAATATTAATTTTTGGTACGATCTACTCAGGAGCTCAGAACGAGCTTAAAGTACCCGAAACGCTGGAAAGTAAAAATAAGTAAATAAAACGCGTAAAAATCTGTAAAAATGGTTTTATTCAATCCATTATAATTTTTCGAAATTCAATAACTAGTTTTAGGACTGACGGTCAGTCATAGAGAGAGACAACAGTATTCCTTTACGAATCCACCACAGTTGACTAAAAAGAGTTAAGACAACGCAGGCATAAGCTACGCCGTGGGCTGGCGGTGTTACAGAATCCTTCACCTTATTTTGTCCTGTGTATGCGATATATGGCGATGGGGAGCTAAGTAGGTGCGAGACACCTGGTAAGCATAACAATTAAAACAAATATTTCTTACATCATAAGAAGTATATGATCATTACTGGGCTTATGAGGACTCATGAAGATGGAGATTGTAACTTTTAAATACTCATTGGCAATTGTATTGGCGTTGTAAGAATATCAACTACTTCATATCATCCCATTGGTATCCTAAGATGCGACAGAGCCGCTGCCCATATTCTTGTTGATTTCCGACTAGGATATGGAGAGTTGATTTCCAACAAGAATGGCAGCAACGTTTTCTTAGTAACATTGCAAAGCAAAAATCCTTGTAATCTGCTGTTTTTCTGCAATAAGCGACAAAGAAGAAGAAGAAGAAGAAAATGAAAACTATTGGAAAGCCACTAGTAAAACATGGATGTTAAACACTAGATGCATTACAATTACATTTATGTGTATATATATATATATATATATATATATATATATATATATATATATATATATATATATATATATTTAATTGAATGAATATATATAGTTAAGTAATTATAGAAAATAAATTTATAAAACCCAGCTAAAAAAAGAATCACACATAAAGCTAAATTAGAAATATTTATAAATAAAGAAGTTATAGGAATATATAAACTAATTCCGCTTATAAAACGAATGTCTTTATTATCATTTATTATATGAATAATTACTCCAACACAGATAAATAATAAAGCCTTAAATATAGCGTGAGTTAATAAAAGAAAAAAGCTAACTCTGATAATCCTATTCTTAAAATAAAATATTTATACATAAAGAAGTTATAGGAATATATAAACTAACTCCCCCTATAAAATGAATATCTTGATCATCATTTATTATATGAATAATTACTCTAGCACATATAAGTAATAAAGCCTTAAATATAGCATGAGATAATAAATGAAAAAAGCTAACTCTGGTAATCCTATTCTTAAAATTTAACTTGATAATTATTGAAAATAACGAGTATATTTACTGAATCGATATAAATTCACACACACACACACACACACACACACACACACACACACACATATATATATATATATATATATATATATATATATATATATATATATATATATATATATATATATATATATATATGTATATATATGTGTGTGTGTGTAAAAGAAATGTATACTAGTGTTTGTGTCTTTTGACATCCATAAAGGTGTCAGATAGGGCTGTGTGGCTTCCCCGTGGCTGTTCAACCTATTTATGGACAGTCGTTCGTTTGTAAACGTTGAAAGTTGAAGAATGTAGGTTAAGAATCGATGAGTTTATCGTCAAATGCCTTTTGTGCGCAAAACCGTGTCATAATTTCGTCATCGGCATCCGAGTTGCAAATAATGGTTACATTAATAACAGGTCATTAAAAGAAAGGGCAATGAAAGTGAACGCAAGTTAGACGAAAGTGATTCTTTTTGAAGGAGAAGAAAGTAAAACGATATGTGATAGAAAAATAGAAGGGAATTTGGTTGACACTCAGATGAGTTTGTGTATTTGTGATGTTTATATAGCAGGAACGGTAAATATGATAAAGATATAGAACAAAGTATAAACGCAGGAAAACGTAAATGGGGCTATACAATCTAGTGTGTAAAGTTAGAATGTGTCAAAAATGGCACGTGCGGCATTTCACAATGCTGTGTTAGTGCCTACTTTAATGTATGGTAGTTAAAGTTGCGTATGGCAGAAGAAACACTAGAGTAGAATTAATGCTGAATGCTGAATGATAGTGTGAAAAATTGTGTCACAAGAGAAAAGTGCGGAATGCAAGATGATGTTGTGACCAGGATTTAGAAAGGAGTGCTTTGGTGATTTGGTCACGTAGAAAAATGAACGAGAAAAAGTGACAAAGTAAATCTATGTTGCAGAAGTAAACGGCAGAGTCCAGAATGAACGCCTTAGGTGAAAGTTTTATAACCTCAACAGACGACCATGTAGTATGCGGAGGTATATGGACGTAAAGGATGCAAAAGAGGGGTGTCAGGATCGTGTCAATTGGAAGTCCGTAGTCTCCGTATGCCTAACCCTCTGGAGGACAGTTGTTATGAATGTTGTTATAAATATATATGAAAACATACGAATCGAAAAAAAACTAGAACAGTTTATGTATTACGTACTCGTACACAAGAGATTTTTCGGGAGGTCAACATGCGGTCATGTATTATATGATAAAATGTGTTTTTTTTTAATATATTATAATACTAGTTGTTACCCGCGGCTTTACCCGCATGGTCACTGGGAAATGAACTATCCATTGCTTTTTGAATTGAAAGAAAATTGAGTTTTATAGATTCGTCAGAGATGCAGCCATTAAAAGGAAACTGATCAAAATTGATTCGTCAGTCTATTTAAATGTTTTGAAACGCAGCGTATAGGAAAGCATGAAAATAGCCTGTTTATTCCAAATGGAAATTGGATATTTTTTTAATTAAAGGAAACTGAGCTAAATTGATTCGTCAGAGATGCAGTTTTCTGAATTGAAAGGAAACTGAGCCAAATAAAAGATCTGTCAGAGATGCAGCCTTTTGAGTTGAAAAGAAACTGAGCTAAATAGGAAATTTTGAATTGAAAGAGAAGATCTGTGGGAATTCTGATTAATTGATTGTGGGAATTTTGGAAAAAAAACTAATTGAACACTATTTTAAGATGCTACTGTACACAATGTTATATGTTTTTCCATTCGGGGAAAGAATGTGGAGATTCTAGGCATTTGACACACGCGAACATGCTACATACAGCTGACCATGAGAGAAGCACGGTTTTTCTAAGTTGACCCCCGCTACCTGTAACGATTGCTCTTGAATTGAAAAGGAAGATCTGTGGGAATTATAGGGATCCGTGGTATAATTACATTTTCACCTTTTCCTACGCCTGTGAAAATTGTAGCACCGATTATTTTCCGTCCAAGATGTGTCACACGCAGCCTTGTCCCGTTACATAACCGAGGAGCATCAAAATTTCGCATTAGCATGACTGGGACGCCTAATTTTAATTGAAGCTTATGTGAGGGCACACCTGACAACTCTAGAGAATTTAGAAACTCTACGGGATATGAAGTGCTCTGTTCTGTGTCTACTGACAAATACTCTGTTATTTCTCCTGCTACTTCGCTTAATATATCTGAATTTATTTTGTTAACGCTCTCATTTTTTGATGCAAGAATCGCCCTTTCACATAACCATTTGTCTTCATGCATGTTGTTCGTTAAATCTGAATAAACGCTCGCAATTAATTCGGAATGACTCTGTACTAAATTACAAAAATCTCTCGTCAATTTAACGCACCCTTCAGCATCCGTTTCCATACGCCCATCGCCAATTTTTAATAGTGTATCAGCATAGTTTCCAGCATTGATAACATTATACAAATGCACTCTCATATTCATAGTTAAACTGAATTTTGTCACCTTGTTCCATTAAATAGACGACTTGAGGCATGCTTTAATTTCATCTGCAGGTGTGCCTTTTTGAATGACAGGTAAAGTTTGGCGAAAGTCACCAGCCAGTAAAACCACTATTCCTCCCATTACATCGGTATTGCTGCGCAAATCCTGGATCATTCGATTTAGTGCTTCTACAGCTTTTTTATGCGACATTGTACTTTCGTCCCACATTAAAAGTTTGCATTGTCGTAGCATTATACCTCGTGCACTATTTTTGCTAAAGGTGCAGATCGGCGATTCTTCCTTGGCTAGATTTAGAGGGAGTTTTAAAACAGAATGTGCAGTGCGGTCCCCGCTTAGCAGCGTGGCGGCTATACCGGAGGAAGCTACGGCCACAGCAATGTTTTTATCTTTCCATACTTGCGCTTATAATAAATTTAACAAAAATGTCTTCCCAGGTCCTCCAGGAGCATCTAAAAAGAAAAGTGCACCATTTTCAGATTCAATTTGTCCTAATATTTTGTCAAAAACTCGTTTTTGTTCGGGAAGCAAGCGAGGTACAAATTCGGCTACTTGCTGCTGCAAAGCTGGTATATCACTTAATTCATTTTCGGTTGTTCGCTGAGGGCTTATCATTCCAAAGTCGCTTAATTTTTGCCTACCATTGTCATTACTTTATCTTCAATTTTTCCAAGTGCTTTATTATAAATGTGTTCATTATATGTCATGTTCGCGTGTGTCTGCTGTAACCTTCGCAAAATATCTTCCGCCATATACTCTATATTTGTCCCACACTTCATGTGCATTAGATAGCCCGCAAGATGATATGAGAGTTGCAGAAAGATCCCTAAATTTGGCTGGTGACTGGCACTGCACAGTCACCAGCCAAACTATGGTTTCATTACAGTGATCATCGTTTTCTAAAAGATGCAGAGCTTTACATGCTTCTCTATAAGTTGCGCATTCCTGACCGTTGACAGTTTTAAGGTCTTTATATCCTGTAGGACCCCGATCATGGTGCAGCAGCAATCGTAAACAGAAACATTCAAAATTAGTTACATAGACGGTATACACACGACCAAGGGCATCTGATGACTTTACACCGGGCCAATTTGCAACAGGCGTGCCTTGAATACGGTGTTTCCACTCCTTCCTAGATGTGTTCCAAGGATAATAGCGGGGGACTTCAGAATATAACAATGTTTTGCAAAGAGGTCGGTTTGACAAAGTTGAAAGACGGCTGTTAGTGTAGTTTTTGGCGGTGATGCAATTCTTTCTTGGAAATTTCTTTCGGTGAAATATACACACTCTCCATTTTCTAAGTGCACAGCAAGGTGAATAACTGTTAGGTGCCTTTCGTGTAAAGGGAAGCCAAGGAGACGCCACGCTGCCTCGTTACTGCTGTAACTTTCCTGCCACCATCTTCGGGAGCTCTGCGTCTGTATAAAGGGTAGCCATTGTCATTGTGCACTGTTTCTTTTAATAGCGGTTTAGGGAATTTCTTTGTACATTATCCTTCTTTCATACATGGCGATATTGAATTTCGTGCTCCACATGGACCGTGAATCATATTTCGGACGATGGTATCATACAATTCTTTATCTTGCTCAGGATCCGGAATCTCGGCGCTTATTATGTCGTCTATTTGGCTGGGCCGCAACTTCTCTTTAAGCCATATTAGAATGTGGGCATGCGGTAGTCCTCTTTTTTGCCATTCAATTGAATACATGAAGCACTGCACCTCTCCGAAAATTTTCCCTTTGTTAATTACATACATTAATTTTTGTACTTTTAATCTAAATACTCTAGCAACTAAATCGTGTCTGTCAGTATTTTTTGGCCCGGCATTAGCTCCCCGGTTATTTCAAGTAAAAGTAACTGGTTGCGCGGAAAACCATTCGTATTTATTTTATTTGACGGTAGGCTGCCAAATCGGTTATCCCTTTCCAAAACGATATCATTCGTACCCTCCTATCGACACATCGGGGTGGTGGGGTGGGAGGGGAAAGAAGATGATTCTAGAACATCACGTAATCATCGGAACCGAGGATATATAAGACACGCGCGACCGACGCGTGGCCTCTTCCCGCCGCGCTCGTTGTTGGAAACACATCTAGTAGAAACCGCTTTAGCCTGGAAGCAGTCGAGCTCCAGGAAACCCGCCTCACCTCGTGTGAGATATAGTCGCGCACCGCCTCTCTCCGGAGTGTTCCAGAAGTCGCAGTTATAGTGCTCGACCGCACAGAAGAAACATCCCGGTGAGTCAACATTTTCCTAATAGTATTTTCCTGCTTGATATAGTAGTTTTAACCCGCTCCAATTTTGTGTTTTCCTAATCAAGCAGTATTCCTTTCATCTATTTGGCATAATAGTTCGTTTTTTTGGGAAGAGCGAGTGCATTGTACCGCATAAACAAGTGTAGAAGCATTAGTAGATACAGTCCACTTAGATTAATAATTCGCGCAATAGGTTTAAGGTTCGACCGGGGAACTAGACTTCGGCAGCCTTAAACACGTGGCTCCACCATTTTACGGTCACTTCGGGCAGGATTTGGATTGGTGTTTAGTGGTTATCCAACCATTTTCTGGTCGAATAATTAGTGTTCGTAAATAGTGTAAATAGTGTTCGTTTAAATTTTGATTAGGTACTCGCAAACAGAATTGTTTATTTCATAGCGCTCGTATTTGGTTAAATTTAAGGTTTAAAATTGAAACAGTGTGATAGCAACCGTTTGGTACGATTACCCGACAATCTTTATAAAAACATTGAGTTAGCAAGCAACGTGTCGCCTCGACTGTAGCAGGTGTTCGATTTAATTACGTAATACGGCATACCGAGCGTCCATCGTCCATCGTTTATGCGTGTGAGATTAATTGTGATTAATAACTTTGTTATAATAATTTAAAATGGCAGTTAGTGGAAGTGAATTTAAAATTAAAACGCTTTATGCCAAGAGGGACGTACTTTTTTCACGTATACAAAACATTAGCGATCATATAAAGAACATTAATGTAGAAGCGGTGCGGGAAACTTTTCTCAATGAAATTGAAACGGTGGATTCTTTGCGGACGGATTACGAAAGAATATTAGACCAAATTAATCATTTGGAATTACAAATCGACCCGAAATACATAGTGAACTACCAACCGCTGCTGGCATTCGAAAATATGTTGTGTCGCGTGAAAAGAACGGCAAAACTCCTACAATCTCAAAACGAAACAAAGCCGGAATTGCAGGTACGTCCTCGTGACTCAATTAGGTTGCCGCCAATAGATATTCCGGTATTCAATGGTGATATTAAGACGTGGCCCTTTTTCTTCAGTAGTTTTCAAAACAATATACACAATAACCCATCGTTATCGGACGCTGAAAAATTATATTACTTAATTAGTAAACTTAGTGGCAGGGCACAGTCGATCTGCTCTGGGTTTACACATACAGCAAACAATTACTTATTAATATTCGAAACGCTTAAAACTAAATATGAAGATAGGAGAATGTTAGCTTCCGAATATTTGAACCAGATTTTCGATCTTAAACCTATATCATCCGCGAACATCAACGGCTTAGAGCAGTTTCTAGATAAATTTGTGGCATCGGTGGCTGCACTTAAGAATTTAAAATTTAATGACCTTATGGACGTGGTGTTTCTCCATATTGCACTAAAGAAATAAGACCCCGACACCGTGCGTGCGTTTGAAATGGAGCATCGTAGCTCGGAGATGCCTTCCTTTCATTCATTAGCATCGTTCGTGCGAGATCAAATAAAGGTGATGCAGCGCTCTCCGAACGTTAAACAAGAGATTAAAAGGTGCGTCGACCGTAGACAGACTCAACCATCTAAAATAGCAGGGTCGTTAACTTACGTAACCGCTACGTCAACATCACTTCAGCATACTTGTATCGTATGTAAAGATAAACACGGTAATTTATATAATTGTGCGACTTTTCGTAAATATTCACCAAGCGAACGTTATAAATTAGTAAAGACAAACAACCTATGTCTGAACTGCTTAAGTGATAAGCATTTAGTTGCAAAATGCAATTCGAGTTCCGTATGTAGCAAGTGCGCCAGGAAACATCACACGCTATTACATTTTGAAAATAGCAACATAGCGGCGTCAAGTAAAGCGGACAAGGAATTCACCCCTACTAAGGTCAACGATTCTAGCGGTCGACCTGGTGATGTCGCTCTGTGCTCATTGGCAAATATGGGAGCACAACCTCCTTCAACCGTGTTACTGGGTACGGCGCGTATTTTGGTTAGGGATTCGCGTGGGAACGAACAAAGCGTCCGTGCACTGCTGGACAGCGGAGCCCAAAATAGCTTTATAACGCGACAATGTTGTCAGCGCTTAGGCTTAGTAATAAATAGGTCACTTTCATGTCCTGTAGTTAAAGGCATCGGAGGTACTAGTAAAGCTACCCAGGGATATATTAATTTAAAATTTTATTCTCGGATAGATCGTAATGTTAACTTTGATATAAATGCACTAGTAGTAGATAGGGTCACTGAACGGTTGCCAACCGTTTCGGTTGACACCTCGGCAATGATTGAATTTAAAAATTTGATTCTAGCAGACGACACTTACGCCGTTCCTGGAAACATAGACATGCTCATCGGAGCGTCGCTTTTCCCTCATCTTTTGTTAAACAATAAGGTCAGGGGCAACTCCTCGCATACCGCGCCTTACGCACTAGAAACCGTATTGGGCTATGTTATCATTGGCTCCGCCCCCATCATAGATAGTATTTCGGCAACCTCTTATTGTGGTATGGCTGTCGAACCGCTCGAGTCGTTAGTCCGCAAATTTTGGGAGATGGAGGAGGTGAACGTCCCACCCATATCTAGCTCAGATGACAGATTATGCGAGGAAATTTACGTCCGCACGACCGTTCGTGATCGCGACGGTAGATATAGTGTAGCGCTGCCCTTTAAGGGAGATGTTTTATCTCTCGGCGATTCGCGTCAAATGGCGGAAAAACGTTTCTACAGCTTGGAGCGTAGGATGCTCGCTTCACCCCAGTTAAAGGAAGCTTACGACGGCGTCATTAACGAATATATAAGAGAAGGTTACATATCACTCGTGGCTTCGAAATTAGATAACTACAAAGACACACCGTCGTATTTCATACCACACCACGGGGTCATTAGGGAGGACAAACTTACATCTAAGTTACGTATAGTGCTCGACGCTAGTGCTAAAACTAGCACTCACCTGTCGCTTAACGATATCCTCTATAGTGGGCAAAATTTACAGGGCAGTTTATTTAATATAATAGCCAATTTTCGTTTGTTTAGTATAGCACTATCCGCCGATATTCGCCAAATGTTTCTTTGCATAGGGGTCCGTGAATGCGACCGTAGATTCCAACGCATTTTATATCGTTTCAACCCAAAGGAACCTCTAATGGTGTTTGAATTTAACCGCGTTTGTTTTGGTTTAAAGTCGAGCCCATTTCATGCCTTACGCACGGTGAAACAGCTCGCCCACGATGAAGGTCCCTCTTACCCTAAAGCTAAGAGGGCAATTGAGAGCGGATTATATATGGATGATTTTGTGTACTCGGTCGATAGCGTGGAGGAGGCCACCCTAACCACCGCCGAGGTTATAAAACTCATGAAATCGGGTCAATTCGATCTTGTGAAGTGGACTAGTAATTCGCGTCCGGTTTTAGATACAATCCCACTATCACACCGTCTTTCGGCGATAAAGGAATTCGACGATTCCGATACACACAAGGTGCTCGGTCTGTGTTGGTCACCAGAGTCCGACGTGTTTAGCCTTAAGGTAAATCCGCCCGTAGAGAAATGCACAAAGCGCACAATACTGTCATGCGTTGCTAGATTATGGGATGTCATGGGTTTCGTAGCTCCAGTGGTATTATACGCTAAGCTTTTGATTAAACAACTTTGGTTATTTGAATGCGATTGGGATGATTCGCCGCCTGACAGCATTGCTCGTTTGTGACAGCGCTTTAGAGAGGAACTTCCTTTACTAAGAGAAATTAGAATACCGCGTCATATAAACGTCGATAGAAATAGCGTCATAACGGTCGTTGGGTTTGCAGACGCCAGCGAGAAGGCTTACGGGGGGCGTTGTATATTTCCACGTTCAGAATAATGGTAGAAATTCGATTAGCCTCATTAGTTCTAAGTCGAGAGTCTCCCCCCGTAAGGTTGTCTCTCTGGCGCGCTTAGAGCTTTGCGCAATATTAGTACTCACCAAGCTTATTACCGCAGTTATCAGCGCATGTAGGGATAGAGTTCACATAGAAAGGATATTTGCCTTTTCCGACTCCACCGTCGCCTTATGCTGGGTTCATTCTTCACCTCACCGTTGGGATACGTTTGTCGCGAACCGAGTGGCCAAGATCCAAGACGAGTTAGAAACGCGGAACTTTTATCACGTATCCGGTACGGAAAACCCTGCCGATTGTCTATCCCGGGGACTCACCCCGATGCAAATAATGGACCACCCGCTTTGGTTCCATGGACCTTCTTGGGTTCACTTGGATCCCTCACAATGGCCGACAACCGATTTCGAACCTTCGTCAGTGTCACAACCGCCGGAAGAGAAGAGACACGCTCTAGTGGCGAACGTTTCGAGCGAGGTTTCTCCAATCATTGCTTTGGCGAACCGCTTGTCCTCTTGGTCGAAATTATTGCGTAGCGTAATTTACGTTTGTCGATTCGCGAAGCTTTTACCGCGACGTTCGTATGTCTTAGCGTCCGATTACAACTATGCAGAGTCGCTAGTATTACGTGAACTTCAACGTGCGCACTTCTCTGAAGAAATTACAAGATTACAATCGAATAGAGCTTGTAGTCGCGCCTTTCAACGCCTTAAGCCATTTTTACAGGATGGGATTGTAAGGGTAGGTGGACGCTTGTCCAACTCGCAGTTGAGTTTCGACCAACGGCACCCTACAGTTTTACCGCGTAAAGACCATATCATGAACTTATTAGTCGATTACCATCATAAATTGAACTCGCACGCTGGCCCCGACTCGTTGATGTCGATTTTGCGTCAAAATTATTGGATTCTTTCTGCACGTAGTTTAATACGCAATCGGGTGCACAGATGTATAGCTTGCTTTCGGGCACGCCCCAAGCCGTCATTTCCGGAAATGGCGGAACTTAGATCTTGTAGAGTAATACAATCGGTAAAGCCCTTCACGCACACCGGGTCGGATTTCGCTGGTCCGTTTAAGGTCACGCTCACTCGCGGGCGTGGTATAAGATCCACAAAGGCTTACGTCTGCATTTTCGTATGTCTAACTACTCGAGCGGTGCATATAGAACTCGTTGGTGATCTAAGCACAGCAGGCTTTATGGGTGCATTTAAAAGATTTCTATCCCGTAGAGGCCCTGTAAGTAAATTATATTCGGATAACGGTACGAACTACGTCGGTGCAAAACGTATTCTATCGGAACTACATGAGCTCTTAGCTAGCAAGTATTATAATTCGGAGTTCGCTCACATTCTAGCCGAGAACCGCATTGAGTGGTCTCTGAACGTCCCAGCCGCGAGTCATTTTGGAGGCAATTGGGAGACCAATATTAAGAGTCTAAAGAGTCACTTATACCGAGTAATAGGAGATCAAATTTTGTCCTTCGAAGAGCTAAGTACGGTGCTCGCTCAAATTGAATGCGTAATGAATAGCCGCCCACTTTGTCGGACGTTGTCTAGTGACCCCTCGGAACCGCTGGCTCTAACTCCAGCACATTTTTTGAATTTAACGCCTTTAAAGTATTTGCCCGCCGCAGATATGGATGAGAACAGACTTAGCATTTCCGCACGCCACAAATTATTAGACCGGTTAGTGCAATCGTTTTGGAAACGATGGAGGATGGAATACTTGCATACTTTGCAGTCTCGGCAAAAATGGAACACAGCGACTGAGCCTTTAGCTGTAGGGACTGTAGTTGTGCTCACTAAGGAGAATACGCCACCTCTCCATTGGCCGTTAGGAATTGTCGAAGAGGTCTTTCCCGGTTCCGACGGAGTAATTAGGATAGCTCGCGTTAAGACCACGGTTGGGTCTTACCTACGTCCTGTTGTCCGTTTGTGCCCCTTGCCTCTTCCATAATTTAAACTAGCTTTCTAGATTAAAATTGTAGTTGAATTTAGGTAATCTTAGCGTTAGTTAGTTATTTGTTAGTTGATCTTAGCTCTAGTTGTTTTAGTTATTTTGAAGGAGATCCTTCAAGGGCGGGGGGAGATGGTTGCGCGGAAAACCATTCGTATTTATTTTATTTGACGGTAGGCTGCCAAATCGGTTATCCCTTTCCAAAACGATATCATTCGTACCCTCCTATCGACACATCGGGGTGGTGGGGTGGGAGGGGAAAGAAGATGATTCTAGAACATCACGTAATCATCGGAACCGAGGATATATAAGACACGCGCGACCGACGCGTGGCCTCTTCCCGCCGCGCTCGTTGTTGGAAACACATCTAGTAGAAACCGCTTTAGCCTGGAAGCAGTCGAGCTCCAGGAAACCCGCCTCACCTCGTGTGAGATATAGTCGCGCACCGCCTCTCTCCGGAGTGTTCCAGAAGTCGCAGTTATAGTGCTCGACCGCACAGAAGAAACATCCCGGTGAGTCAACATTTTCCTAATAGTATTTTCCTGCTTGATATAGTAGTTTTAACCCGCTCCAATTTTGTGTTTTCCTAATCAAGCAGGATTCCTTTCATCGATTTGGCATAATAGTTCGTTTTTTTTGGGAAGAGCGAGTGCATTGTACCGCATATACAAGTGTAGAAGCATTAGTAGATACAGTCCACTTAGATTAATAATTCGCGCAATAGGTTTAAGGTTCGACCGGGGAACTAGACTTCGGCAGCCTTAAACACGTGGCTCCACCAGTAACAAAAAGATCAGGTCTTCCGTAAGTTCATACATAGGCGAATGCGTCTTGTGTGTATTCATGTAGGTAGTGGGGACTGTTAACGAATGATGAGGGCAGAATTACCATTTTACCTAAATCTATGGGGTTTATATTGTCGTCGCTAGAAACTGAATCTTGTAAATTTATATAATTCTCAACGCGCAGCTTTTTTTATTGAAAGATATATAACGGAGACGTTCACTTTCTACCTTCACATACATGTCTACCAAAAATTGATAAAATAATTGTCTACACCGGGCTAAGAGGTTAAAATCATTTTCTCGCAACATCATATGATACGCATAAAAATCCATACATGATATTTTTTTTGTTCCGAGTAGGCTCCTTTGCGACCGGGTTAATGAGTGGAATTTGAAAATGATACCTTTTCAATAAATCAATGGGTATTGCAGAGCGTCATAAAACTTGTCTGTATCGGCTACCCGTTGCATCATCACGTGCCCGCAACACAATGTCTCGTGAAGAAAATTGATCACCACTAATTACGGCTGCTATTTCGTTTATCAAAGGTGCATTGTAGCGCCTTTCATGCTCTCCTCGAGGGATCCGATCTGCGTGAATGACGACTTTATAATCCTCTTCAGGTAGTTTTTCTAAAGCAGTTTGAAATGTTTTGACTAAAATGTTACTTCCATGCAACAATCTTTGAATTTTGAACACTGTGTCTCTCTCAACTCCCTGGATAAATTGGCAGCGACGGTCTATCTCAATTTCTTCGTCACCCATAAAATATACTTGTAAAAATTTATGCTGTTCGTTTTCAGCTGGAAAAAGTGAACCTATTCTATGATAAATTTGCCCTTGCACCGTAAATGTAGGCGAAAATCCCGACATTATTATTTCCCGGTCAACTCAGAAGGACGTCATTTGAAAGCATGAGTTATATTTTCGGATCCTGTTTAAAAGCGCCGTGACTCATTAGCATCATATAAAAAGAAAGGTTCTTCTGGTTCCCCAAGTAACGGAAGAGACACTTTGCCATTGGAACAGCACATGCCTGCGGTCTCATCTTTCCATTTTAAAGCGCTGCAAAACCGACACGTCTTGTCGATCAGTCCAATAACAACTAATCTGTGATTTTTAAAATCAATCAACGGATCATAATTGAATGCTACATCATTAAAAACCGACCAATTTTTTCTTTGAACATTTTGTCGACGTTCAGCTTGGAGCTGTGCATTTGCATCTCTTTGCGCCTGTGTCTGTTCTGGTGTTTCAGATGCCCTCATAGTAGATTGACGTTCCGCTTGTTCGAATAGCCTTTGCTGACTTTAGGCAGGTGTTTCAGTAGCTCTTAAAGTAGCATGACGCTCTGCCTGTTCAAGACGCCTTTCCTGACTTTGAGAAACTGTTTCGGAAACTCTTAAAGCATCCTGATCCTCTGTCTGTTCAAGACGCCTTTTCTGACGTTGAAAAGGTGTTTCAGATGCTCTAAAAGCAGCCTGACGCTCTGCTTGTTCTTGCCTTCTCAGTTCAGCATCTTCAAAAGATTCTAGCCATCGAGCTAATCTTTTCGCTTGTCTTTGAAAAGATACTCTTTAAAGGCTGGACTTACGTTTTCGAGGCATTATGAAGTAACAAAAAAACTATTTATAAAAAAAACGTTAAAATACCTAAAAGGAATCAAATTTCATTTTAAGTATTTTTAAAAGCAAATCCAAAATATCTAAAAGGAATAAATATTCCTTTTAAATATTTTTTGACAAACAAACAAACAAACACACTTTCGCATTTATAATATTAAGTATGGATATTCAATATTTAACAAACATGTCAATCAATACTTGAAGACAATACCCTTAAGAATATTGTATAGATATATATTTTTAAATCCATTCGCCGCATCCAGCAGATTAGTCCCAATTAGAAAAGACAGTGACTATAAAATAACGAAATTATAATCACATTAAATATTAACAAAATTCATTAAATTAATAACTGATACTTTTGACTAAAGATATTAAGGATATCTTTAGTCAAAAGTAAAAAGAAAATTAAAATAAAATAAATTACTTAAAGACATTTTAGTTATATATTAAAATATATAATAGATAAAATTAACCTGGACTGCACTGACTGCCTGGACTGGACTGGACTGCTATTTACAATTTTTATTTTTAAGAAATCACTTTTACCCTTCACGAGGATTTTTCCTGTAATGGATGTGTTTTAAATTTATAAATTGCACATTGACAAAATCAAGCTCCGGATTTATTAGGTTAAGGGGTAAGATGGAGTGACGACTTGGAAAAAGATGCAGGAACTCGATGGAAGAAGGTGACTCTGTGAACAGTGCTTTGTCTGCATTCCTTTGGGAGACATATCTTCGGCAGTGGAATTGTTAACGGCTGTAATAATGATGCTGATGATAAAGGTTAACGCTTTTTTTAAATCTAATTATTACCATGGTCGAAATTTTACACAAATCCATAGCAAAATAAGAACGTTGTTACGCCATAAAAATATTTACTAAATTACGATTCTGTAAATACTTCATAGGCGTTTAATAACAAATTATTATAATAACACATCGATTCAATTTAATTACATCAGTCTAAGCATTTCCTTGTATTGGAACTTCGATCAACATTGGTATTTTTGATCGAAGTATTGGAATGTCATCTATTTAGGTCAACGCGATTGCAGTGTCCCTATAACAGGTAGTGGAATTATAGACCGAGCGTGCTTGAGACTTAGCAACATAACCGATTCCATGTAAGTATTTCCACTACCCCATAACATTCCGTGACTGTCACAAGAGGCGACAGAAGGAAACGAATCAGAAGAAGAGCAGCAACGTCTTTCAAATAACGACTAAAATAAAAAACTGTGGTTTCCAATCCGCTTAGACTTTAATAGGTTATAACTGTAACGGTAAAGTTTTTATTTCCTGGCAATTATTACGTAAAAATGCAGTTACAACTTACCTTAATCTATATTGCTTAGTTTAATTTAATTAAATGAAACTATACTAAACTAAACTGAACAAGTATACGGGGGGAAGTTTTCATATTTAGTGCCAAACGCAAGAATTTGTTACGCCAGTTCAAATAAAAGTGTGAAGTGTGTGTCTGTAGAAGTGTGTGTCTAAAGAAATAGCTGCTTTTTATAGAGACCAGGGGGTTATTTTTCACGTTATTAATTCAAGAATTACAATTTTTAAATATTTGTCTGCGTGTCTGTATATCGCTCTTAGCAAGTTACGCAATGGCTGAACTAATTGAAATTAAACTTGACGAACAGATGAAGAGCAATGCAAGAGTAATATAGGCTATATCAGGCTATATTTTATCATTTAAAGTATATTTATTAAAAATATGAACTTTCAGTCAGTTTTTAACCGAGTTTTAAAAACGGGGAAGTTATTCATTCGACACATGAGTTGTTTAAGTGTTTAATGATTACTTGGAAACGCTTGAACTGATTTTTTATTAAATAGTCTACACTTTAACGGTGGTTCCACAGAAATTAAAAAAGGTAAAAAAAAATAAGGGGATGAATATTTTAATATACCTATTCAAACGACATTCCGTTACTTGATAGTAGGTTATGTTCTTAAGACCACACGCAAGGATGAAATAATTACTAGAGGTAAGGGCTAATATTAAAATAAACCATAGTGTATCGAGGGATTAAGAATAATGTCCTGACTGCAGAAGCTATTGTGTGGAAAAAGTTTTTTTTAGTCAAATAAATCCGGTTTTTTTTAGTAAAAGTTCTTAGTAAAAGTATATTTATTTGTATACAAAATGAATTTTATTATTTTATTTATATCATATTTTTAATTTATATCAAGTTTGTTCCTCTCATTGCAACAAACGTGACATAAATTCAATTTTGGTTTGAATATCTCTGTACAGAAATATGCTTGTCTCTGTTGTCTAGTCTACATAAAATTGCGCCCTGCGAGAGCCGGATACTCCGCGCTGTGAAACGACATCCGACGCAGGCCCTCACTCGCTAAGATTTCCTGTGAATAAAACATCTCATCGCTACCTTTGTGTCTTAAAACATTTTAAAGTTGAAACATTACATGATCTAACATTTCGGCGCAAAGTTATGTTCTTGTGCTTTCTAAATGAAAAGTTTTCCCAGCGCTCTATTTAACTGTAATCCATATAAAATGGTTGCTGGTAATTCGTCACTTGTAGTCGTATGGTACGTCATAGTGCGGAATTCAAATCTTGAAAAAGTATATTTTTTTTGTTCTATTATTTGTTATCTAACCAATTACGTCCAACACCCCAGATGTTATTTAAGAACATTAAAGAAATGATCGAACACGAACATTTTATGTCTTAATAGACAGGTGACGGACTTCAGGGTCAAAGGTGCAAAACGTCTGATCACTGCCAGTCACCAGTCTCTGGTACTACGATCATCGTCAAGCTTACCAAGCGTGATGATTAATGTGACACCAGCGGAGAGCTCCGGCAGTGGAATTTTACGTGCTGAAGAAAAAGGTAAAATAAATTCAAAAATTTATTTGCAATTCTCATTTTACAGTTTCCTACACAATTACAAACTGCATATATTAACATTATAGTTTATTTTAAGCGTAAAATTAAGTGGTAATTAATTACGAGAATTAAATAAACTGTATTACAAAAATATGGCGACGTGCATTAGAAGGAAAACAAAACAATCAGCTTCATTTTAGTTTGCATGTCGCTGGGTATTAAATTAAATGTTGTTACATATCCAATTCGAGGAAAACACGAACTTCAAGATTGAATATGTCCATGCTTCTATTCAATTCTATTCAAACTCGTTCTCGTTCTAAAATATGTATAATTTAAATATCGGGATCTTGTTCAAAGTTTTCTAAAACAAATACTTCCTTAAAATAATTATTTTTAAAACGCCGTGTTAACCTTACGGCAAAGCAACTTTCTATGAGCCTCGGGTTGCTAAAGGACCCCATGGTCTTAAAAAGTATTTTATGTGATATAGGAGGTTGAAAAAAGAAACATGTGCCCGACACTCACTCTAGTTAAGAGCCTCTACATGGCTTAATACGACTCTGTTGACAATGTTCCGAAAATGTGTTTTCACAAAAATAGTTTTCACCCTATAATGTGTTGTATAACGTATTTTTATCAATACTTTTCCTTATTCAGGTTTTTTAAGGATATATAATAAGACGTCTTCCTTTTTTACGTTGGTAAATACCTACGCATACCCGCCTCGCAGAGGCTAGGACAGGTTATGTCGGTCTTCCATCGATTAAAACAGCACGGTATTCCGATTTCGCCACATATTCGCAGGCCACCCCATGGCGGTCTCTCCTCGGGAGAAAACAATTCTTCCCCCCTTTCCTTCTTGGGTAAGGTACGCCAAAATGTTAGACGCGCCTTTTTACACGACCTATAACTCCATCTGCGTAGCCATAGCCCCACCGCCACCGCACTGGCACCACCAGATCCGCGGAAAATAGGACGAGAAGCGCATCGACATACCACAACCCAATTGCCAAGCGTGGAAATTATCAAAATCATCTCCCCTATGAGGCAATCTTGGGGGGAGGCGTATGTTCAGCAGTGAACTTTAATAACCTGCAACGGTAACGTTAATATTTATTTATTTATTCGTTATTGCATTACCTATCAGTTTTGTGAAAAAATAAAGTAAGAATGAAAGGGACTGACTTAGTGTCAAGGCATTTTCTACCAGTCAACCCATATTATAAATTTTACGTTCAAAAACGGTTTTTAACTTTTAATACTACTCTAAGTGTACTTTTTTCTTTTTTTCTTGTTCTGTGCTAAATTTACCAAAAAAATATAAGATCAGCATGGCGCCAGTCTGTCTATTTATCACAGAAGTTTGAAGTAACTAATCCACGGGCATGTTTAATTCTGGCACAGTTAAAATTTGCCGTTAGCCAAACACGGTGCATAGTCTTTAAAATTCAAATAATTTTCGATTTATGGAATTAGGTAGTTTTGGAGGTAAAAGTTTAAATTAATATGTGGGTGTTAAAGTTTTGCTTTTTCAATTAAAAGTTAATTGAATATTCATATGATTCATAATATTGTAATAATGTTAATCATTACTGAACTGGCACTTTAATAATACGAAATTTTAATTTTTAATTTCTCAGGTCTTTCCGTCATCGTTGAGCACGTGATAAATCTGCAATTATAATGCATCTAACTTTTTAATCAGTGCTCTGACGGATTGAACTTTATTTTATTATCATACTACAAAATCTTAAGGAGAGCACTTATCGCTGAGTTAGCACAGCGAAATCCGTAACCTTAAATCTTACAATTCTGTCCAAAGCTCATCAATCAAAGTAACGTACCGAAACCCAATTTGAAATTGGAACGTTCAAACAAGAACTATACGGCTGTCCAACAACAAAACCCAGTAAATGAAAAAAATAATACTTTCATTCAAAATCTACTATATAGTAATTCTCTCAAGAGATAAAAAAACACCCGCAACAAATCATTAATAATAACTCAGACATTTTATTATCTATGTAAATGTAGGGTGGCCCCCCGCTAGATGGAGTGATGACCAGGTAAGACATGCTGGAAGTCGATGGATGTAGGTGACATATTACCGTGCTTTGTGGCATTCCTTGGTTGAGGCCTATGCTTAGCGGTGGACTTGTGAAGGGGTATACTGATTATGATGATTATGGTGATGATAACTCTTTTAATATATGAATAATTAAAATTTTACAAAGTCCACCCCTATTTATGTTTCGTCGCTCTCTTGTACAGCTTTAGTTACAGTCCTTACTGGGTTTTGAATTTGCACAGCCGCGTTAGTACGTACACATTGCCCGCTGGCTACAATGACACGTTCACAATTTCAACAGATCGAGCTGATGTTGTTACTCGAAGTAAATGCTTAATCTGGATTAACATGGACATAGATTGTCTTTTCAACAAAGATCTTCTCTTTGTCTTCGAACATTCTGGATAAAGTAACATTAATCTTCTTGTTCATCTTCCTTAATGCGTAACAGTCCACAGCTGGGCATGAGCCTCTTTTAAATAGTAACAGTATTTTTCTAAAGCTTTACAAGACTCATCATACTTTGACGCTGCATCCCGTCTATGTATTTTGTGACTGTGTAAAATGCTACTACGACGTCAACACGGTGAGTGTTACATGTACGTACAACAAAATAGTGAAAAGCAAAACTATAAAGTAAAAGAACAGCTTACACCATGCACGCTGTGGTGTTACCGTGTAGTGGCGGTGTAAGAATATCCACTATTCACATTGTATCACAAACCAGGCGCAGCAGCGTCTTCTTAACGACATCTACAAAATAAAGGCCACTGTTCAGTAGTAGACTTTGATAGACTGTAATGAATTAATGAAATCCGTTACATGATTTTACAAGATTAGATGTGGAGATTGCATTCTAATCAAAATAATTCAGTTTCGATATATAAACTGTAACTAAGTATACCTGCCCTACGGTTGAGTTTACCTCGCAAACGATTTCAAAGGATTTTATTGATCATCCCCGGCAAGATTGATTTCCGTTGTTTGATTTTAGAACAGACAGTTTAATGTATTTCTTGGAAATAAAATTACTCACAGGGTTTTGATTTTAGATTGTTATTTCGATATTTATATTCTTTTCTTGTCACGAATCAACATATAAAATACCGGCGAGAAATACCGACTTTGTTATATGGCAGCGAAACCTGGGTATGCCAGAAGAAGCATAAAAGCAAGTTGAATGCAGTGGAGATGCGAACTCTTCGTAAAATGTGTGGCGTTACCATAGCCGATCGAAAGCGAAACGAAGAGATTCGCAATATGGCAGGATTGAAAGATGACCTTATCACAAAAATTGATAGGGGCGTACTCCAATGGTTTGGGCACGTTGAGCGAATGAGTGAAGACTGAATGATGAAGAAAATATATAGAGCAAAAGTAAATATTAAAAGGTGTCGAGGTAGACCGAGACTAACTTTCGAAGATCATGTGAGCAAATTGCTCGAAGAGGGGAAGGTCAAGAGTACTCGGATATAATGATTTCTTATATTTACGCGAACACTACACATTGAAATAATACTAGTTTTTACGGAATTTATCGCGTATATTTAACTTTTTAAATACCCGACGTTTCGAACGCTTTACAGCACTCATGGTCACGGGCGGGACTCAGATGTTCAACGTCCATATGTCATAGTTAACCGCGGTTACCATAGATTAAAATTTAACTTTTGTTCCGATCTATGGAGTATGAACTTATGGTATCTTGAAGTCTTGCAGTTGTATGCTTGGGTTGGGATTTTATTTTATTTATTATAGGATCCCAAGCAGATGGTAGCACCCAGCCATCTTCTCTATTGAAATTAGGATGTTTTTTGATTTCAATAGTCTCGCGAATCATCCTTGGAAGGAATCGGTGTTCTTTAGCGAGGATTTGCGGTCTATCAAATCTGATGTAGTGACGGGGGCGATCCTGTACGTGTTCACAGACTGCAGACTTCCCGGAGCGTCGATTCTTCACATCAGCTATATGTTCTTTAACGCGGGTTTTTATTGATCTTTTAATTTGTTCTATGTAGGAGAGACCACATTCACAATCAAGCTTGTACACTCCTGCATCTTGCAGAGGGACATTACACTTGACTGATGGTAAAAACTGACCAATCTTCTTCAGTGGCTTGAAGTATGTTTTGATGGAAGCGCGCTTCAAGATGTAGCCAATCTTGTCAGTGACTCCTCTAACATATGGCAGTACAGCAGGTACACGCTCGACTGTGGCCGGCTTCACTCGTTCACTGTGACGTAGGCGCGGGACTCGAAGCTTATTGTCATGCAAAACTTGCTTGACATGGTGGAGCTCGGCAGCCAGGTGTTTACTGTCACAGATCCCTCGTGCTCTCTGAAACAAAAATTTACCCACGGTAGCTAACTGTGAAGGATGGTGGTGAGAATCACCGTTTAAATATCTATCTGTATGAGTCTTTTTTCTATACACAGTATGGCTCAAGGTGTTATCAGGATTCCGAATTACTAACACATCTAGAAAAGCTAAGGAATTGTTTGCCTCTAACTCCATTGTGAACTGAATTTTAGAATTTATAGAGTTAAGATGGTCTAAAAATGCAGTTACTTTATCTAAAGGTAGAATTGTGAAAGTGTCGTCTACCTACTGCTTGTAGAATCTTGGATTTATGGGAGAACTAAGCAGGGCTTTCTCCTCAAAGTCTTCCATGAATATGTTGGCGACAATGGGAGATACAGGTGAGCCCATCGCCACACCATCTACTTGCTTGTAGAACTCCTCCTTACACATTAGGTAGCCAGATGTAAGGCAGTGTCTGAGTAATACTACATATTCTACGGGCATGTTGTTTTCTTCCAGCCTTCTAGTTACAATTGAGATGCAGTCTTCAACAGGTAAGTATGTAAACAATGACTGCACATCAAAACTGACCATAGTTTCATTGTCTGCCAGATGTAGGTCTTTAATCTCGCTGACAAAATGCTAGGAATCCTTTATGTGTGCTCTTGTATGTCCCCTGAGCGGTGAGAGTATTTTCGCTAAGTGTTGAGCCAATCTGTAAATTGGTGAATCGATTTGGCTCACTATGGGCTCACGTTTTTCTTGATAACGCTCTGATCTATATGACATAAATAAATCCATAGACACATCATCCAGTGAATTAAAGAAAGTTTTAACGACGTTTGACTATAATTTTTGCATGGAAACATTAAATAAACGCGAAATTAGTAAATATAACGAATGCAAAAACAAACATATAGAAAAATATCAAAAATTAACGAACAAGTCAAATGTCAAACATCTGAATCAATGCCAGAACCAAAAGCAACCATTGACAAACACAGATCATAGATTAATCGCGCTCTATAATCTGTCAAAACAAACACTGGATGATGCAACAATTAGGGTTTTATCCAAAGGCCTCAACTTTGCTATTACACCCCGCAAATTACCGTACGAAGAAATTATCTGTAGTGTCGAGGACTGTTTATTTAAAAACAATATGCGGAAAGAAGATTTGGAGGCGATACGTCAAGACATTTCGTCTATGTTACGTCGATGTTCAGTGCCTAAACCGAATCTTCCCAAAGACGAATTTATAGCGTTAAAGAACCTACGCAATAAACCAGAACTTACGATTCTCCGCGCAGATAAGAGAAACGCCACGGTAGTCATGGATACATCAGATTATAATTCTAAAATACAAGAACTTTTGTCGGATGTAAGTACTTATAAAAAGGTTAAAAACGACCCAACAAATAGCACACTAAAAACAACTAGTGACCTCATAAAGAAACACTCCGAAAAATTAAATCTGGACGTAAAATGGATAATACCTACGTGCTCCAAATCACCAAAATTGTATGGGTTACCAAAAATACACAAGCCCCATCCTCCATTACGTCCCATAGTGAGCCAAATCGTTTCACCAACTTACAGATTGGCTCAACACTTAGCGAAAATACTCTCACCGCTCAGGGGACATACAAGAGCACACATAAAGGATTGATAGCATTTTGTCAGCGAGATTAAAGACCTACATCTGGCAGACAATGAAACTATGGTCAGTTTTGATGTGCAGTCATTGTTTACATGCTTACCTGTTGAAGACTGCATCTCAATTGTAACTAGAAGGCTGGAAGAAAACAACATGCCCGTAGAATATGCAGTATTACTCAGACACTGCCTTACATCTGGCTACCTATTGTGGAAGGAGGAGTTCTACAAGCAAGTAGATGGTGTGGCGATGGGCTCACCTGTATCTCCCATTGTCGCCGACATATTCATGGAAGACTTTGAGGAGAAAGCCCTGCTTAGTTCTCCCATAAATCCAAGATTCTACAAGCGGTACGTAAACGACACTTTCACAATTCTACCTTTAGATAAAGTAACTGCATTTTAGACCATCTTAACTCTATAAATTCTAAAATTCAGTTCACAATGGAGTTAGAGGCAAACAATTCCTTAGCTTTTCTAGATGTGTTAGTAATTCGGAATCCTGATAACACCTTGAGCCATACTGTGTAAAGAAAAAAGACCCATACAGATAGATATTTAAACGGTGATTCTCACCACCATTCTTCACAGTTAGCTACCGTGGGTAAATCTTTGTTTCAGAGAGCACGAGGGATCTGTGACAGTAAACACCTGGCTGCCGAGCTCCACCATGTCAAGCAAGTTTTGCATGACAACAAGCTTCGAGTCCCGCGCCTACGTCACAGTGAACGAGTGAAGCCGGCCACAGTCGAGCGTGTACCTGCTGTACTGCCATATGTTAGAGGAGTCACTGACAAGATTGGCTATATCTTGAAGCGCGCTTCCATCAAAACATACTTCAAGCCGCTGAAGAAGATTGGTCAGTTTTTACCATCAGTCAAGTGTAATGTCCCTCTGCAAGATGCAGGAGTGTACAAGCTTGATTGTGAATGTGGTCTCTCCTACATAGGACAAACTAAAAGATCAATAAAAACCCGCGTTAAAGAACATATAGCTGATGTGAAGAATCGACGCTCCGGGAAGTCTGCAGTCTGTGAACACGTACAGGATCGCCCCCGTCACTACATCAGATTTGATAGACCGCAAATCCTCGCTAAAGAACACCGATTCCTTCCAAGGATGATTCGCGAGGCTATTGAAATCAAAAAACATCCTAATTTCAATAGAGAAGATGGCTGGGTGCTACCATCTGCTTGGGATCCTATAATAAATAAAATTAAATCCCACCCAAGCATACAACTGCAAGACTTCAAGATACCATAAGTTCATACTCCATAGATCGGAACAAAAGTTAAATTTTAATCTATGGTAACCGCGGTTAACTATGACATATGGACGTTGAACATCTCAGTCCCGCCCGTGACCATGAGTGCTGTAAAGCGTTCGAAACGTCGGGTATTTAAAAAGTTAAATATACGCGATAAATTCCGTAAAAACTAGTATTATTTCAAAGTACTCGGATACCTAGACGTGCATGTATGAAGAAGTTAACTAACCTGAAAGAAGCGAAAGAGGTATGTAAGGATTGTGACACTTGGCGATCTGTTCTCTCTGGCTACCCCGTTAGGGATTGTGCGTGAAGATAAGTAAAGTAAAGTAAAGGCGAGAAATAGCAGCATAATAATACTGTACTGCGAATAATGACTTTCGAGAATCGTATTATATTTTACTGGCAACGAGGCATGCCATCTTAGTCCTCAGGGGTGACAATTTATCTGCACTTTGATTTTAATTCTATGCATATAAACAATGTTGATGTGTTCGTCCGTAATATTAAAATAACTGGTTTCTGTAAAGCAAATATGGTTGTTTGCATGCTATTAGACAAATAACTATTTTAAAATATTGGTCTGTAAGTCTGTCCGCACTAATCTTTGAAAAGGCTGAACCGATTGTGATAAAACTTTACGTATACATAGAAAGCAATACCAAGAGAAATACAAGTTGTTATACACACGAAATACTTTAAATACCAAAAAGGTATAATTGATAAAGTTAAAATTGAGTTGAGATAATAAAATACCATTTAAGTCTTTGATTATTTTTACTTAACTTTAAGCCATTTTAGATACTAACAACTAAATTCGACTTTCAATAGAAAACTTATAAGTTTTTTATTACCAAGTATTTCGCCGACAAAAAAGACAGCGTGTTTTTAAATAAATATGAGGGTGTGGAAGAATTGATCGCATTTTAAGTTTTAAACTATAACTACAACTACATACAGCTGTCACTTTATTAAAAGTAAGAATGTGTGTGCTGATTTACCAAGCGTTCGTCAGTGGAAATAATCCATGCTAGAAAACTTGTACATACGAAAAATAAATATGGCTTATAATAAGAAAAGAATGCTCACGGCTCATATTTAACACCTTAACATACATGTGATTTAACAAAACACACGTGTGTGTTCGTTATCGGTTTTTCAAATAAAGACATATTTGTTATTATTTCCTGTTGGCTAGTTTTGCTCTATTACTGCACGCGTGTAAGAAATATAACGTGCATTGAGCAGCGACCGAACGTAAATTCCTATTTGATAACATCGCCGCAGGATTTACGCGTATGTTCTGTCGGGTATCGCATTTCTGCTAGATTTATTCCCTTAGATGGATTGTAGCTTTAGAATAGACTACAGTTAAAACACACTTTCTAGGAATTATGTGTCCCAGAAGATAGATTTGAATTAATTCAAAGATTGGAACTTTTTTTAATATCGACAATATGCTAGTACTATATAAAGTATATGATAAAACAGCTATTACTGTAAAAACAGATTTCGGTGCTTAAAACTTTTTATCGCCATTTTAGGTAGATAGAATTTTATGATGTTGTTTGTTTTTATTGTTGTACCGAATTGGTCCAATATTCCAAATTGAAATATATTTCTTTATATTGAGACCCATAAAGTCTTTTGTTACAATATGCTATAGTTACAATAAGTATAACTATCTAATAAAATTATTTCGTAAATACAAAAAAATCAATGGTTCTGTTACAGGCTCCGAAAATCAAAATTAATATTTGTTAAAGAGATCTCAAAAATAAATAATGATATGGTCGCCATTCTAATTTATTTCGACTCCCCGTTGCAAAAATATATTTGATTTAATAGAGCTTTTTCTTTATATTGAGACCCATAAAGTCTTTTGTTACAATATGCTAAAAGTATAACTATCTAATAAAATTATTTCGTAAATACAAAAAAATCAATGGTTCTGTTACAGGCTCCGAAAATCAAAATTAATATTTGTTAAAGAGTTAAAGATATCTCAAAAATAAATAATGATATTATTGTCGCCATTCTAATTTATTTCGACTCCCCATTGCAAAAATATATTTGATTTAATAGAGTTTTCAATAAAATTAATTTATTTTGGATCATTATTGCAATTACCTATAACTAACGACTACAAAAGGTTGACTTAATGCCTCCGGGCATACTCTACCAGTCGACACTGCCTAAAATATATCTTTTAAAATGGAAAATTTCATTTTACGAAAAAATTACGTACATTTAATCACCATTTAAAAGTTATATAGTAAGGGAGAGGGCATTGCATCTACATCAATTTTAAATTTCCATTACGAACTTGTACTTGCCCACCCACAGTGTCTTTTTCGTGCTTTGGTACCTAGTGTTTTTCTCTGTTTGAATGTATGTGTGTTTTTAATTTTGAAGGATTTTAAATAATTTTTTTTCATTAAAATTTAAATACATAATATTTCTATATTATTAATATTAATAGACACGGTGTAACCTAAAGGCAGGTGTAACTGAAGAATATCGATGGCTGAGGGGTGGAGGACCTCAGCACCTATCGATTTAACCCCCTTGTTTGTAATCGATATTCAATAGTTCAAAAAATATTTTGGATTTAAATAAAAATTTTGTCAAAATCAGATTTAGCCTAAAGTTCGCAATTGCAGCCAAACTAATAGGTGTGCGACCGTGGGTCAATGGGCTTTTGTAGCCTAATCAAAACAGTGGCTTATATGTACAAAAATCCAAATAAAAATGTTATAGTTTTTTTTTAATATAATGTTTGGAAGTGTCCGCCGCGCTGCCCAAATGCGTGTTGACGAACTTCACATGTCTTCGAAATATTTTTTTCAAATTCCTCAGACATGCAGGTTTCCTCACGATGTTTTCCTTCACCGCCGAGCACACGGTAAATCAGCACTTAAAATTGCAATTAACAATTTCATTGGTGCCGGCGGGAATCGAACCCGGGTTACTCGCGTTCTGTTATATTTTACAGCGAGCGTTAACCACTGAGCTACCACGGCTCTTAACTGTCCCACGTCCCTGCCTTGAAAACAAATAATTCAATTTTAACTTTATTATTTCAGACTAGTGACTTACTTGGGCTTAGCACGGTGTGTCATTCACCAGTGTGACTTTATGTTTTCGTGACTTAATGAGAAAACGCCTACATATTTCTACTATTCTTAAATAAAATATACCATGTTGAAAATGTTTTTAAAAATGGTAAAATTAATACCGCGTTATGATCCAGTTGTTCAAATACAATGGGAGGCTTTCAGGTCTTTAACATATTGTTTAAGAAAAAGAAAAAGAAAATTTAAATACACAGATAATCGATTTTGTTTAATACTATTTAGTAATGTTACGTGGATGTTTGCAGTAGGTTATAAATAAGTGTAACTTCGATCGCACTCAAGGGAATGTCTCTAAGCTGAACAAATTACAAACAAAATTACGTGGGACAGTTAATCAATATTGAAGTAAATCTCAATGGGAAATTTTAATAGATTTTTAATTTGCTACAATTACTACATCCTAATAATACAGCACTGTATTGTTACCTAATGACATAACATACTACTGTACCCGAAACGTCGGGAATTAAAAAGAATTAAAAAAATTAAAATTAAACGCGATAAATCCTTTAAATTACTTTTATTCCTTTTAATTAATTAGTTAAGAGTTAGTAGTACTTGTTTTTTTTTTAAATATATGTAGAAGAGGGAGCAAACAAGCATACGGTTCACTTGATGTTAAGTGACTACCGCCGCCTATGATCAACCGCAACACCGGGGAATTGCAGGTGCGTTGCCGGCCCTTTAGAAAGTAAGCTCTTTTCTTGAAGGTCCCCAGTTCGCATCGGTCCGGAAAAATCGCCGGTGATAAACTATTCCACAGAGAGGTCGTACGCGGAAAAAAACTCCATGTGAAACGTACGGTGATGGACCGACAAGCGTCCAGATGGTATGGATGTGACTTGTTTCTCTGTTTCTCTACATATTTTTATTTATCTTTACTTCGTTTTTATATATGGGTTAATTTTGCAACAAAAATATTTAATCAGTTCCACTTAACCGATTTTTCCCAATTATTCCACAAATTTCTGGTGCTAATGACAATACATTTGTGTATACTCAGTTATTTATTTTTGAAAATAACCGCCGCTCCGACGTGGAATATTTGGTTTCCTCATAAACCTCGTAAATATTAAATGAAAGGCTATTATCAAAAAATAATTCGTGACGAAGCTTATTTTCGAAAAATATTTAGGTGTTTATATTTTCTTACTATATTTATTATTATTCTTTAACTGATATTCAATCGTGTACTAAAATATTAATTGAAGAAGAACACTGATGTATTTCCTGAATTCCACTATCCCACAATATCATCCCAAAGGTGTCGAATGAAGGGATATGACTGAATGAGTTAGGCAGCTGTAGCCTCCTGATATTATGGGAGTTAGCGTGACAACTAACAATTCCCTCCCCTATCCCCCCTACGAGGCAGTCTATAGGGGAGGTCTATGTTTATCAGTGGACTCTTGGTAGGTTGTAATAACGCCGGAATGAACGCATAAGTTATTCCTTTAATCAATGAAGATGAAGTTTCAGTGTAGATTACTTTCGTTTTAACTTTTAGAGGAATGCAATCCATATAGTTAGGTTTATTTAAATCATTTTAATCTTTTAGTAGAAGTTCTCTGATCATTTGACAATTTTATTTACAATGACAATACTTCAAACATTCTTCTCGAATATCGATTTGGGAATAGAGGTCGAGTCATCTCAGCTTTTACTTTAGCACAAAGGCAATCTTACTAGCGATATTCGACAGCATTTGTTCCCACAGGACTAAATGGAAAATATGAGAATTTTTTATATGAGTGTACGTATTCTTCAACAAAATTTCTTTATTACTAAATAGTGCATGGAACTATATTATCTAAATGTAATATTTTCATATACTTAATAGTAGCTTTAGAAATTCATCTCACACCGTCCTGAAGAAACAACATCAACAAAGTCACATCGTTTTTTTTTAAATTTAAATAAACGTTTTCTAAATTAAAACAAAAAAAAATTGAACAGCAATATCTTACAAACTAGATCAAGTTAAAAAGAGTGGGTATTCATTTCTCACCCACTAGCTCCGTGGACTCAATTTATTACAGCATTTATAGGAACTCTATATTGCTAAAGGAAAATATGGCATCATTTAAGAGAAAGAAATATTTAAAATTTATACCTATTGCGACGTTGAAGTAATTTGTATAATATATTTATTGATTTAGATTTTGTTTCTAAATACTTATTTAATTTTCTGCCTAAAAATAAATAAGTAATCTCAAAATATGTATGCGGGCGGCGGATAAAATGGTATACAAAAAATATACGTATTCGTTTTTTGTGACAAACTTTAAATATACTTTATATATGGCTGGTAATCACCAAATGCAGGTAAGAGTCGTAAGAGGCGACAGAGGGAAACGAATCAGAAGCTAGGCAGCAGCGTCTTTCAATAACGACTAAAACTAAAAAAATGCAGTTGCAAACCATTGAGTTATACAAGACTAGAGGAGCAAACCACATTGCCGCGCGTCGAACAAAGTGTAACCACTATCCAAATGCGACGACGTAGCTTTGAAATCATTAAAATTTTTAAGTAAACATATATCTGTCTCACTTACACAAGTCGCGGAAAACAATATCGTCCCTAAGATTAGATAAAGATAGACACACAAACATGCAGTGGCGGGTTGGTGTTGCATACTTTATGAAATTTTACCCAAAATGAGCAATATAAAGGAGTTTTTTTTTTAAAGTTGCAGTAAATTGTTTTTATTTTAAATTTGTATATTTTCTTATTAGATGAACAGAAGTAAGCATAAGTAATGAAATAAAATATGTTTTTATATATTATTTTTATTGTACTAATAAATCAAACAAAAAATAAAGCAAATAAAAAAAACAATTTTAGGTTTCTTAAGCGAGATCTGTGTTGAATATGCATAAGTTGTTAAATCATCACCAAGTTTTTGTCTCTTAAATTTAGTCTCATGACATTAGCTACAAAAACTTTGGTTATCAATAAATTTCGTTGATTTTCTTGTTTATAGAATTTCTAAACTACTTAACAACTTTAAAAAGTTTTTATATTTTTTTTGCAACAATACTGAGGATAGTTAATGGATTCAGGCGTGACTCTGCGGAAGTCTATTTGTAAGATAATATAAATGGTTTTAATCTGTAATACTAATCCGCTTAAATATTCATAATAGTCCATGCTCTCAAACTCCGCTATGAAGCATCAGTTTGTTATATAATTGCCTTTTGGATTCTTTTTTGTGTGTTTGAGTGTATAATTTACTTTCGTGGTACAATCTTATTTTTAAGTACTTATAAATAATGGCATTAATCAATAAAAGGGAATGATCAACTTGTATTGCATTGCGTGCTGCATCTTTAGGTACACTGCAAATTTATTAATATAATATAAAATAATAAAATATAATTAATAGACCATTCATGAATAAAGTAAAATAAGAATAATTATTTTGTATAAAGGTTGAAACATAGTTTTTATTTTTAAGCAATCAATTTTACTTGTTTATTTTAAAACAAAATTAACTTATTCCATAAATTATACAGTCTCCCATTAATGTGGAAAAATCACAAAGGCGGAAAAGTGGCAACATTGAACCTAAATTGCAATATTCGATATTTTATTTAATTTTTTAGTGTTTTAAACGTTAATATGAATATATAAATTAAAACTTACGTATGGAAAGTGATTCCGCTTGATTTATTATGTTTTTGTGACCTTGAAACGCATTCTTTCACTACGCATTTACCCATTTTTTGTTGTGAATCGTTCGGCTTAACTCGGACGGCGTCACCTTGAACACTGAACCGACGTTCGCTGAGTATAAGGCTGTGGCCTTATGTGAAGTGACAACGCTTTGGCGCGGAAATTACTTATCTAGTGTAACATATAAATCAATGTTGCAAACCCGCTTTCGAAACGTGACAACTAAGGAAAATGTTTCTCCTATGAGACAATCTATGAGGAGGAGGCTATGTACTTTAATGGCTGTTAACTTCAATATGATGTAAAGCAAACGCTTAACTGGAGAGGTGTTTGTATTGCATTCCTGATATAGACACGCTATGGCTAATGATGAATAAGGAAAAAAATACTGTTGCGCGGCTAAGTTGACATCTGGCACTAGCGCCATCTAGCGTCGGGTAACGGAGCGAGGGGAGAGCTTTCCAGAAAATGACATCACTAATCTTTCAACCGACAGCGCCATCTGTTGTCGAAAGGAAGAACTAAGCTTCTGGAAGCTGACTCTCGAACTTTCGGCGCTTTGTCGATTGGTGCGCGTATTTACTTGAATGTTCTGGATGATTCGGTACTAATGTGTATTTATAGACGCTGCAAGGTGCGATCGGGGAAGGCGAGACAAGCGAATCTTCGGAGCGGAATAAAATGAATCAGTGTGATTAATTGTTAGTGTCTTTTAAGTTTAATTAGTGTAAAGTGAAATAAAGAGTTAATTTTGGTAATTCTATCGGCAATTTTTATTGTCACGAACCTCAAGCTCGTAACAATACCTTACTCGAATGTTGAAATTAAGTAAAACATTTCAATTTGAAACAACTTGAATCTGTTAAGTTAGCGGCCATAAATTTGATTGTTTGCTCCGCCACCCTCCTCTCTACTGGTAAAGCGACTATTTCGCAAATCCGGGCGAATCGACACTGACATTCGAAATTCCGACGGACTGCAGTTATTCAGGAACTGGCCGATTAGTACAAAGTCCATTCGGTTCTATCGCGTTTTCCAGGGTTGACAATGTTTGTGAAATTATTTAAAATAATTTATCACCATTTTTGTTTTTTTATATATATAATTATAAATGTGTATCTATTTGTAGTAATTAAAAGTCCTTGATTTAAATTGATATACAAAACTCAACTTTCTTAAATTCACGCAACAAAAATTGTAAAAAAGTTTGTTCAAAGCGCCACCTATCAGACAGTTATAATTTATTTTGAAAATACGATTATACGATAACATATACGAACGTCCATTTTAAAATATGATGATATGTTGATTTAGAGCTTAAAATTTAATATGATGTTTCATTTAAAATTTAATATGATGTTTCATTTAAAAATGTATCTGCTTTGGAGGTAGGAATATTTTAGTTCGATATTTTTTTACGATTTTCAAATATTACCGAAAACCGGATAAATTGTGTGATAGACTTCACATTGTATTTATGGATGGTACACGGTTGCATTTTTAAAAGCCAACGTTTACTACTGGTATAACAAATGTCTCATATAAATCTGATACATCTCAATAAAAACTTTGAGAGATAAAGAAAGGAATCGTCGCCCTTTGACGGCTGCTACTAAAAGAACATGCCAATATTGAAAAATTTAATTGAAAGAAGTATGAAGAGATTGTGCACATATTGCAAATTGAATCAGGAAGCATTAATGAGATTTTTCATGTACATCGTCGTGTAAGGAGTATAGTTTTAGTTTGGGTATTGCAATACCTCACCGATACTCAGAAATGGATACGCGTGCAATGGTGCCGTGATATAATTACTAAATTTGAAGCAGACTCGTCTCGGTTTGTTTACGAAATTATTACAGGTTATGAATCTTGAATTTATTAATACGATATAAAGCTACATTTCTAGATCGTATTCGACGATTTGGCTGTTTCAAAGTTGAAAACCAAATACGCCTAAATGAAGGGATCGGGAAATGCAGGGAAGATTTTTATCACTAGCGTTTGCATTTTGACGTGTTATCTGGTAGCAATTTCTTTACGACATATAAATATCATCAATGACGAGTGGTATACTACCAAATGCTTGCCAAAAATATTTACTGCTAAAAGCAACAAGTGACCGAACACGGGGCTCCGTCGGCTACTGCTTTACCATCACAACGCTTACGTGCTCTCAGCCTTCAAAACGAGAGACTTCCTAGGCAGTACCTACTAGGTGGTAGGACTTCTTGTCTACCAAGAAGTCCATATGGGTAGGTAGGTACCATCAAATCACCTATTTTTGCCGCTAAATATTAGTACCGGCGCTGCTGTGTTGTAGTCTGAATGAAAAGAAAACATTAAGTATATTAATTTCTTAAAATTTGTAAATAATAACAGGCCATCGGTTAATAATTTAGATCATCCTTCTTACAACCCTGGTTCGGCACCATTTGACTTCCTCTTATTATCCATACATCATGTATTGGCGGTAAGGGAATTCACTACTCATTACGTTGGTCTTACGAAGCGACGAAGGTAAACTGAAAGGATATAGTATCTTCCTGATAGCAACAATTAAATAATAATTGTAAAAAAACATCGGTGGAAAAATAGCTTGTCAAGCGTAGCAGTTATGGTAAACATACTCCCTATGAGACAGTTTTAGTGGGAGCCCTAAGTACAGCAGTGGAGTTTTGATGGCCCCTGATGAATGAATGAAATTAATGAATATATATTTTAAGAAATTATATTTGGCACAGCCCTATTTTAGGTAGTCATAAGCCAGTAGCTGACAGAATCTGTAGATTTATTTCCCTTTTGTGAATGCAGGGAGTATAATTTGAGCTGCACTATTTTCGAAAGCTTTATGCAATTTAAGTATATTTTCTTGATTTCATTATATTTTACAACAAAATGTACAAAAAGTCTGCAATTCAATTATGCAACAGTTTTTTTGCAAAACTCATGCAACTTTTTATAAAATTAACTAATAAAATTTACAATATTAACTACCTGTACAATATTTTAATACATTTAAAAATACAATATATATATTTCGTAAGTCTACACAACCCTGAATCGAGTTTACTGTATCTGACATCGATTTTTCAATTTTATTTTAAACATTTTTACACTTTTACCAAGCCCTAATTGCTCAGGTTTAATTCTATTATATTTATATTCTCTATTTGTTTTATATAATACTCTATATAATCGGTTAATTCTATATAATAACTTTCGATATTCATTCTCAATTTACTGTTATACCTGTTTTATTTAAAATTCTGATGAATCAAATTGTCACTACAACCATCTATTTCGCTCTGTCTTACATTGGCAAGACAATTAAATGTTTAATGAAACTAGTTCTTACCAATTTTATAGCGTATAATTAGTTTATTTTTTATTATCTGTCTCGGGAATTCTTAATTGCAAAACCAATTAACTATAACAGTGGAACGACCAACACCTCAGTTATCCCCTTAACTATGGCTGTAAAGTATTCGACTCTTTGGATATATATCTATAAGTTAATTCGACGCAATAAAATTCAGGCAGTTAGAGCGGCAACGCATTGCAAGTGCATTATAGTTCTTAATCAAGGATAAATATAGATGTTTATGGGCCACAGTCCTCTGATTATCCACTTACAATCGGATGGGATTTGTACTCGTTTATTACCCTTATACTAGAAAAAGGCATAACATTGTGCTGTCATTTTAAACTCGTATTCTAAGCGCGGAAGATTCTTTCCCGATCGTGGCGATCCGTTTGTGCTACTGTCATAATACTCTGAAGCGTGGCTCTACTATAAATAAACTATTACACATACTTCTATTGTTTAATTTTAAATTGAGGATAAATGTGCGTACTACTCACCACCAAGTTTCAAGATCACTTGGTACTTTTTTGTATTATACTAGGTTTACTTATACAAAAAGGCATTTATTTTGCTTTTCAATGTATTAAGCAAAATAAATGCGCGACATATGAACAATTACCCCGAAAAATTTTGTACCAAGCATAAACGAAGATATCTTCCAACCAAGGAACAACTTAGGTAAAACGCAGATATTTACAATTCAATGATAACGTACCTAGAAAAGGAATAGTAAATTTTTAGTAACTGTTTTCCTAACACAAAGTCACGTGATATTATATTTTAGTACAAATTAATGCGAAAGCTCTATAACAATTTCTTTTTTGAAAATCACAAAGATGATTTACAACCTAAGAGTGTTCCTTGGAGATAAGTTAAATAAATTCTTAACTTTTGGCGAAATTTTTGAGTACTCGGTTAGCTCACGTAGGCGCTAACCAAGTTCTATTCCCGCTGGCACCAATAAATTTTTTAATTTGAATATACATTTAGTTATATTTTGAAGTCTTGATTTACTACGTGCACGGCGGAAGGAAACCATCGTGAGAAAACCTCAATGTCTGAGAAATAAATTAGTGCGAGGATGTGATGACTGGTAGAGAATGCCTCATGATGAAAAATCTACCCTTTGTACTATTTTGTAATAAGGAATACAAAAAGAATAAATAAATAAAGACATATGCCATTTACACTGGAGCAGTGCAGCGGACTTTCCGATATCACTCTCAATGTCTGTGCAGGATCCTCTAGGTTCTGGTAAAGAAGTGTAAATGGGAAAATTACAACCTAAAAAGGCCGTATCCTTAACAATTACTCAGCCTCGCAATATATAAAATATTAAGTGTATATATAAGTAGGAAGTAAGGGGGCGATAGATTCTCGTAACTGCCGTCACAAGACACCGCGAAATATTTAATTTTCGAAATAATATTAGATATAAGATCTTATCATTTTTTTTTTGTTTACTATGTATTTAATTTAATGTCGTCGAAGTTGTTCTTTCCAAATTAAATTCCACTTAGGGGTAATTTTTCAATCTTCGGACTCAACATGGAAATTTAAACGGAGTGCTACGTATATTTAAAGTGACGCAATATCCTTGTCCCTCTTTTAGTATTGGTCGTCAGATAAAATGTATCGTCAATTTAATAACTTATAAACCGATGGAATATAAAAGTCAAATAATTGAACATATTTATTGATGAAAAAGTATTTTTAAATTGGTTTTTGCTGTATTTTATTCTATCGATAAATTTTATCAAAAGGTGAAAAAATCGGCCCTAAAAGGCTTAGCTTATTTAAAATATTCTCACACAACATTGACTTGTTTTTATTTATATACATTTTTGTTTAAAATTTCGATATGTTACTTATATAAAGATAAAGATATATTGATTTGCAAAAACATGATATATAATATCATTTTTCATTAAGAGTAGGTAACGTAACAGGTGAAAGCCAGTACTCCGAGCTTCACACGACAAAAAGAATAAAAGGACATCGATATTTTAACCTTATGTAGGGTCAACCAAATATTTTGCAGAGTTTCTATATCTTTAAACGAGTTTACATAACGAGAAGTTTTTACACTCAAGGTGTTTATATTTTATATAAGTTCATCGACTTCTCGGACACAGCTAGACCGATCTAAATATTTTTTATTAAATGGTTTATACTTCAGGGGTATCATGTATAAATTTGTGAAAAATGAGGGATGAAGGTTTTATTATATTTAGACTTTCCAGTTGATATCTTAACATTGTGTCATTCCTTAGTCCATTCAAAAGATTAAAATAGTTAAACTTTTTAAAACAGTTATACCAAATTCAAAAACAAAAAAATAGTAAATTTCACATAAAAGCTCCCGAAATCTGAAACTTAAATTTTTTTCATAGTATAAGGGTGATAAACGAGCTCACAGTCCGCTTGATGGCAAATGGATGCTGCTCCCCGTAGACATCTACATTTATCTTCAATTAAGAATCAAAATGCAGATGCATTGTCACCCGTGAGGACTGAGATGGAATGCCTTGTTTTTAGTATAAACGGTCTCCGGTTCTCTACGCTCACCATACGAAAAACGGCAGCTTTAAGCTGCTATTTTATTTATTTAAGCTTGTATTTTGTAAAAGCGTGGTCCTACCCCGGTAGTATAGCTGCAGCGTGGCTCTAACACTTATAAAAACTTTAACTTTTTTCTAAAATAAAATAAAATATATTCTTTATATAATAAAATGTCCTCATAAATTACAATTAACCCCAAAATAATCGTTATACACTTATAAAAACTTTAACTTTTTTCTAAAATAAAATAAAATATATTCTTTATATAATAAAATGTCCTCATAAATTACAATTAACCCCAAAATAATTGTTATATTTAATTTGTTGATAATACAGTTAAAAAAAAGATGGAACTACACGATAACATCGTCGATACCAAATCCCAAATTCGGTGGTTTGCACTTTGTATAAATGTTGGCTCCGAAAACTTTTTAAACCCAAGACCAAGCTAAGAAATAACCAGTGAATTGTCACCAGATCAAAAGTTTTAGCGTCTAACACTCTAGACGCCTTATGACATGTTAATTTACGAGTACAAGCATGTTTTATAATTTTCGCTTGGAAGTCCTTTTCTCTTTATGAGATAATTAGAACTTTTAACAACGTACTCACACAAACACACCGACAAAAAAGAGTTGAAGTTTCACCTATTTTAAAATTTTAAGAAAATTTATTCCTCACTCCCAAAGATAAATAAAATTAAATAAGAGTTAATTAAGAGATTAATCATAAAGTGGAGTTCTTTGCTTTTGTTTTTTTTTTAATAAAAAAATTCTAGCAATGTTATTAACATTACTAATAATTCCCTCTAACCACTCTCTGTAAGCTGCAAATTGTTATGTTAGAAGTGGTTCGTGACAGTACACTCACGACCTTTCGAGTTCAGAGTCCACACCCTACCAAAAGACTACTATCGCTTATAATTATCCTTTTTAATTATTTACTTATAGCTGGCATAAAATTTGCAAAAATAAGTCAATATTTTTTGTTTGATGAAGTCATAAAATCTGCCACCTCATTTCGTCACACGTGTGGAGTAACAATTTTGACTTATATATTACTAGCGTAAGGACCGGGCCGACCCACTGACCTCTATATATACAAGTACGCTGGACTGGCTATACCATACAAAATGACTGTGCCAATTTGAAGCGCCGCTAAAGGATGTCTTGAAAAATAAAATTGACATAATATGCCAAAGTCTGCTGTCTTATTTATATTGACATATTTAAAAAGTCTGTATTTTGTCTGTATTCTGTAAGAATTATTTTTAATAATAATGAGAGTGAGCGTAATCTGTAAAACTCGTTACCAAAAGGGAAGTCATATAACATTACACAAGTAAGTGAATTTGCAGCTAATATTTAACAAATTAAAACTATTTGATAATATAAGTACTTAAAATTTTGTTACTAATCTTAATATCATATATACCAACATGTTTGGCTGTATATTACTGAGTTTTGATAAACAATAACATTCAATAGGATTGTCGAGTTCCTTGTCTATAATACTTATCGATGTTCTTTCCTACCCATATCTGTTGACAAGCAAAGTCGCCAATAACAGATGATTATCAAATGTTTATTAATTAACAGGTTTCCAACGGAACCTGGACTAAAATTATGGCTTAAAAGCATAAATATTGTGAATTGGCGTCCGAAACAAAATGATCATATTTGGTACAAACATTTCACAGACGACTGTTTTATTAGACATGAGAACTGCACCACTTTGAAAAAGTGCAGTATACCGACAATATTTTCTGGTAGTATCAGTACCAGTAAGTATAAAAGTATTAGATTATTATTTGGAATGTTTTTTTTATTTCTTCTTTCCTCATTTTCCCCCAAACTCAAGGGCCATAGCCAAGTGTCGAAAGGTCGCCTGTTGGTGTCGAGCCACGTTGGATGTGTGTTAATGGGCTGCGGCTAGAGGAGATTCCTCTCCCTGTACCGCTGTAGTTGAGGTGAAGTAGTAAGGGAAGAGGAGTGTTGGTATGGCGATTGGCAATGCGCCACACGACTATCTTTCGCGACTTTGGTGAGGCTGCACCACTTGATGTTTCCAAGTGCTCGATTTTCCCTGGCTCCATTCACATATCGGGCTCGTGGAGTCCGTAGTGCAGGTGGAGTTAGAGGCCGCGAAGGGCAGTGTGGCTTGTATTTCTGGTGCGCCTTATCTGAGAAAGAAAACGGGGAGGAGAAGTCAGCAATTAAGGAGGGGAGGCCATTGGGCGGCTGGCGCGAGAGAGGCCGCGGATGTGGATGAAAGCGTTTCCGTGGCCCTGCGAATTTGCGGCGGAGGTAGAACACCATGGGGTTTTAGTAAGTGCGATCTAAAGATTTAATTCTCTCTCAATTGCAGGCATGTAATAGTATGAGTACATATTTGTGCTATTTGCTGTAGAGACTACTGGTCCGTAGGGTGCACGTGCGGTGTAGTTTCTAAAAAACTGTATATGTGACTGATCATCACTGCTGGTAATAAGAAGTTGTTTAGTTTGTTGCTTCCTCGCTTGAAGGCTAAGTATAGCCATTCAGAGAGGACACGTAGCCAGCATTCTTGGGACGATACCACGGAAAGTAGGACTGTATGATGATTTCAGTTATTTTTTTAATATTGTAATTTCAAAAGTGACGTTGTAAATAACTGATAACTATGTATTTCAAAGTTTTTTTTTAAATATTATCTTGCTAGCTCGTACCCAGCGCATTGCTGCCGCAGAAGAAATAATTGTGGAAATATCGTTAAAAATGTGGAACAGTATATTGTATAATTAGGAATGATAATACAATCATTGAAATATAATGATATATAACTTTCAATAACTTTCAAATAAGTAGTAAGTATAATACGCACGCCACTTAGTAACAGTTAAGGCGAACTTCACACGTCTTCGAATTTTTTTTTCTTATTTCCTTGTGTGGAAGTTGATGTTTTCCTTCACCGCCGAGCAAGTGGTAAATCAGCACTTAAAATTGCAATTAACAATTTCATTGATGCCGGCGGGGATCGAACCCGGTTTGCTCGCGTACTGTGAAATTTACAGCGAGCGCTAACCATCTGAGCTACCACGGCTCTACCGCCACTACACGGCATTTTAAATAACTTATCTAAATACTCAAATAGTTGACGAAATAATCTTTGTGGCAAGGCTATAGAATACTTTAAGACACAATAGAATGGCTGTCAACCTTATTTTATACGACGATAGGCGTCGCCGGGAGCACACATACAAGCAATAACGTCGTATTATCACCACTATAAACCCGATTCGCTGTGTTGACAGTCAGATTTTAATACATATTTATTTGTAAATAGCGTGCAATTTAGCATTTTCGAAATACTTGCATGGGAAATTTGGAAACGATTGTAACGTCAAAATAGATCTCGTGTTGACGTTTATGTGTGTGAATTGACGTGTTAGTGACATTTTAATGGCTACACGGGCTCCGCCCAATCCCCCGTTCTATTATGTATGTATTATAGTATTACTATGGGCAAGGTAATATATACAATATTGTTTGTAGTTAAAATAATTGTACAGTGAAAGATCATCAAACAGTAAATTAGTTTTTCGTTGATTTTGTTACAATTTATGAGTAAAACAAAAGCCTTTAATCACTGTTAAACACATTTCTTGTCATTCTGTAGTTGTTTTCACTAGTATTATACGAGTAACAAACACTCGGATAATGGACCCAGCAGCTTATAGTGTCGATGTAATCGAGACAAATAGTGCCCACAAAGCCTCTTGCTGTCAGCTTTATATTGAGTAACGAGGCAATTAAACCAACATTACAAGCTTATTATGGTCGAACCTTGGTTAAAAAAAAATTATTTCTCTCTTTTCGGCATGCCACCGCGTAACTAGCTCCGCCACTCTTTACGTCGGCTACATTTCAGTGTAAAATCTGAGTGATGAGCGTACACTAGGACGGGGCATTCAACGCGCATGGCGGTCACACGCTTGTGATTTAAATGTATGATAATTGCACCACATGCGTTTTTACGTCGTAGAACTACGCTACAGAATGAAGCCGGCTCGGTCAGGAAGAAAATCACGCTCGCGTCGAGTACCAAGTTGAAATAGCTGCATAATGCTTTGTATCGCATTACAAAAGCAGAAAACAGGAGAACCTTTTGCCATTCCATTTTATTCTTCAAGCATGACTGTCTATTTGAAACTACATTGTAAGTTACGTGAACTACTTACGACATAAAACGGAATAGGAGTAAAGTTATACCTACATAGTATAAGTTAAAATATAATGGTGGCGTGTTTTGCCGCACTAGTTAATTAATTAATCTGCAACATCATTTTTATACACTAATACATTCCACTTGATTTTTAAATATATAATAAGGGTGACAAACGAGCACACAGTTCACCTGATGGTAAGTGGATACCGTGGTCCATAGACATCTACATTTATGTGCAAGTGCAAAAGCAAAAGCGTTGTCACTCCTGACTATGATAGATTGCCTCTTTTTCAGTAAAAAAGGTCTCCAGTTCTCTACCATTACCTTACGGACCTTATCAAAACTAAGCTGCTATTTTATGGTAGTATTCAGTGGGAGCGTGGTCCTTCCGCGGTCGAGCCGACCCATATGTCCTATAAACATAATATAACTGCAGCTTACTTCTACCACGCAACTAAGTGATGGTAAATAGATGCTGAGCCTATAGATATCTACATCATCGTCGTCAATTATTATCATAGATTAACAAACAATCAAATGCTCTCTTATAAAGTACTATATTTATAAAAAAAATATTAAAAGATCCATTTTTAATTATAAATAATATTACAGCCATAAAATGTTGTTTATTTCCACAATAATACTCTGTAGGCTACGCTTGCAATCCTTCATAACATTCCCACTAAGCTGACTCGGGCGTTGTTACTGAGAGGTAGTCTTACAGCGGCTCTACACGTTGGCCAACACAGTGGCGAATGTAGTGGTGAAGATATTGGCCGAGAGTTTGTGACGGCATCCACAAGTTAAAAGGTCGTTCAGTTTGCTTCGGTTCAGGCCAATGTGCGGACGAATTTATTTTATTTTACACGACGGCTCCGTGGCGCAGTGGCTTAGCAATGAGTGGATACGCCGGGGGCCGCGGGTTTGAATCCCGCACGGAACAAGTATTTGTATGTCCTACAAATAATTGTTCCGGGTCTAGATGTGTGTCCTAGTGCAATTTATTTTTGTAAGCTGCTTCCGCGATACAGTAGAAAATCCAAGTGTAAGAGTAAAGTTTTTATAAAATAATTATAAAAGAATAGTGAATATTAATGGGGCTGTAAATAGATATACGATATACGATTAGCTTTATTTATTATTTACATGCATCATCAACTGGAATAAATAGCATTAATTAGAACTTATTTTAAAGTTAAAGGAGTTATAATCGATTAGTCTATGTTTTAAAATTGGGTTTTGATTTTAAAGTTTAACAAAACATGTGCTTGCTTTTTTATCAGACATTTGATGTATATAAAAACACCTTATAATTTATTTGGTAATTTAATTATTTTTCGAGAAAGACAAAAACAATAGGAATAAATATATTTAACACTGACTTAATAATAGATACTAATTATAACTTAGAACATAAATGAAAAACTCATGACAAGGAAAGTGGCTCAGGAACATGCTTTGCGGCAGTCTGTGGAGGAGGATGTTCAGTAGTGGACTTGTGAAGAGCTGTAATGATGATGATGATTCGAAAACTTGCACGATTACATTATAAGAAATCGACATTTTTTTACAGGATAGGGTGATAAACGAGCACATAGTTCACCTGATAGTAAGCGGTTACTGTGGCCCACAGATATCTACATCTATCGTCGATTACGAATCAAAATGCAGATACGTTGTCATCCGTGAGAACTAAGATGAAATGCCTCGTTTCCTTTAAAAAGGGTCTCTGGTTCTCTATACTCATCATACGAAACACAGCATCATTAAGCTACTATTTTACGCTGATATTCTGTGAGAGAGTGGTCCTTCCCCGGTCGAGCCGACCCAATTCGTGCTACAACTATACTTCTAATATGCTATAACTGCATGGTTCTACCACGTATAAACGATGTGTTTCATTTTTGTTTTCATTTTAAAGTTGTACTCGTAATAATCTGATTGTAAATAAACGTTCATTTTTTTTTTGATAAATAGCTTATCGATTAAAACAAATGTTTAAAAATAATTAAATCGCGCTAATTAAAGTAGTAGGAATGTTTAAAGTTGAAATTGACACTAAAAGGCTGGTAATTGGGGCATCCACACTACAAAGTGTGAATATAAAAATTAAATCGTATGCGTGTAATCACTCCGCGAGCTTCTAGCAAACTAAACGCGCGCCCAACGTGTGGACGCGGCGACCAAACTCTACCAGCAATCCTTTGATCTTTTGTAAAAACCGACACCACACGGATCTCGCGCCAACTTGTGGGCCATCGTTACATATACCAATGAAGCCCAAACGACCGGCTCTACATGTTGGCCAATGCTATTGGCCACTATATTCGCCACTGTGTTGGCCAACGTGTAGAGGCGCCGTAAGATGTAGTAATAAAGATGCTCAACCTCATTCTTGGCCATAACACATTCGAACGCAACTATTACAATTCCGTTTTATTTATACTGCCAGCTGATTTTTTATTATTATCTAAAAGTATAAAAAGGTTAAAGTAGTATTAACATTCGTTGCGTTCAGTAAAGTTAGCGCCTTTGGGTATTCAACTCAAAGGTGTAAGCTCAATTAGTTCATAGTTAATAATATAACAATATAATAATATAACGCAGGAGTTAAAACTTCAAAATTAATCAATGGCAGATGTGGCACTCGTTGCTTTATATACCATCATACAACAGTAGGAGCACTGCTGCATTCTGGTATGAAGGAAATAGAGAGCCAGTATAATTATGACGATAAATGATCAATTTCATCTTGGTCTTCGGAATTAGAAACGCACCTAAAGGCATCAGGTGGGTCGGAAGTTTGTTTGGCACTTTAATTTTATAAAATAATCACGGGAAAATATACATCATGTATAAGAAAATCGGCGTATAGTAGTGCAAGATAATCTAGCCCGCTGTATCATCTTGTGGTTGGATGTTGTAAGAATAGGTTTGTATTGATGTTTTTTGCAGGATAACCTTTATCGAATACATAGTGACACATGCATGAACCATAGAACCAGTGACGGATTATCTTTAAAGAAAACTTGGCACGTGACATTTTTTTAAACGAAAATAAATTCATCTATTTGATAACTCATATATCGCCCTTACCCTTTCATCACATTTTTCATTCAGGGTACTCGTATTCTGATTACTTTGCAACAATTAAACTATATCATAAATTATAATATAGTTTATTTGCAAAATATGTAGTTATAATTTATAACATATGACCGCTAGTGGGGCGCCGATAATGTGCTAGCCTGAGGCGCTAACGACATTTAATACGCCACTGCATACAATCGTTCACACGTTGATAATACTGCAAAACACGTACGTAGCTAAACACGTTTTTTTTTTATAGAAGAGTGGGCAAACAAGCATGCGGCTCACGTGATGGAACGTTACTACCGTCGCCCAGAATAACTGCAACACAAGTGGAATTTCAGATACGTTGCCAGGCTTTTGAAAAGGAGTAAGCTCTTTTCTTAAAGGTCCCTAAGTCGTATCGGTCCGGAAAAATCGCCGATGGTAAACAATTTCACAGGTCGTACGAAGGAGAAAGCTCCTACTAAAAGGTACAGTTGTCGACCACCAAGCATCCAGATGGTGTGGATGGTATCGTGAGTTTTATTGCGATGTGCGTTCGGAAATTCGGTGGTTGGAATTAATCCGAACAATTCCTCAGAGAACTCCCCCGTGGTAGATGCGATAGAAAATTTAAAGAGATTCAACATCTTTTCGCAGCGCCAGTGTATCGAGCCGATTCGAGAGGACTCGGTCGTCGACGATTCGAACTGCTTTGCACTGGATGCGGTCAAATGGAAGTAGCTAGCACTGGGGAGCCCTGGCCCAGAGTTGGGAACAGTATTCCATGTGTGGTCGAACCTGCGCCTTGTAAAGTTGCAGGCGGTGTGCTGGCATGAAATACTATTCCGCTCTGATAACCACGCCAAGCTTTTTAGAGGCCAATTTGGCCTTCTCTTCCGGATGACCACGAAACTGTACATCCTTCAATATGTCGCCTAGGATTCTGATACAGGCTGAGGCAACAAGGGGAGTTGTAACTGAGGAGATACGACAATAGGGCTATTTTTAGCGGTAAATACGCAAGCTTGTGTCTTCTGTTGATTGGATTGGACTACATTTTGTTGCCCCCAATCCGAGAGTTTGTTCAACAAGGTCGCGACTTCAGACATAAATTTGAGCCGCTACTCAGCGACGTTTTACCGAGAAATATTAGCACGGTCGGTGTTTAAAGCATCACCAGTGGTGTCATCCGCAAATCAATGAATTTTAAAGGTTTGCAACATATCATTGATATGCAGAAGAAACAGCCTTTGTGATAGCACACAGCCTTGTAGAACAACAGCGTTAATAGGCTTGCAATCGGAGCATGCACCGTCTACTACGACCTTGATGCTCCGATCAGACAGAAAACTGGTGATCCAATTGCACAATTTCTCTGGAAGCCCATAGGAAGAAAGCTTCGAGAGAAGCCCTTCGTGCCAAACCCGAACGAAAGCCTATGTCCAAACTAACCGCCATAGCCCCCTCCCCCCTTGAACTCGATCGTCTGCGTCCGTCGGTGTGTTAGATACGTTTATCGTATACTCACCGAATTTGTTAAGCAAAACGGATGAACATTGACGTTATTTAGTTTGCGATAGAGGAAAACTAAACAAGGCGGCAGGCAGCAGCATCATGTTGGAAACAGAATAGAGATATACAAGAACTGCGTCAAGCCGTGGCAACTATAGCAAATATCCCAATGAGGGCATTGCTGTACCTACGTTGAAAAACGGGCTTGTGAGAGGTTGTAATGTAAGAATAATATGAAAATGAACGGAATTAAAATTATAATTAATTATTAAATAATGCTAAGATCTGCTAATAATGTGCCCTACCTAGTTTGAAGAACAGCTCTCTCCCTCATCTCCATCCACCGCCAACGTCGATAATAGACCACGGTTTTCGTTTCTAAGCGCGGCGTCATCAGGAAAAATAGGCTGCGATTCCTGATGATTCTATTCGTTAGCTCTCAGTACACCTGATGTTATTATGACCTGATGATGGGATCGAAAGCCAGTATATATTTAATGCTATCTTAGGTATGTCGTGTTATTTATCTGTGATGAAAAGGCACCTGCAATATTTTTATTTAAAATGAGTTGCAAATATATATTGACTGCAGTAGTCACTTATTACCAAATTGGGCTTCTTATTGCTTACGTATTTATTTATGTTGGTATAGTTTTATTTTTAGTTTAGAAATTCTGGGTGGCAGGACTCCATTCTTACCGAGGTGTATGGGTACCACCGGTTTACCAGTTTTTTCCGCCAAATAGCAAAATTTACTCCGCTGTGTTCCGTTCTGAAAAAAACAAAGAGCCAGTATAATTATAAGCTGTGAGGTATTCCATCTTAGTCCTCAAAGTCCTCACTTACTCAGATGGACTGTAAGTTCATTTATCACGAAGTACTCAAAATACAAATAAAAAATATAACGAAAAAGCAATTATTTTTAATTAAAAGCATCAATACACGTCACTGGCAGTTTTTACGATTTCGTTTCTTCAAAATTTTATTTTGCAACGGAGTGAATAAGCTCTGTCTCGCCAGCAACGCACTTAATTAACACTTAATTCCTTGCTATTAACATTTATCGTATATCTATTATCGTCACTGCGTTGCTAGCGATACATTTTGCCAGCAACACAAATTTCAACTGTTCGTTGCGTTGAACATTTAAGAGCACCTAATTTACTCGTATAAACTTGGCACCTAAATAGCACCTAAAAAGCCCCTTTGGATTTTTCTAAATGTAAATTCCTGACTTTGCGTTGCTAACGAGATACAACTGAATATATATTATATTAACCAACAATTTGTTAACACTTATAGTAAAAGAACAGAATAGAATATTAATAACTATATCAAAATAAAAACTGCAAGCTCTAGCTGTATCACTGAAAGGAGCGCACTGTTAATTTTGTTTGCTGAATTAACATGATATGCTAGGAAAACGCTTATGTGAGAGGTTCGAGCGAAGCCTCGTGATTCGTGATGCTCTATTTTTGATAACTATAGTAAATAATAGTTATCAAAAAACAGCGATTGAAAATCCGCCTGTCAAGCGTGGCAGTTATGGTAAATATGCTCCCTTTGAGACAATTTTAGTGGGAGCCCTACGTACAGCAGTGGAGTTTTGATGGCCCCTGACAAAAGAATGAAATTAATGAATATATATTTTAAGAAAATATATTTGGCTCAACCCTATTTTAGGTAGTCATAAGCCAGTAGCTGACAGAATCTGTAGATTTATTTCCCTTTTGTGAATGTAGGAAATAGAATTAGAGCTGCACTATTTAGCATTCGATGGCCTTATGAAATGTAAGTATATAATTAATAGAATTAGGCGTTATTTTGCGGAAATTCATTATATTAAAGTTGTTAAGAATTAATTCGCACACATCCGCTCAATAAAATAAAATGATGTGTCTTACCTTGTTTGAAGAGCACCTCCCGCCCTCTCTCAATTGCGTGCACTAATCCCGTCGTATAGTGGTGTGTGGTGGTGTTGGGAGTAGTGGTGCTGAGGTTGGCGGCGACGAGATTAATTCAGGCATTTAGAATGGCAACGCATTGCAAAAGCATTATGACTCTTAAGCAAGGATAAATATAGATGTCTATGGGGCAAGGTCCACTTACTATCCACTTACAATCGGATGGGATTTGTGCTGGTTTGTTAGCCTTATATTAGAAAAATGCGTAACATTATGCTGTCATTTTTAGCTTGTATTTTATGCGAGGAAGGTTCTTCCCCGATCGTGTCGATCTGATCGTGCTACCATGATACGCTAAAGCGTATTAACTAGGTATAAATAAACTATTACACATACTGCTGTTGTTTAATTCTAAATTGAGGATAAATGTCAGTGCGTAGATCAATATCTGGGCATCTATTCACTACCAAGTTTCAAGAATACTTGGTACCCTTACTTATACAGAAAGGCATTTATTTTGGTTACCACATTGCGCAACATATGACCAATTAACACGAAAGATTTTGGACAAAGCATAAACGAAGATAAACCAAGAAAGAACCACGGAACCAAGGAACAACTTAGTTCATACGCAAATAATTATAATTCAGTGATGACGTTCCTAGAAAATGTTGTAAGAATATTTCTAGTTACTATTTTCCTATCACAAAGTCACATGATATTAAATTTTAGTATAAATTAATGATGATTTACAACCCAAGCTAGAGTGTTTCTTAGACATAAGTTAAATATATTTTTCACTTACACTCTCAATAAAACTTTTGAATCAGGGGCTAACTTCGTTGTTGATCGAAGGGGGCTAATGTTTTGCCGAAATGTTTGAGTACTCCGTTAGTTCACGTAACACTGCAGCTGTGCAGTGGACCTTTCGATAACATTCTTAACATTCTCAAGGTCTTTGGAGACTTCTCTAGGTTCTGGTAAAGAAATGTAAAAAGGATAATAACAGTCCAAATGGGACCTCTAAATCTAAACCTTTTACTTTTTACTGAGCCCCGCAATATATAAAAATATATAGTGTATATAGGGAAGTAAGGGGGCGATGGATTCTCATAACTGCCGCCACAAGACACACTATGAGAAACGTTTAATTTTTGGAATAATATTTTAAAGATTTTATAATTGTTTTGTTAACGTTACTGGCGGAAACTAATCTGGTACTTAATTTTATGTCGTCAAAGTTAATCTTTTCAAATTGAATTTCACTAAGGGGTGATTTTCAAATCTTCAGACTCAAATCAACAAAGAAAGATTAACGTAGTGCGACGTAAATTTCAAGTGACGCAAAATTCTTGTCGTTCTTTTGGTCTTGGTCGTCAGATAAAATGAATCCATTAAATAACTGACGGAATATAAAAGCGAAATAATTGAACATATTTATTCATGAAAAAGTATTTTTAAATTTTGAATGTTGACTTTTTTTGACCACCCGTGCGTCTACGGGTTCCTCTATAGGTCCAGATTCGTTGCTGCAGCAGATCCCCTCCGCAGAGATCATGATTCTCGGCGACTTTAACGCCTACCACGCCGAACGGCTTGGTTCCGATTATGCGGGGAGATCTGTTCATGAATTTGCCTTTACATATAGTCTGACACAACTGATTACTCCGCCTACGCGAATTCCACATGTGGAGGATCATACACCTTCCCTGTTGTGATCATGACCTTCGTCCCGTCTCCGTCAATGCCCTTCTTGACTCCTCGGATCATTGTCTTGTCCGGAGTGTGGTGCCACTCACGCTAAAATCGCGGTTGCATTCTGTAAACCGCCATTGTTTGGCACTATATGTCCGCCGATTGGGATAGGATGCGGTCTTTCTTTGAAGCCTATCCTTGGGAGCTTGTAGGCCTAAGAGTTTGCTTCTCACCGGACGATCCCAACGTTGTTGCGGATTCTATCGCTGGTGTGTTACTTCAGGGTATGGATCTTTTTATTCCTTCCTCTGTGGTGCCCATCGGAGGTAGATATCAGCCATAGTTTAGTCGCTCATGTAAAATAGCATCATGCTATAAGCGTGCTAACGGGCCTGTGCTGACGCATCAACATCCCGGAATGTAAAAAAGAATTATAATTTCGCATCCAAGTCCTTCAAAAGAGTCACTGCCAAGGCAAAGTCAGAGCTCATAGGCAGAATCGACGAGAAACTAATTCGCCTTCTTTCTGAAACCCGTGCATTCTGGTCTCTCGGCAAGACTGTCCAAGGGAATCTCTGTCAGCCATCTCTTCCATCTCTGCACAGAGAGGACGACTCACTGGCCCATGCTGCAAAGGAGAAAGCCGATCTGCTAGGCTCTTTCTTTGCATCTAACTCGACTTTCGGTGACGGAGGGAGCACTCCGCCGACCATCCGACGGTGTGTGTGCTCCATGTCAGATGTGCGGTTCACACAGCGCTCGGTTCACAAAACACTCCTCTCCTTGGACATCCACAATTCGAGTGGGCCTGACGGAATCCCCCCAATTGTGCTGAGGACGTGTGCTCAGAGTTGGCACTGGTTCTAACGCGTCTTATCCGGTACTCCTACTCCCTAGGAACTAAGCTCCAAAATGCACGTTTTACTAGGGGCCTTCTTCCGCGTACGACTTCTCTGTTTATAAAAGGCCGACAACGCACCTGCAATTCTCCTGGTGTTGCAGTAGTTCGTGGGCCACGGTAGTTACTTAACATTAAGTGAACCGTTTGCTCGTTTGCCCCCTGGGCTATAAAAAAAATCTCCAAAACTGGTGGGCCGATATAGATAAAGTATTCTATAAAGAGTATGTAACTCATTAGCAGTGGTTCCTAGATAGGTGTTATGGTGTTAACTCACCAGGGGGCGCGATTTTCTGTATTCTAAATCTATTTTAAATTCAATATGGCGGACAACCCAAGATGGCGTACTTTTTATTTATTGTACGCTTCCATGATAGGGGTATTAAATGAAAGGGTTTGCTGAGAAGAATACAAAAAATGTAAAGATGTCACTCTAAATTTAATGAGGCGGACCGCCCAAGATTATCCAAGAAAATCCGTCGGGATTGCCATTGCTATGTTTTTTGTCAGTTTCAATAAAAAAAGGTAAGTGATGCAGCAATTTATATCAATTAATGATTAGATGAATTAATGATATATTTACGTACTCAAAGTAATTTCAATTAGTCAAAATCAATAAAATTTTAGTTCATTTCAGTGCAGGGAATGGCAGCCACGACGGATTTTTCTTTGGATTGTAATTATATTACCTAATAAGTAGATGTGTAATACCTATATTTCGGGAATGTTCCAAAATAGAACCCAGCGTACTGTGCAATGCAAATGACGTCATGAATCGACGCTATACTGGTTATTCGTTCCAAAACATAGGACAGTATTATGACATCATACATTTGCGCCATAGTGGAAAAGTAATGGCAATTATTTTGTCATTTTGTGCTCCAAAAATCATTATATATTCCTAATGGAGATACCAGCAATTATTCTATAATTTTTTGTATTTGAATAAATAAAAACAAATTCTGGCATGCTTCATTCAGTGCACACACAATTAAAAATTGTTTTATTGCAGCCGGATATCCGACGCAATATAGCGGCGGCACGCCAGTACAATATAGTGTCAATTGATGACGTCATTTGCATTTGCCAGTGTACTGGGTTGTATTTCGGAACATACCCCTTCATATTTCGAATATTGCATTGTTTTATGCTGCGACATACAAATAGGTAAAGAAAGGTAGGAAGAACTAAGGAAATTCATAATTGGTTGTTTATTACGAAACAACTCTCATAAATCAACCCTTTTTAAAATATTTTCTTTTATCTTCCGTGGCTTTCTTTCCTTTAGTCGGGGGTTTTCTAAAGATTTTATTTAATCCTTTTTCGATAACAACCTTTATACCCGTCGTAGATTTTTTTAAACCGAATTATCAAAAAATTTATAACTACGAGTTATTATAACTATATTATATTTTTGACGATTATTTGGGATTAATTATAAATTTTAGAAAACATTATTATGTGTTTTATTTTAAAAGGATCACAGATAAACAAAAATGCAACTTTAGCAAAACTGTGTATAATATGATACCAGGAGATCATAAGTAAAGAGCGGTATGATATATGTTACTATTCCCAAGCTTGAGAGATGAAAAATGTACTTCGGTTTACTGGTCAGTGTAATACGCGAACATTTCGAAAAACGATATTTCTTTTGCACTTATTGATAGCTGGTGAAGTAATTTTTTTTTAAATAAAATAAATGACAAATCGTAGCAGTCCATAGAAACCTGCAGCCAGCTTCAAACATAGAAGGCTACCGATGCATTGTCACCACTAAGGCTGATTTTTTGTGTGTGTTTGAATAGATACCTAGATGGTTTAGATTTACACATGGACCCGGTACATGGCGCTATTGTCGAGATGCAGAAATCAAACGTGTGCAGCTAGTTAGATATGAAATGATATTTTTATATGTGATAAAGCCACGCTGCATTTATATTATGGTTGTAGCACGAATGGTTATAGAAAGTTTTTCGCTATGACGTTATAAAGAATTTACACCGTATATGGTTTTAATTATATATTTGCACTTTTGTACTGGCGTAGTAGCTCAGATGGTTAACGCTCGTTGTAATATAACAGAACGCGAGTAACCCGAGTGTGATCCCCGCCGGCACCAATGAAATTGTTAAATTGCAATTTTAAGTGCTGCTTTACCACGTGCTCGGCGGTGAAGGAAAACATCGTGAGGAAACCTGCATGTCTGAGGAATGAGATAAAAAATATTTCTAAGACAAGTGAAGTTCGCCAACACGCATTGGGGCAATGCGGCGGACACTTCCCCGCCCTAAAACCCTAAATGAGGGGAGGCCTGTGCTCAGCAGTGGGACGTATATAGGCTGTAACTTTTTACTGGCGTAGTCTCCTACGCGGGCCCCGTCTTTGCCCACGCAAACCCTAATATTTTAAATGAACTCCAAATAGTTCAGAACCTCTTCTGTCGTCGAGCTGCGAACGCACCTTGGTACGTCCGTAATGCCGACCTTCATCGGGACTTAGAGCTCCCAACAATTCAACAATTTTTTAAAAAACTCTCTGAGAACTTCTTCAAAGCCTCAGAGTCGCACCCAAACCATTTAATTCGTGAGGCAGCTTCTTATGCAGCCCCACCCCCCTCTCGCTATCGTGTCCGCAGGCCGAGAAACTCTCTCTCGGACCCGCCTAATAAACTTTCAAACGACCTGAACTGTCTCCTGGCGGCTCAGGCCAACTCTAATTAAATAAAATTATTGTAATAACTAACATTAATTTGCCTTCGTAGGCACTCCCTCAGCGGCACTTAGCCGCCTGCGCCCCTTTTCCCAAAAGAGGGTTGCTCATGATAAGGCACAACAGAGCTTAATCAGCCGGTTGCCTGTCCCCAAAGGCGGTTTTTAGAGGGTATCACTTAGGGTCCCCGGTAGGACAGTGAGCCCCTCATAAGCACGATAGACCGGCTATCGTGGTATGCGTAATGCATTTTCCGCCTCCCTACGTATAGGGTAGCCCTTTAATTGCTTCGGGCGCAAAAAAAAAAAAAACTGGCGTAGTGTGGTGTACCCCGTGTAGTGGCGGTGTAAGAATATCCATTACCCTATATCATCCCGTGGGTGCTGTAAGAGGCTATAGAGGGAAACAAATCAGGAGATGTGCAGCAACACCTACCTGATAACGAATAAAACAATAAACTGCGGTTGCCAACCCGCTTGCTAAACGTGGCAACTATGGCATATAGTAATAAGTAAATATGCCCCTATGAGGCAATATATTGGGAAGGCCTATGTTCGCCAGTAGTTTTAGTAGGCTGTAACGGAACTTATTACTTATTTGTGTGCATGTCTGTGCGTGCGTGCTTACGTGCATGCGTGTTAACATACGTGCGTTGCGTATATGCATACGTGCGTGATTGCGTGTGTGCGTGCGTTCGTACGAGCATGCAGGCATGTTGTGTACGTGTGTACGTATGCGCGGGCATGTGTGCGTGATCTCTTCTAAATCTATTTAAATAAAATAAATTTCGTTAATAAATTCAAATAATATATAACGCATTATTCTCATACTAACTGAACCGCAAAATATATGGAGCAGGTTATACTGATTTAATAAGTTTAATTATACCATAGTAAAAGCAGTATAGTAGAATAACTCCCGCGCCGCGCTAAACTTAAACGCCTACTGTTGCAAGATTGTCAGTGTCTTTTTGTTTAACAGCTAAGTCTCATTAAATTTTAAAAGTATACAGATAAGTAATAAGTGATCTATGCATCATATTTGTTAATCATTCATTTCCCCTCAATTAGTCAATGTTTCTGAAAAATAATTCCAGCTTTACATTACAACAAATTCCAAATAACTTAAATACGAGTAAATTAACACTGAGCATAATATAATGTCAGCTCAGATTTAATATTTAAAATTAATTTGATGAGATGTAATATGATAATTAATGTACTTATGAGGTATGTATTTATTTAAAGATATACTTATAACCTATTAACAACAAACTAATTTACTTAAATATACTCATATATTAATTTATTTTGCAAATAAAAACTAACAAAAGACTGCTAGCAAAATTTTATTAAAAGTCAACAAAGTCTCAAACAAAGGTGATTGCGGAGCGCGGCGGTGGGCGTCCCCGACTCGGCCAGACCTTTCCGACTTCGCGAGTGTCGTTGTGTATTCGTACATGCTGTGGCTCGTGCGTACGAGTCCGTACTGTCACGTGCCAGGTACGCACACATATTAGCGGCGTTCGGTACATTTCTTAGAAGAAAGCCTACTATTCTGTTTTTACTATGATTATACAAACAGCCTAATAATATAAATGATTAATATACTTATCGCTTAATGAAGCCGTGGTAGCTCACATGGTTAACGCTCCCTGTAAATATAACAGAACGCGAGTAACCCGGGTTCGATCCCCGCCGGCAACAATGAAATTGTTAATTGCAATTTTAAGTGCTGATTTACCACGTGCTCGCCGGTGAAGGAAAACATCGTGAGGAAACCTGCATGTCTGAGGAATACGAAAAAATATATTTCGAAGACATGTGAAGTTCGCCAAGACGCATTGGAGCAGCGCGGCAGACACTTCCTTGCCCTAAAACCCTCTCAGAAATGAGGGGAGGCCTGTGCCCAGCAGTGTGACGTATATAGGCTATAACTTACTTACTAACTTCGCTTAACGAGGTGAAACCATGCTACAGCTATATTACTGCTGCAGTACGAATAAATTGGCTCGTTCTGGGAAGGATCACGCTCTCACAGAATACAAGCGTGAAATAGCATCTTAATATTGCTGTGTAGTAAATGTAGAGAACCGCGGAAACTTTTTACTGGAATCGAGGCATTGCATGTTAGTGTTCAAGGTTGACATCGCATCTGCATTTTGATTCTTAATCGAGGATAAATGTAGATGATACCATCTCGAAGACTGAGTGCTCGTTTGCACCAGTATTCTGTAAAACAAAGTACAAGCGAAAAATAAGAGTGCTGCAGCGTTTCATATGGTGAGAGTAAAGTACCTAAGACTATTTTTATTGATAACTGTGCATACTATATTACTTTTCAAGGGTGTCGTCAACCAGTCAGGCATCTAGTCTAAAATCGAATTTTTTTATACCTCAGACATGAAGATATCCTTCTTTATAATGTTTAATTTCACCGCGGAGCACGTGAAAATAGGCTATTAACAATTTAATTGAAGCCAGCGGAGATTGAACCCGAGTTGCTCACGGACTGTGAAATTTACAACAAGCGCTTAGTCTCTGAATTTCAGCAGAAACCATAAAAATACATTTACAACTCACTGCTGATCCAAAAACCAACATTCAGTTGTTTGCACAAATGTTGACTCTGAAAGCTATTTGCAGCCCGGACCAAGCTAAGATCTCTGATCACTAGATCAAAAAGTTTAGCGTCTAACACTATAGAAACTCGAACGTGTTAATTTACAAGCATGTTTTAACATTCTCGCTTCCAAGTCCTTTTCCCGTTTTTGCGATAATGAGAATTCTTAACAACGTACTTGTACAAAAACACCGACAGAAAGGAGTTAAAGTTTGAGCTGTTTTAAAATTTTAAGAAAATATTTTCCGCGCTCGCAAAGGGCCAGGCAGCGGCTCAAATTATTTCATTACATAAGAGTTAATTAAGAGATTACAGTGGAGAGTTCTTTGTTTCTGTTTATTTTTTTAAATACTAGTAATGTTTATTAATATTACTAATATTCCTTTTAACCACTCCATGGAAGCTTAAAATGTTTGTGTTAGAAGTGGTTCACGACAGTATTGATTCGATGATTCGGACCCACGATATTTCGAGTGTGAGTGTTTTTTTTTTGTTTTTTTTTTATAGGATAGGGTGACAAACGAGCACACAGTCCACCTGATGGTAAGTGGTTGCTGCGGCCCATAGACATCTACATCTATCTTCCATTACAAATCAAAATGCAGATGCGTTGTCACCCGTGAGGACTGAGATGGAATGCCTCATTTCCAGTAAAAAGGGTCTCCGGTTCTCTACACTCACCATACGAAAACTAGTGTGCTAACGTATATATGTATTTCATTTTTATTTATTATTTTTGGGACTTATGATTGGTGCAAGAGTTTGCGTAGCAAGTTGGCTCTCATAATATCATAAACCTAGTCAGATATAAATTTATAACCACATGAGGGCTCATCCGCTCGTACAGGACTAGCGAACATGTCGGCCTAAATGCATCGCATTCCGATTCCAAGCAATGCTTTGATGGTTTTGATTTAATTAGATTCTTCATATACAGGTGAACTTAAAATATGTCAATAATAAATATATCGAGAGCAATTAATAATATTATATTTATTTACACATAACATTTTATAATTTCTTATTTTTCGTATAATATATATTTTAATTTTATTTAAATTTTTATTTTATTTATTTTATAAAAATAATAAACTATTTGTCAACGCCATAATTTTTCAAAGAAATTTCGTATTATTATTCCATTGAAATTATTTATTGCCAGGTGACATAGAAAATGTTTTTTTTTTTGTATCCGAACAATAGACGTATATTATCTTACGTCGCCATGTAGAAGCGATGTAAGTCATTGGATGATTACTATAAATAATTTTTACAAGCCTATGAATGCTGGCGTTCCACAAGTTGCTATCACCAACACTGTTTCTTCCGCATATCAATGATATGTTGCACACAGGTAACATTCATTGCTATGCGGATGACAGTACATGTGCCAATATTTCTCGGGAAAACGTTGCCAAGTACCAGGACAAACTTGTGTCTGAAGTTGAGTCTTTGTTGAACAAAGTCTCGAATTGAGAGTGACTAAATCTAGTCCAGTTTAATCCTCAGAAGACAAAAGTTTGCGCGTTTACCGCTAAAAAGAACCCCATTGTCGTATCTCCTCAGTTTCAAGACACTTCCCTTATTGCCTCAGCCAGTATCGAAATCCTCGGCGTCAATATATCGAGTGACGTGCATATTCGTGGTCATTTGGAAGAGAAGGTCAAATTGGCCTCTAAAAACTTGGCGTGCACACCAGAGATGGACAGTATTTCATGCCGGTACACCATCTTTTACAAGGCGCAGGTTCAGCCTTACATGGAATACTGGCCCCATCTCTGGACTGGGGTTCTACAGTGCCAGATCCTTCCACTTGACCGCATGCAGCGCAGAGCGGCCCGAATCGTCAACGGCCGAGTGCTTTCCTATCGGCTCGATTCACCGGTTCTGCGAAGAGATGTTGCATCCCTTTGCATTTTCTTTCGCATCTACCACGAGGAGTTTTCTGAGGAATTGTTCGGATTAATCCCAGCCGCCAAATTTCGTGAATGCGCTACGCGGTAAACGTCCCGATACCATCCACACCATCTGGATGCTTGGCGGTCCACCACTGTACGTTTCACTAGGAGTTTTCTCTCGCGTACGACCTCTCTGTGGAATAGTATACCACCGGCCATTTTTCCGGACCGATACGACTTAGGGACTTTCAAGAAAGAGCTTACTCCTTTCTTAAAGGCAGTCAACGCACCTGCAATACCCCTGGTATTGCAGTTGTTCATGGGCGGCGGTAGTCACTTAACATTGGGTGAGCCCTATGTTCGTTTGCCCCCTCTCCTATAAAAAAACCTTTAAATCAAGTAACAATAACGTGACACATGAGGGTAACTCCTCATCTGTTGAGATCAAATGATGACCCGATAAAACATTAAATAATTGACGCAAATAATTATAGCAGTACTAAAATTACTGCTTCCTTAAAACGTAAAACATAACTCTTATTTATAAAGTTACAGGCATTCTTTTAAGGATGCCAAATGTTCACATTTAAAAATAATTGAAAAATAAATACATAATTTAAATTATGTATTAATTATAAATTAGTTATGAAAATACTCTGCAATACAATTATTATATGGACAAGGTAATATATACCTACAATATTGTTTTTGTTCAAATAATTATACAGTGAAAGTTCATCAAGCAGTGAATTAATAAAGCTTTTCGTTGAACAATATACAATTATTTATCTGTAGAACAAGAGTCTTTAAATATTGTAAAAAACGTTTCTTGGGATCCTGTAGTTGTTTTTACTGCTATTATACGAATGCTTATTATTCGGGTAATAGACCTAGCAGCTTATAGTGTCGATGTAATCGAGACAAATAGTGCCCACAAAGCTTCTTGCTGTCAGTTCTATATTGAGTCACGAGGAAATTAAACCAATATTACAAGCTTATTATAGACGGACCTTGCTAAAAATTTTTCTTTCTGTCTTTCCGGCATGCCACCGCGTGACTAGCTTCACCACTTTTTACTTGTAACTTGTGCTACAAATTAGTGTAAAAATTGAGTGATGAGCGTATACTAGGGTGAGGCATTCAACGCGCAAGACGGTCACACGCTTGTGATAATTAAATTTATGGTAATTGCACCCCACGCGTTTTTACGTCGTATAACTACGCTGCAGATAGTAATGACTGCAGTATAAAGCTGGTTCAATTAGGGAGAAAACACGCTCGCACTGAATACCATGTTGAAATAGCTGCATAATGCTGTGTTTCGTATTAAGAGTGCGCGAGATAACCGGAGAACGTTTTCACTGGTAAATAGCCATTCCATCTTAGTCCTCAAGGATGGCAGCACATCTGCATTGTGGTTCTTAATCGAGGATTGATGTACTTCCATCAAGGGACTGTGTGCTCGTTTAACATCCTTTTTCTAAAAAAATACATTTACAGCGGCAATTACTCAGGAAATTGTGTGAACTGTATTCAGGAAACTACAAGAGCGTGTGCTTATCATTATTTATGTAGATCACCCCGCCGCTTCCGCCTAACGCTCTGAACTAACAACATATACGCCAACGTTTATGTTAGATAATAGTCACTAATGAGTCTTTGTGTTACTAACCGAAAATCTATGAAGTCCGTAGTAACATCAACTTTTTTTTAATTAGTCTTATGGTCTTTCTAACGCCATTTTCTAAAGAATAGTACATTTTTAGTCGTGATATATATGTTATATATAACATATATATCACTACTATATATGTTATATAGTATGATATATGTCTTTATACTCTTAGTGATAGCACCTAAGGTATAGGGAAAACTAGATAGCAGTATAATCAACACCTGTATAACATTTGATTGAAAATTGCGTAATAATTTTGAAAACGGTGTTTATTGTCTGTTTGAATATAGTTATATTTTGTAGCACTAGATTTGTTCATTTAGTATAGACTATAGTTGACTGTGTTGACTATAAGGCGGAACTTAGACCTGAGTTAAGAAGATGACACAGTTTAAAGATCACTAAAATTAGGGAACGGATATGATTCTTGATCATTTTTAAAAGTAAAGTAAAGTAAAGTTACAGCCTATATACATCCCACTGCTGGGCACAGGCCTCCCCTCATTTCTGAGAGGGTTTTAGGGCAGGAGGAAGTGTCCGCCGCGCTGCCCCAATGCGTGTTGGTGAACTCCACATGTCTTCGAAATATTTTTTTCGTATTCCTCATACATGCAGGTTTCCTCACGATGTTTTCCTTCACCGCCGAGCTCGTGGTAAATCATCACTTAAAATTGCATTTAACAATTTCATTGTTTCCGGCGGGGAACGAACCCGGGTTACTCGCGTTCTGCTATATTTACAGCGAGTGTTAACCATCAGAGCTACCATGACTCTTTTTATCATCATTTTTAAAGTTAATTTGTAATTATAAGTGGGTCCATAGAATTTGCGAATTACTTATATTACAGTGAAAGTGGGTATTAAAATAAGCAGACTTCGTTACGTGTAGCAATTACAACTTGTTTTTTGTTAGGTAGGTAATATCTATTCAGTACGATGTATGCTTCGAATTAATCTGTTCGCAGAGCATGCAAAAATTGCTATTACCAATATCCAGAACCCAGAGGTTATCAGATATAAAATAGTTGTAGAATAAAGCTACCAAAAAACTTTTGTCGTTATAAAGTGTAGTCAAGAGCGAATTCAATAAATTAAAGGCGTATTTAATGCGATTAGTCAAATATACGAAATTAATTAACTTGCTTCCAAATATCGTTCTTTGTTACAGCTATTAAACGTTTTAATCGAAACTACATTGTAAGGTACGTGAACAAACTGCGACATGTAACGGAATAGGAGTATAGTTATACATAGTATACGTTAAAATATAACAGTGGCACACTTTGCAAGTTTGCAACATTGTTTTAGCGCACTCGTCCTTTGATCAATGTGCAACATTATTTTTCACCTGACTTTTTATGATACACATATATATATATATATATATACATATATATATATATATATATATATATATATATAATAAGGTGACCAAAAAGGGAGCACACAGTTCACCTGATGTTATGTAGATACTGTGCGTTGTCACCCTTGAATAATATGGAATGCCTCGTTTTCAGCAAAAAAGGCCTCCATTTCTCAACCTTCTGTAACTTCAGCAGTATTCAGTGGTAACTTAGGAGTATTCAGTGGGAGCGTAGTCCTTCCCCGGTCGAGCCCACCCATATGTGCTACAGCCATAATATATCTGCAGCTCGATTCTACCACGTAACTACGTGATAATCAGTGAATGCTGTAACCTATAGTCACCTACATTTATCATCTAATCGATTTATCAAACAAGCGAAGGATGTCTTACAAATAACTATGTTTTACAAAGAAATTGTAAAAACATTAATATTGTTACGAGCCCCAATCGCGTATTGCAGCGCCTTTAAATACGCCTTTTCACCGAAACATCCAGAATATTCAAGTAAATACGCGTGCCAATCGACCAGGCGCCGAAAGTTCGAGTGTAGGGCTTCTAGAAAGCTTAGTTCTTCAATTCGATACTTGATGGCGCTCCTCGCTCTGTTCCCCTGACACTAGATGGCGCTAGTGACAGACGTCAAGTTAGGCGCGCAACAATAATTTAATCAAAGTTTATAAATAATATTACAGCCATATAATGTTGTTTATTTCAACAATACTACTCTGTAGGCTACGTTTGCAATCCTTCATTACATTCCCACTAAGCTGACTCGGGCATTGTTACTGAGATGTAGTCTTAGAGTAAGATGTAGTAATAGTAATAAAGATGTTCAACCTCACTCATCGCGGTAACACATTCGAAAGCGACTAAAATAATTCTGTTTCATTTATACTGCTAGTTGATTTTCTTTATTACTATTTAAAATATAAAAAAGTTAAAGTAGTATTAAGATTCGTTGCGTTTACTAGCATGTAAGCTCAGTTAGTTCATATTTAACAATAAAGCCGTGGTGTCGAAGAAGTTAAAGCTTCGAAATAAATCAATGCCAGAGGTGGCTCTTACCTTTGCCTGCTTCCAAATAGCACTGCTGTATTCCGGCCTGGAGGGAATAGAGCACCAGTATAATTCAATACCGCGAACTTAAAAAGGTCGTGGGTTCGAATCCGCCATTCGACTACTGGCGTTAACCACTCGTAACACAAGCAATTTAAGCTTAACACGAGTGGTTAAGAGGAATATTAGTAATATTCATAGCATTGTTAATATTCTTTTTTTTTATTATTAAGCAATCACTCTAGGTTCTAGAAAATAGCCTATAAATAGGTAGTGGACCGTAAGTTCTGGTCTGTCCTCTGTTGCGTTCACTTTCCCCTTCACCAACACTTCAAGTACCACTACTCCCAGCGCCACCCCTCCCAGTACCGCCATACTTGGAACGACACACCATTCTCGATAATACGATACGTGTTTCGCCTTTACACTAGGCATCGACAGGTGAAGTAGTCTCTGTGGTGGCTGATGGCTAAGTGAGCGACGAGCCGAAACAGTTGCTAATTATATAACTCGCTTTCGCTCGCAAAACGAGTTGTATAAACAGCAGCGTGTGGAGAACGGAGAGAGTGCTAGGAGTGGTGGTGATCTTTTAGATCGCGGTGATACTGGTCTTTCTAGACCTGTATAGCTGCTCGCACAAAAAATGCTATGCAGTCTGAATCTATGGATTTTCCAAAGGTGTCGTATGTTTTGAAAATTTTGTCATAATTTTGAAACTGTACGGAGCCTTTTCATCTGCTCTAATAACAGATAGATCCAATTTTTAACCCAGCCCCATCCCGAAGACAGAAAATATTATTTGCGTACGAAACTGTAGGTGAGACACCAACTGATCCTAAAGAATTGTTTAAAATAAACGTTTTTTACCCTGTGATTGATACAATTAAAAGTGCATTGGTGACTTGACTTAAACTATCAAAATTCTATTATACGTGTTCATTTTTATACACAATGAAAATTATTCCTGAAAGGTCAAAAAGCCTGTGTTGATTTGCAATTCAGTTGAACAGATGGGCATAATGTGATTTTTCTAGTTGTAAATTGGTTCAGGAACTTATGAGCTTGAACCCATTATTAAAAGATCTTCAGCAGAACCACATAAAGTTCTCAGACTTATTGAAAATAATGATTAACATTTTTGCAAATGTGTAGACTGTGTGTATAAAATGTGTAGACACTTCGTATCTTATTATTATCCCTGTACTACAACTGTCGCTAAAAGGAAACGAAGTTTATTTCATTAAAACATTTAAAATTTACCAACATTTCTACTATGTGTCAGGAAAGACTGCCATAGCTTGGAATCTTTTCCATAGAAAATTCTATTACCCAAAAATTAAATTATTCCGAATTGATAAAAAAATTGCAAAAGCATAGGCCAGAAAGCGGGCCATCTAGGTTTTTCATTTAATTTGTTGTTAGTAGTTCTTTCATATTTTAACACTGTCTGCAGAACAGCAGATTAAATAAAAGTTATCAAACAAGATAATTAACTCTTATTATGAGAAATAATCTGTACAACTAGTCACCGCAGCAAGGCAAGCATAGTGGCGTTAACGAGCGCAACAGAGTAGTGCGAGCGGAATGGACAACATTTCTTCAACGCGTATAAGCAGAACAACTGCTATGGCAAGAGTGACGGACACAACTGTGTTTGGCCCGCATATACAGCTGCAGATATTTGATAGGTTTAATCGAATTTCAAATCACAAAAAAGCAACTGCCTAGTACAGAAATACTAAGGGTTTTTTTTCTTTAGAGGGGCGCCACTATGACATCTTGCACCACCTAAAAATTTTGCTACGGCCGCCATTGGGTAACGGTGATAGATCACGCAATTAAGCAATGGAGGAAGGTCATTTTCAAAATAGGTAACACACATCTACATCTAGATAGATTTTTATTTTCACGCAAATCTTAGCTGATGAATTTTTACTTCCTTAATATAATGGATTTCCGGAGATGAACGCCTGATTCGATTAATTATCTGAATTAAATTTACAAATATTGCAAAGCGAAGAAAATGATGACTCGTAAGTATCAAATCGTATAACGTAAGACTTGAAAATGGAATATAAAACCTGAAGCATACATAGGTTGTTCCCAGTTAATTAACGAAAAACGCTCACCACGCTGAGAGGCATAAAACCTGGGCTTTACAGCGAGATATTAACTACATACTGATTTATTTACAGTTTCTATATTAAGTTTAATTAACATACTCTTAAAAATAAGACAAAATTCTAACATAAAACATATTACTCTTGTTCTACTGCGAATATCCTCGTTTTTAAGTCTATTACGCATAGAAAACGCGAGCGTAGACCTCTCCATAGCTCACTGAACGACCTTGAACTTCCTCATACTTCCAGGAGTGGAGGACCACGTCTCAAATCCACAGGTGATCACTGGCAACATGTACTGGTTTTAATTTTTTTATAGGATAGGGGGCAAACGAGCATACGGCTCACCTGATGGTAATTGATTACCGGCGCCCATGAACAGCTGCAACACCAAGGGGATTGCAGATGCGTTGCCAGCCTTTTAAAAGGGCACTTCTTTTGTGGTTATACAATCTTGTTTTGAAATTTTGTATCTTGACTCCTGTATGTCTTGGACCTCACAGGTTAATGAGGTCAGTAGAAAAATGTTTGCTGCGTTAAGCTCTTTACGTAGATTACGTAATTTTCTTCCCACAGCAACTAAAGTTACGCTCGCCCAGTCTCTACTTCTGCCTATCCTTGACTATGCTGATATTTGCTATCTTGACATTACCGAGGACCAGCTTAATAAGCTTAAGCGCATTCAAAATTTATGCATTAGATTTATATATGGGCTTCACAAATATGATCATATCTCCGAATTTCGCAAACAGCTCAAATGGCTCCCGATCCGCCTTCACAGGAATACTCACTTCTCTCCGCGTTGTATAGTGTGCTGTTTGATCCTTCTAGACCTCTTTATTTAAAAAACCGTTTCCAGTATCTTTCTCTTACCCATAATCGGTTCCTTCGATCCTCCGTCAATCTTTCTCTCTCTACACCTTTGCACTCTTCTTCCTTTTTCAAGAAATCCTTCACCGTAACCGCTGTGCCATTGTGGAACTCCTTACCTCTCCATATTCGTCGTGCTAAATCTTTTCACTCTTTCAAAAGTCTTGTTAAATCGTATTATTTAGAACGCTATTAGATAAATTACTTTAGCTTTCTCGTACTCTTTTCATGTAATCTATTATATGATATTTTATGTATAACTTTCACTTATTTTTATTTGTATGTATTTTTATATTTTTTATTATTATTTTGTATGCCCCCCTCTATTTGTAACTTTTGTTTGCATCATTCCTCTACGCAAAGATTGTCTGGAAGAAATCACTTTCAGTGATAAGACCGCCTATTGTACATACTTTAATTAGTTTTAACAATATTGATGTTTCTGTATTGTCGTGTACAAAAAAGAATAAATAAATAAATAGATGATTTGTTGTCATCTTCGGAACACTACCCAGATGAGTTGAACCCGTCGATTGACCTCTCGGTCGAAGTAGGACTTACCTAGTTAGTATGTTTATGTTTAGCTAACTGGCTGAAACTAACTTACAAATTAAATTCCACTTAGAGATGACTGTCCATCGTCATACTCACATCAACAAAAAAATGAAAAGCGCTGCGTGAATTTCAAGTGATCATCGTCGTCGTTTTTTTGTTCTGAGCCGTCAGGTAAAGGTTATCCATCAAATAAATAGCCAGACTTTTTTTTCATAACAATGTAAACTTTAATAAGTTTAAGATTACATTTTACCGCCTGTCAAAGGCTTATGCCACAGGTTTTATGACTTGTTTAAATATTCTTTATTAACGTCAGAATGGTATTTATTATTTTACTTTGTTTTTTTTTTTGTTATGGGATAAGGTGACAAACTGAGCAAACAGTCTATTCGATGGTAAGTGATTACTGTGGGCCATAGACATCTACATCTATCCTCGATTAAGAATAAAAATGAAGATGCGTTGCCACCCGTGAGGATTAAGTTGGAATGCCTCGTTACCAGTAAGAAGGGTCTCCGATTCTCTACACTCACAGTACGAACACAATAGCATTAAGCTATTATTTTTTGCTGGTATTCTGTGAGAGCGCGGTCCTTTCCCGGTAGAACCGATGTATTCGTGCTACAACTATACTACTAATATAAGTGCAGCATGGCTCTACCACGTAATATTTTTTCTATATATTTTTCTTCATTTTTCTATATAATTTGTTAAGTTAAGTAACGATCATTTTTCATTTGGAGTAGGTACCCTACCCCCGAGACGTTTATTTTTTTATATAAGTTCACTGACTTCTCGAAGACAGCTGAACCAATCTGAATAATATTTTTATATTAAATGGTTTATACTTCAGGGGTATCCTGTATGAATTGGTGAAAAAACGTGGGATGAAGTTTTTAATGTAATTATTTAGACATTATAGTTGATTCCTTAACATTGTGTAATTCCTTAAGTCCACTCAAAAGAGTAAAATAACTTAACTTCTAAAAACAGTTATACCAACTTCAAAAATAAAAATAATAATTTCCACACATAAAAAATGTATTTTCCACATAAAAGATTCCGAATTCGAAACATTTAATTTTTTTATAGAATAAACGAGCTCACAGTCCACCTAATGGTAAATGGATGCTGTGAGTCATAGATATGCATATGCGTCGTCACGCCTGAGGACTGCGATGAAATGCCTTGTTTTCAGTAAAAATGGTCTTCGGTTCTTTACACTCACCTTACGATACACAGCAGTATTAAGCTGCTATTTTACGCTGCTATTGTCTGAGAGCGTGGTTCTACCCCGGTCGAGCTATATTATGGGTAGGTCGGCCATTCGTGCTACAATCATAATATAGCTGCAGCATGGCTCTACCACGTAAACGTAAAACTTAAAACGAACACTTTAGAAACACTACATCATGGCACCGATTTTTTGAAGTCGGTGCCAAGATGTAGTGCTAATATATTTTTTGTTTATGAAATTGTTTGTACTTTTTTTACTTCTTTATTTAGACCTGCAGATTTTTCAGGGATGTTTTCCTTTACTGTGAAGAATCACAATAATTAACTTAACAATGACATTGGTGCCAGTGGAGATCGAACTCTGTTTTATAACGTACTATGAAGTCTTAAGGCGAGCGCTTATCAAGTAAACTGTACGGCTATACATTCACAGGTATAGCCGCACAGCGCATAGCTTAGTTGATAAGCGCTCTATTCGTAGGATACTTGATATCCACCAACTCGTACATGGTATAGTTACGCTGCAACTGTATCATAGCTTATTTTATTTTATTCACTGCCTCGTTGGTCTAGTGTACGTAAGCTCGTAAGCGTAAACACTCATGCACTGTCTTGTTCAGATCTCTGAAGAAAAATAGTAAATTATTTTTAATACAGTTGCTCAAAAAGTGGCGTATTGCAGAAACGTATAGCGTTCGGGATGTGGGCTTTTACCGTAGACAGAAAAAACTATAGACAAATTGACGTCTTCTTTCGCATTCGCACACGAAAAAGATAGATTTACGCATACGTCTTGCATAGAAATGAGACAGAGCGGTGTGATTGTTTGTCCCTTTCTCCGTGCCGGTTTTTTTGTTTAGCAAACTTCACTTTGCTAAACAACTTTCACAGTTCTTAGCGATCTAAGGAGTTTACAAGTTGGTTTAAGTGAGAAAAAAGTGTTTTGTGAGCTTAGGATTGGTGAATCTTGTTCACTTTAGTTCTTAGAACAATTAATAATTTTATCTAAATATGTTTAAAAGTCATAAAGATTATTGTATAACCTAAAACGTACCTTATCGTCCTTTCTCACTCGAGGCCACGCTAATCATTAGTCTATAGGTTTCTCTGTCTACGGCTATTACATACTTGAGCTTTTTCTTTACCGAACTCGTGCGTTCTCTTTCTCTACTGCAAAATAATGTCCATTAAAAAGAAAAACTAACCACGAAGTTTTTACTAAAAAAAATTCATAGAATTTTTTATGATTTATGCAAATATTTCTAAAAAAAAGCTACTAATTTGTTTCAATATCAGATTTAATGATTTGATTCAATGAGTTAGGTTAGGTTTCATTTAATTTCATCTCATTAAATTTCATTTTCATTTTATATCAATAAAAAAATTCTACTGAAGGCTTGGCTGTATGGGCATAGTTCCCTTTGCCTACCCAGAATGGGTGAAGAAAACAAAAAAACATCTGCTTATATTCTTTTACGGTTGGCGCCATTTTCCAAAGATGTTCTTTGCGAGTTTAGTTGTTTGTTGCACAAAATGAGTTATTTCGACGATATTTTATTTGAATTAACACCACCGGAACTCAGTATAATTGCACAAAATGCTTCGGAGAACATTTTATGGGAAAAGTCAAAAAGTCGCTACATATCTACATACGATGTCTCAAACAGTAAATACGCAACCTAAAACTTCTCCAGTTAGTATAAAAAACTGCACCAATTTCAATGTATATGTGAATTATAACTTTTGTAAGAAATAAATGATTAGTTAGTTGAGTTTATTGTCTTTTTATTATTTCATTAAATTGCTTCATTTTTTCGCAACTGTATTAAAAATAGTTGTCCAGTACACGTGCGGAGCCGTCATTGCAACTTGTTCGGCTGCGCCTCGGCTCGGTTAGACATTTGTCGGAACTCTTTGCAACGACAGGCTTTCCGCACTCGTAATGAAATATACTATAGTTATTACACTTAGTTTTTTAATTAGTAATTTTTATTTAAAAAAAAAACAATTGAACTGTACCACATTTTCACTTTTATTCCTACATTAAATAAAATAACATGAGTCCGTCCGACCCATGAGATAGGCGTAGATATTTTCACGACTACCGCTGTAAGGGTTAATCAGCTATAAATACTCACTGATAGAAATCACTACAAATTACTGACACATCCTGGTATAAACCACCGGTATTATCTCAGAATGCGCCGAAAGACATCGTAAAAGTAAGTACAGTTCTTTATAAATGCACTATGACTAGGTGGTACGATAGGGTTCCTTTTCAGGCTCGGAGTCCGTCCGGTTATGTACCACATTCTTACCTTGAAGGGTATTATGTATAATTACAGGTTGTGAGGCATTCCATTTTAGTCCTCAGATATGACAATGCACCTGTAGCCTTCTTTGTTTGATGTTGACTGCAGGTTTTCATGGATTCTTTTCTTCTTCTTCTTTTCTTCTTTCCATAGATTCACCATATATTCTTTTGTCACTTATTTTATAAAAACAAAACTTTATTTGACCAGCTATGAATAAGTACAAAAGAAATATCGTCTTGCGAAATGTTCGCGTATTACTCTGACCAGTAAACCGAAGTACATTTTTCATCTCTGAAGCTTGGGAATAGGAACATATATCATACCGCTCTTTACGTATGATCTCCTGGTATCTTGAAAAATGTTTTGCTAAAGCTACATTTTTATTTATCTTTGCTTCTTTTTAAATAAAACAAGTATTATTTCTTAAATTACATAATTAAAATATATTCTTTTATATTAAAATGTCTCCTTAAATTATAATAAACCCCAAAGTAATCGTAATAATTAATTTGTTGATAATTCAGTTAGAAAAGATAATAAATTACTTAAATCCTTTTTTTAATTCCAAGTATACAAACATATTATTATATTATGTACTCGTACTACGCAAGCCCATAGCTAAACAAAGGCTTTCCTGATTAGACCGGGTTCAAAGCCGTCAAAAAACCTATTGGAAAAGGAAGGGAATACCACTAAAATGATAGGAAAAATAAATTACGGGTGATCTGAGGTTGGGAAGGGGTAGGGGGGGAGTTTTTAAGGGTAAAAATCGGTAAATCTCGATTTCCGGCAAAACTACAAGTCCTATCGAAAAAAGTTCAATGGCAAAGTTGTAGATAATAAAAAGATCTACAACTTTTGTATCTACATTTTTTCTCCATAACCTCAAAATTCATGTGAAAAATCCAAAAAACCACATTTTAGATTTTTTATTTTTATCTTTTACAAAAAAAAATGTTTTTTTCATGATATTTGATGAAAACACATAACACACACACACATTGGAATTTTGAAGATTTAAAATATTAATTTTTTCACCCTATTTTGACTCGATATCGAAAAAGCACCCTAATTTTCAATCGAAAATTCTCACGTCAAAATATCAGATTTTTCAAAAAAAGTCGGTGGGATTTTTGTTCGTTGATATCTCTATTTTCTGATGGTGTAAAAAAAATACATTACATTAAAACGAAAAATACTAAAATTCGAATTTCTTTTTAAATCTTTATGTACAATTTTGAGGTATTCATTAAAATTTTTACTTTAATTACTCGAAAAACGTTAGGTTCCATGTAAGATTAATAAACAAAAAATTGCAAGTCGAAATATACTACTATAATTAACAACTATATAAGTTAATAAAGTTAATATTTAATATGACATCTACAAAATTTTGTGAAATTTGTCGAATTTTCTTTAAATTATATGCTTAGATGCCTATTTATTGCTATTTTAAAATTTTACCTATATACCTGAGAGACCTTCGGAAAATTGTAGCCCATCAAAAGGTATTTCATAGAGAAGAGGGGAAAGGGCTTGGCACTTCCGTGAACTCACCAGGCTATTCACAGCCGAACGAGTTTCGTATCACACGTACGCTCTTCCGGAAGAGTGTAAAGTCAGGGCCGTCATCCGAGGCGTCCCCTTTGAATTCTCTAACGAGGAAATCCTTGAAGACCTTAAGTCCCAAGGTTTCCCCGTAGAAGCCGTGCACAAAATGCACAGTAGAACGGGCAAGAGGTTCAATCTAGCCCTTGTCATCCTAACCAACGTGCCGGAGGCAAAAGCCATCTTCCGGCAGGTACGCACAGTGTGTGGCCTGTCAAGAGTGAAGGTTGAGCCCCCACATAGGCGCGGACTCCCGGCGCAGTGCCACCGCTGCCAGCTATATGGCCATGCGGCGGCCAACTGCTCCGCCCCACCCAGGTGCGTTAAGTGCCTTGAACCCCACAACACCAAAGAGTGTCCTCGGCCCAAAGACGCCGAATCCCCACCCGCATGTGTCCTGTGTAAACAAACAGGCCACCGGGCTAACTACAGAGGCTGCCCCTGCGCGCCTCAACCTCGCTCCAGTAGGCAAGCTCCACCTCCGGTCAATGACCGCTCATTCCCGGCTCTCTATCAACGGCCCCGTCAGGACCTTTCTCAGCCCATTCAGGGCTTCTCTCGGCCCCCTCAGGGTCCCCCTAGGCCCCCTCAGGGCATTATTCGGCCCCCTCCGGGCTTCTCAAAGCCTATGCAGCCTCCAGTCTTTCCCTGGGGCCCCAATAAGGCAGACCCACCGCGGACAACCCCCGCCCCACAACAACAACAATCACAGCCCACTATTGAAGACCTAAAAATGATCTATTCCGCTATTAGGAACATCGAAGTTAGTGAAATCGCGGTGTTAGCACGCAAATTGCGCGCTGCGAGGTCCCCTCAGGACCGTCTCCTCGCTCTTACAGAGCATCATAATCCTTTGTGCTCGTTGTAAGTTAAGTTAACTTAATTAACTTAACTTCAATGACAGAACAGTTTGTTCTACCGAAGTCTCACGGTCGTATCAAACCTAAGGGTTTATCGCTTGTATCCTTTAATATTCGCGGTTTGCGAAATAACCTCCCAGAGCTTAAGCTCTTTCTTCGGAATCGTGAAGCCGATTTCCTCCTCCTACAGGAAACTAATCTCAAAACTAAGGACACTAAAGGCCTTTCTATTAAAAACTTCTCTCTTCTTCGTAATGACAGACCCGACCGCCGAGGCGGTGGAACGGCCATCTATTACAAGAAGACACTTCACTGCTCGCCCATTTCTACTCCGCAGCTTACCAACATGGAAGCCACGGTATGCAGGCTAGCTATGACTGGACATCAGTCCATCCTCATAGCCTCCTGTTACATCCCTTCACATATTAAAAGCCATTCATATTAAAAGCCAAAAAAAGCTGCTTTCCGGAGAACAGCAAAGTATCCCACCCCCGAATATAGGCGCACGGCCAATCGTCTTTAACGAGAACTCCGTTTCCGCCTCTCTGAATTTCGAGACCTCGAAAAGAGTAAACTCATGGAGAATATCTCTCCATCTCATACAGCGTACTATCAGATGGCTAGAGCCCTCCGCATAGACGCTATCACCCACACTCCTCCTCTCTCCCGTCCCGACGGTACGGTTGCCTTCGAGGACGAGGAAAAGGCTGAGTGCTTTGCAGATAGCATTGCCGCACAATGCTCTCCTAGCTCTCAACCCTTCGACCCCTCACACGTCCAGGCAGTGGAGGATGAGGTCCGCCGCCGGAAATCACCCCCTACAGCCTCCGAACCTATCTCTGTGTCCAATGATGAGATTTCATCCCTCATCAAAGGACTTAAGCCTAAAAAGGCTCCGGGCGCGGATGGCATCTCCAACCAAGCCCTAAAACACTTTCCTGAACAGGTGTTAACCTTTTTATCTATTATCTTCAACGCCTGCTTCAACCTTAGTTACTTTCCCACTACGTGGAAAGATGCAACTGTGATTGGTAATCCCAAGCCAGGCAAGCCTCTCAACCTCCCCCTCCAGTCATCGCCCCATTAGCCTCCCCAAGGCAATGGGCAAGCTCTTCGAAAGAGTCATCCAAACTCGTATGAGGCGCTATCTGTTTCCCACAGACGGTGACCCTCTTATCATTCCCCATCAGTTCGGTTTCCGAACGCAGCACTCATGTCCCCAACAAGTTCACCGTATTGTGGAATATATCCTCAGCGGTTTTTATCCTCGTCGTCATAAGACCATCGCGGTCTTTTTCGACATAGCTAAAGCCTTCGATAGAGTCTGGCATACAGGCCTTATCTACAAGCTGTACAAAATAGGTCTCCCCGATCGTCTAGTACGTCTCGTGGCCTCTTACTTAAAGCATCGTACCTTTCGTTTTAGACATGAAGGCACGCTATCTTCACAGCGCCCTATCAAAGCTGGTATCCCTCAGGGCTCAGTACTTGCTCCTCTGCTGTACATCCTGTTCACCAACGACATTCCCATCCCGTCGAAAGGTGTTCAGCTCTCCCTATTCGCAGACGACACTGCTATCTACTGCAAAGGTATCTCGCTACCTTTCATACGGAACAAGATTCAAAAGTCAGTTGACAACCTAGGAGCTCGGTTCAAAAAATGGCGCATCGATGTGAACCCGGTGAAGAGCTCCGCCGTTCACTTCGATTATAAACGACGCCGTCTCAAAAACACTCCACCAATACGTATGCTAGGGACCCCTGTCCCCTGGCATACGACTGCCAAATATTTAGGTGTCACTCTAGACACAAGGCTCACTTTCAGGCCCCACGTCAAAAGAGTAACCCGTCACGTACGTTTTTACCTGAGTAGGCTCAACAGTATGTTGGGCCGACACAGTAAAATGTCCCTTAGAAACAAGCGTACCCTTTATAAGGTCTGTATATGACCAGTCATGTCCTACGCGGGCTCCGTTTTTGCCCACGCCGACCCTAAAATTATTAATGAACTCCAAATAGTTCAAAACCTTTTCTGTCGTCGAGCTGCGAACGCACCTTGGTACCGACCTTCATCGGGACCTAGAGCTCCCCACAATTCAACAATTTCTCCAAAAACTCTCTGAGAACTTCTTCAAAGCCTCAAATTCGCACTCAAACCATTTAATTCGTGAGGCAGCTACTTATGCAGCCCCACCCCCCTCTCGCTATCGAGTTCGCAGGCCGAGAAACTCTCACTCGGACCCGCCTAATAAACTATCAAACGACCTGAACTGCCTCCTGGCGGCTCAGGCCAACTCTAATTAAATTAAATTATTTATTCATAATTAATTTGCCTTCGTAGGCACTCCCTCAGTGGCTCGTAGCCGCCTGCGCCCTCTTTTTCCAAAAGAGGGTCGCTCACGATAAGGCACAATAAAGCTTAATCAGCCAGTTGCCTGTCCCTAAAGGCGGTTTTTAGAGGGTATCACTTAGGTTCCCCGGTAGGTGTGGTGTAGGTGTGAGTCCCTCATAACCACGATAGACCGGCTATCGTGGTATGCGTAATGCATTTTCCGCCTCCCTACGTACAGGATAGCCCTTTAATTGCTTCGGGCGCAAAAAAAGGGGGCTTGGAGGGTCTGGGCCTTACTACCTGTTATTTCGTAGCAGCTGTAAAAACCGTTAGCCAGTATTCGAGATCACGCCAGGTGGTTCGTATAGAATGACATTTAAAATGCACAAAATTATGCTCAAATTGTCATGGTTCTAAACAATGCGCCAATGTGGAGAAAAAAATCTACGAGGAAGTTAATGATTCTTGAAATTTGTTGTCTTGAAAATTGAAATTGCGGATGAAGAACCAATGCAGACCGAAAATAATGTTGGAGACGAAGACGATGATGGTCTTGAAGATGTCGAAGATTTACTAGAATCAGAAAGGCCTGTCGAATCTAACGATCAAGAAATACCATCAAAAAGACGGAAACTGATGAATAAGTGATTCGAATTGAATACTATGTTTTGATAAATACAAAGATTAATGATTTTAAAAATAATATAATGTGTAATGTAATCATTAAAAAAATATCTCTACTCAATAGTACGATTTACGTGTATATTTTTATCTAATGAGATTTTCTAATATATAAATGTAATGAAAATTTAATAAATAAACTTTTATTACTGAAAAAAATAGCAGCAGTTACATTTTTTTAATAAAATCCCCTTTAAATCGTATTTTTAATATTTACAACTATGTTTTTTGCGATATTTATGTTAAATTGGTTTGTAATTTTTTTGTTTATTAATCTAACATGGAACGTAACGTTTTTCGAGTAATTAAAGTAAAAATTTTAATAAATACCTCAAAATTGTACATAAAGATTTAAACGTTTTTTTGTATTTTCTGAAAAATTTTTCAATAGTAGTGTATATTTTTTACACCATCAGAAAATAGAGATATCAACGCACAAAAAGCCCACCGATTTTTTTGAAAAATCTGATATTTTGACGTGAGAATTTTCGATTGAAAATTAGGGTGCTTTTTCGATATCGAGTCAAAATAGAGTGAAAAAATTAATATTTTAAATCTTCAAAATTCCAGTGTGTTTGGGACATAAAGAGGTAAGTTTTCACCAAATATCATGAAAAAACAACTTTTTGTAAAAGATAAGAATAAAAAATCAAGAATGTGGTTTTTTGGATTTTTCACATGAATTTTGAGGTTATGGAAAGAAACTATAGATACAAAAGTTGAAGATCTTTTTATTATCTACAACTTTGCTATTGAACTTTTTCGATAGGACTTGTAGTTTTGCCGGAAATCGAGATTCACCGATTTTTACCCTTAAAAACTCCCCCCTACCCCTTCCCAACCTCAGATGGCCCGTAATTTATTTTTCCTATTATTTTAGTGGTATTCCATTCCTTTTCCGATAGGTTTCATCCTACTTTAATTTTTTTTTCGTTTCTAAAATTATCGACCCTGGTCTATGATAGGTTGAAGCAATATTATTTATTGAAATTTATTTACCAGTCTATTTACTTGAAACAATTTCCAGACTACTATATCCGGCTTTCCATTAAGACCGATTTACACTTCGACAAGTACAGTAGCGAGTTAACTTGCGAACCTAGCGAGTTAAGTTTGAACCTCGTTTGAACGACAATAAGCGAGTTAAGTAGCAAGTTAACGATTAAGTTGAACGGGATAGCCGGCCGAGCTATTTTTCGGCGAGTTAAGTGCGAAGTGCTGCCCTCCCGCGCGTCTCCCGCCACCCGCAACTAAACTCGCCGTTCGTGTAAACGAGCGAGTTTAGTTCAGTGCATAAGATGACAGGACGCAAAGTTTGCGCGCCAAAACGTACAATTGTACTTTTATAATTAATCTCGCCACAAAGTTTGAACGATACTGTTTATTGAATATTTATACGTTTTATATTGAGTTTTAATAATAAAATGGACGGAAGATATCACGTATAAATTTGTACAGGAGTATTTAGAACACGAATGTTTATATAATAGTAGAAGTTCAAATTGTAAAATTAAACGTGCTCGAGATGCTGCACTCATGAAAATTCTTAAAAACTTCTTTGACAACAACCATTAATACTCCTCTGACTGGATCATTTAATTCTTAACGTAATCCTAGAACCATCTTAAACGAAAACCAGAAAAATTCTGTAGTCTTGAAACGTCATACTCCAACGAACTCTTTGAACTAATGTCCTTAACTAAACTCGCCACGAAGACATTGTTTGAACGCTACTGCCCACTTAACCGTTTACTGTCAACTGCCCTGTAACTAAACTCGCTACTGTACTTGTCAAAGTGTAAATCGGTCTTTAGTACTAAGCACTAAGCTGTCGTTTTGTGAGTGATGTTACTCGGTACGTCGTATACGACATAGCTACATAGATCAGTACAACAAAGCTGTTAAACCTCCCTCATGGTCGTAACACGTGATTACACAAAAAGTACGAATTTAATACAAAATTTTAACACTAAATAAAAGTTTTAATAGTTTTAATAAATGCCTCATTACATCATATGAAAACTGCATAATTGTTGCATACTTATTTCATTTCTCCTTTTATTCTACTAATACACCTATTAATGTAGCTTTGTTTAGACTTAAGATAACCAAAGATCATTTCTTGTATAAACTCTTACAGCCCTATTAATAAACACAGACTTGAGCAAGATTAACTTTACTCCTAGTTTAAAGCTTAAAATATCTAATTTCAGTATTAATAAACATAGAGTAAGGAGGGAGTGAACTAATCCGAATCTACTCTCGGAATAAAAGTTAATCCTTGGCGGTACCTAGTTTAACGACTGAGTAAGCATAGACTAGTCGCGTATTTTGACATTTTGTAAAACTTTACGTTTACGTGCGTTGTTACCCGTGTTAAATTCATAAGTTGTAAGCACTAGTAACAAAAACAGCATAATGGATTAAAATGCCAAGAAGTGATGTGGAGCAGAACAAAGTGATTGCAGGTTTTTATTCATTATGTGGATTTACACACGTGATTGGGGCTATTGATTGCTACATATTCTAATCCCGAAAGTCGCTGGAAACATCGGACAATACTACATAAACAGGAAAGGATACAGTTCAATAAATGTACAAGTAAGATTTATAGCACCTAGCTAGCCCATCTTTGCCGTATAGGTACTTAGTTATTTTCTCAGATTCAATACAATCACCTCAATCTATTACTTCATATTAAAGAAGTTATGAGTGCTTTGTTCCAGGTTGTGTCAAATGCAAATTTAGAGTTCATGGATACAGTGGCACATTGGCAAGGCAGCACACATGACTCAAGAATATTTAATTATCGTCGCATTAAAACAAATGTTTGAGCAGTCAGAATTTAAAGGCAGACTTCTCCGAAATTCTGGTTATGCTTTTACTTCTTATTTATACACGCATATCCTGCATCCTAATAAACAAAAGGAAGAATGTACAACCGGTCGCACATCTGGTGGCCCCGTTACACTGTAAAACAATGCTTTGGAGGGAAGCAAAGGTTTCGGTGCTTACTGCGAGGACTAAATACTAAATAAGAGCATACAAAACAATATATACATTGCAATGCAAAAGCAAGATCTGCTTGAGGATGTAGTATAAGGAGATGATGAAAATATATCAGTCACACAATTAGTAAATAACTCCGTTAGAGGAAATTCTGTTCGGACAGCACTATTAACGATTTTTTAAATAAATATACAATAATTACACGTACAAAAGATTTTATTTATCCCCAAAACACAAAACAAAAATGTTTATTTAATTAATTTTGCCCTTCACGCTCTTTTCTTAATTCTAAAATTTCGTTACAAATAATATTAATAATGATTACATTTAGAACATAGTTTTTCCACCGATTCCGAAAACAACACGAGGAACAAGGAACAACCCGTAACATTTATCTCTTGTCAAACTCAAAATATTGCCTGTCACTGTCACTAATGTCATCATCAAGCATTTAATTCATTCACTAATCATTCACTGACTCACTCTTTTTACTTTTAAAATAAGTGGGTTGCCATAGCGCAAACCTTAATCCCGGCGTAAGGAATGTATAGTTAGTCCGAGGTTACTCCATGCTTATTAATAACATTGTAATAACGAAGTAAATAGTCAGTTACTCTGAGATTAGCTAGTCAAAGTGTAACTTCGAATTAAGCTTGGAATAAACAATTTTTATTAATAAGGCAGTTAGGTTTTAAAAAAAAACTCTTCAAATTATTCGGATAAAATATGACTCGTGACACAATTTTTTCGCAATCGGTTTATTTCATTCACATGATTATCACAGACAGAGAGACAGACGAAAATTTTTAAAACGATTATTTTTACCTTAATAGCATTCTTATAAACTCTAGGCTTAATGGGAGCCAGTTGTTGCAGTATTTCAGGCAAACTCTTCAATTTTATTGAACTCCTTTTGTGGGTTTGTAAATAGAGGGAAAGACCATCTTTTCTGAGGTTAATGAGGCAAACATTTGCAAACATCATCCGGCTCCGATACGATATGTTAAACCTATCAATTATTATATTTTTATATATATGGTTTTCTTTTTATAGAATAAGAGTGTGACCAAGCTACGATCACAGATCACTAGATCTAAAGGCTTAGCATCTGACACTACAAAAACGAAACAAGGTGATGTCTCAGTGATCGCAAGAGTAAAAACTGGCAGCGAACACCGAACAATTAGAGGCACACTGAACCTAACTTTGAGTTGGAGAGGTCTCGTCTAATGAAGTCAACGCTCCGTCGCCCTCGTGCTCTAATCCAAAGTCCTGAAACGTTTCAGCTCGAATTCCAAAACTGCTTTCAGTGTCTAGAAAATTGCAATGTAGTGGACGATATGATTGACAAGCTCGTGAAAACTGTCCGTGCGATCGGAGCTAAGTTTAACGAGACCCGCCGCAGAAGAACACAAAAACTCTCCGATCACACACTTAGTCTCATAGCTGTTAGACGGGAAATGAAAGTGCAACAGATTTGACAGCATACAGGCAACTGAACACACAGTTCTCCAAATATATGCGGTGGGACTTACGCAACTTTAATACCGTTCGTATTGAAGAAGCGATCAAGCGGAACCACAGATCTGTCTACCGGAAGAGTCACCTGTCAATATTGAATTTCGAGTGTGGCAGCATCGTTTCCGGGACACCTGAGATTTTTAGTGAGATTGAGAGGTTCTATGGGCAGCTGTACGCATTTGTGTACCAAGCTGTACCACACGCAATTGTTGGTAACGATTCATTAGCAAGTCTTATCCGACACTATTCCGACGAATTCCCGGACGTCAAACTGAGAGAGATTAGAATGGCACTCCAGCATATTAAAAACGGCAAGATCCTAGGTGAGGATGGAACTATAGCGGAGCTTCCAAAAGCGGGTGGAATACCAGTACTTAAAATTCTTCAGTAGGTCTTCAATTCCGTTTTCCATGGTGGCATTACTCTGGAGGCGTGGAGCAAAAGTGTGGCGGTCTTGTTTTTCAAGAAAGGCAACAACGCTCTCTTGAAGAACTACAGAATAATTTCCCTTCTGAGCCGCGTTTACGTGCTGTTTTTGAGAGTCATTATGAATCGTCTCGCACGCAGACTCGAAGACTTCCAGCTTTCAGAACAAACCGGTTTCCGAAAAGGCTTCAGTAGCATAGACCACATACATACCCTGCAGATTGTATGGAAGACCGAAGATAAAAATCTGCCACCTTGCCTGACGTATGTGGACCATGAAAAAGCCTTTGAATCCGTCAAAATTTGGGCAATCTGCACTCCCTGCAGCGGTATCAAGTTGATTGTCGGATATGGAAGTGCTGAAGTGTTTGTTCAGTAGGGCTACGATGGTTTTACGAGTGCAGAACCAGAGTACGAAATCTATTCATCTAAACCAATTAAGTGCAGAACAGGTTGACGTAATATCCCCAAAACTCTTCACCGCTGCATTGGAAGATGTATCAAGCTACTGGACTGGCAAGGATACGGTATTAACATCAATGGCGATTACATCACTCGCCTTCGTTTTGCCGACGATATAGTCCTTATGGCAGAATTGCTAGAGGATCTAAGCACTATGCTCAATGACCTCAATAGTGTCTCAACGAATAGGTCTTATAATGAACATAGAAAAAACAAAAATCATGTTTAATGTCCATGTCACACATTTGCCGCTAGTTGTTGAGAGCACTAAGCTCGAAGTTGTTGACGAGCATATTTACCTGGGAGAAATAGTCCGACTAGTTAAGTCTAACTTCGACCGAGAAGTCAATCGACGGATTCAACTCGGCTGGGCAACGTTCGAGAATTACGACACATCTTCTCGTCTGTGAAAACTAGATTGTACAACCACTGCGTGTTGCCAGTGATTACTTATGGATCCGAGATGTGTTCTTTCACTGATGGCTGTATGAGAACGCTCAAGGTCACTCAGTGAGCTATGGAGAGGGCTATGCTCGAGGTTTCTCTGTGTGATAAACTCAGAAATGTGGATATCTGCAGTCGAACTAGAGTAACCGACATAGCCCAACGGATTAGCAAGCTGAAGTGGCAATGGGCAGGCAATATAGCTCGTAGAACTGATAACCGATTGGGAAAAAAGGTTCTCGAGTGGCAGCCTCGTACGGGGAGGCGTAGTGTAGGGCGACCCTCCACTAGATAGAGTGACGACCTGATAAGACATGCAGGAAGTCGATGGATGCAGGTGGCTCAGGACCATACTTTGTGGCATTCATTGGGGGAGGTCTATGTTCAGCAGTGAACTTGTGAAGGGCTTTAATGATGATGATGATGATGATACCAGAAACCTGAAGACGTGTTTATTTATAAGCATATTTTAACATTTTCCTTTACAAGTCCTTTTCCCTTTATGAAATAATAAAAATTCTTAACAACGTACTTGAACAAACGTACCGAAAGAAAGGAATTGAAGTTTGACCTATTTTTAAAATTTTAAGAAAACATTTTACGCGCTCGCAAAAAATTCATTAAATAAGAGTTAATTAAGAGATTAACCATACAGTGAAGAGTTCTTAGCTTTAATTTACTTTTTTTTAAAAGAAATACTAGCAATGTTATTCACATTACTTATATTCCCTTTCATTACTCATCGTAAGCTTAAAATGCTTGTGCTAGGAGTGATTCACGACAGTATGGATGGATTCGAACCCACGACATTTCGAGTTGGGGGTCCACACCCTGCCATTAGGATTTTATCGCTTATATTCTTATTATATTATTTATGTACAGCTGGCATAAAAATTATAAACTAAGTTAAGTCAATATTGTTCGTGTGATGAAGTCATAAAATCTATTACCCCATTTCAATCCATGAGTGAACTAAGAAGAAACGGGAATGCCAGAAAACTTTGGTTGGCAAAAAAACTATAAATGGCTTTCGATAGATGAATCGTTCACCAAATCATTTAGATGAGGTTTGAAATACATATACGATATAAATAGGATGAAAAATACACACGAGATTTAAAATACGTGAATCATTTTGGCGTGGTAAAGCCACTCTGCAGCTATATCACGATTGAAGAACGAATGGACAATCAAAAGCGTAAAATAACAGCTTTACAATTGTTTCGTATGATGAGTGTTGAGGACCGGAAACCTTTTTTACTGGAAACGAAGCATTCCATCTTAGTCCCCAGGGGTGACAACGCATCTGCGTTTTGATTCTTAATGGAGGATGTCTATGAGCCACGGCATCCACTAACCATCAGGTGGAATGTGTGCTTATTATTCAAGTTAATTCTACAAAAAAAAGACTTACAAGCGACGGGCAGCATCGTCAGTGATCCTCACATCTGGTTTTACGACCAATTCACATTACGAAGGCCAGGCTTTTATAAATTCTTTTATAGGATAGTGTAACAAACTAGCCCACAGTCCACCTGATGGTAAGTGGTTGCTGCGGCCCATAGACATCTACATTTATCCTTGATTACGAATCAAATTGCAGATGCGTTGTCACTCGTGAGGACTAAGATGGAAGGCTTTTGAATTGCTGATGAAAGTGAAGATGTCGTCGATAGTATTCGACTGTGGACATATCCTAGAGATGTAAGTAGTTTACGAATAACATTTTGGTTATGAGTAGGCTAGTGACAAACTCTGTGATAAGTTTTACATATTGAAAAAATTATCCAAAAAAAGGGTCCCAGTAAAATGGGTCTCCGGTTCTCTACACTCACCGTACGAAACACAACAGCATTAAACTACAATTTTACGCGGGTATTTTGTGAGAGTGTGGTTCTTCCCCGGTCGAGCTACTAATATAACTGCAGCATGGCTCTGCCACGCTAAGCTCAACTTTTCTAGAGGATTTTAAACTTCCTCAAGTTTAATCCTCAAGTTAAATCCTCTTAAAAAAGTTGAGCATTTAGGCAATAAGTAGTAGTAGCCCGAGATACAGTACCAAACATTTTTTTTTGAAAATATATACCTACCTACAAAAAAAGGTTAACAATTGGACTGAATGTTTTTTTAGCCTTTTAGTAAACTTCAAAAAACCGATCCGACGACATAACTTTTATACAATATGTCTTAGCACCGACCAGAATGTGATATTATTTTGAATTAATTGAGTTTAATTTATATTTAACTCAATATTTGTCTCCGGTTATTTTTATTTGCCTATTATAGTATTCAGTTTAAACGGCAAATCTAATTGTTATTTTTTAAACCAAGCAATGTTAAGCAAGCAACCAAAGCAACAAAAACTCACGCTGAAATGGCAGTTGCATTCTGCAGGCTGCCGCCATGTTGGGCACTATAGGTCAGCCGATTGGGATGGGATGCGGTCTTTCTTTGCATCCTACCCTTGGGGGCGGGTTTGCAACTTTACAAGGCGCAGGTTCGGCCGCACATGGAATACTGTTCCCATCTCTGGGCTGGGGCTCCCCAGTACCAGCTCCTTCCACTTGACCGCATCCTGCGCAGAGCGGCTCGAATCGTCGACGACCGAGTGCTTTCCGATCGGCTCGATTCACTGGCACTGAGAAGAGATGTTGCATCTCTTTGCATTTTATTTGGCATATACCATGGAGAGTGCTCTGACGAATTGTTCGGATTAATCCCAGCCGCCAAATTTCGTGAACACACTACACGGCAAACGTCCCGATACCATCCACACCATCTGGATGCTTGGCGGTCCACCACAATACGTTTCAAAAGGAGTTTTCTTCCGCGTACAACCTCTCTGTGGAATAGTTTACCACCGGCGATTTTTCCGGACCGATACGACCTGGGGATCTTCAAGAAAAGAGCTTACTCCTTTCTAAAGGACCGGCAACGCACCTGCAATTCCCCGGGTGTTGCGGTTGATCATGGGCGGCGGTAGTCACTTAACATCAGGTGAGCCGCATGCTCGTTTGCCCCCTCTTCTATATAAAAAAAATTAATAAAAGTGTAAATTAAATTAAGTATGATAACGTGTATATTTCATTATTATTTATTATTTTCGGGATTTATGATTGGTCCAAGAGTTCGCGTAGCGAGTAGGCGCTCATAATGTCATATACCCAGTCAGATATAAATTTGTATCCAAATGACCGTTTATCCGCTCATACAGGACTGGCGAGTGGCGGCGTTGCCCTAAATGCATCGCATTCTGATTCCAAGCAATGCTTTGATGGTTTTGATTGAATTAGATTCTCATATAATTATAGATAATCCAATATATCAATAATAAATATATCGAGAGCAATCTAAAATATCTTCCTTATCCTAAATCGCACACATCTGTATTCTATGTTTTAAATTTAGGTACATTTTATTTATTGTACTAAAAGGTGAAGATGGTAAGAATAAGATATACTCCTCAATAGATTAAAGTAGTAAAAGTTAATTTATCTATTCATTTAATTTTATTCATAAAAGTATGCAATCATTTCATTAATGTTTTGTTACGACGTTGTCACGTTAAACTATCGTCCGTGAACCGACATTACAGACAATCAATTCCTTTTTTGTTACAACACTACTCTTACTTATAAAGTTACATATCCATGATAGAATGCCAAATGTGCGCATTTAAAAATAACATTTAGAATAAATAATTTAAATACGTACCAATTTTAAACTATTTATAAAATACTTAATTAGTTAAAGCTGAAAACAATTGTATATTGAAAGCTCACCAAGCACGGATTCAGCTTTTCGTGGAACAAGTTACAATATACGAAGTAGGACAAAAGCCTTTAAACATTGTTGAACACTTTTCTTGTTATCCTGTAGTTGTTTTCACCGGTATTTTAACAAGTATTCCTGTAATAGGCCCAGCAGCTTATAGTGTCGATGTAATCTAGACAAATAGTGCCCACAAAGCCTCTAGCTGTCAGTTCTATATTGAGTTACGAGGCAATTAAACCAATATTACAAGCTTATTATAGTCGAACCTTGCTAAAGTTTGTTCTTTCTGTCTTTTAATTATGCCACTGCGCAACTAGCGCCGCCGGTCTTTACTTAGGCTGCAATTTAGTGTAAAAACTGAGTGGTAAGCATATACTTAGGCGGGGCACTCAACGCGCATGAAGGTCTTGCGATTGCGATTTAAATTTATTCTACTTGCAACACATGCGTTTTTACGTCATAAAACTGCGCTCCTGAAAGTTATGGTTGTAGCATGAAGCCGGCTCGACCAAGGAGGAAACACGCTCGCATCGAATATCAGGTTTAAATAGTTGCATAATGTTGTTTCGTGTTACAAGAGTAGATAACCAGAGAAACTTTTCATTGGTAGGTAGCCATTCCACCTTAGTCCTCAAGGAAGGAGCACTTCTGCATTTTGATTCTAATCGTAGATAGATGTACTTCCATCAGATGGACTGTGTGCTCGCTTACATTCTTTTTCGATATTCGTATTTAGGAAACCACAACAACGGATGCTTATCAGTATATATGTAGATCACCCCGCCGCTTCCGTCTAACGCTTTGAACTAAGAACATATAGGCTAACATATATGTGAAATAATGGTCACTAATGAGAGCCATTGTGTTACTGGCTGCAAATCCATAAAGTCCGTAGTAATATTAACTTTTGTATAGTCTTATAGTCTTACTAACGCCTTTTTCCAAAGAGTAGGAAATCTGTAGTACTGACAGATGTCTTTATAGTCTTAGTTAGTCTTAGCACCTGAGGTATAGGGAAAACTAGATAGCAGTATAATCAACACCTATAGCATTGGCTGCGTTTGGCAGAAAAAAGCGCTAGCAAGCGCTTGTAAGCAAAATGGCGATCGTAAGCGGTAAGCGCTGTCAAATCTTAAGTAGCTATTTTCCTCCAGGACACGATGTTAGTTTTAACCGGGGAATCTAACCTAATTTAAATATATGTTTGTAAAGTATTCATATTAAAAACTTACCAATCATGAATTTTTAATAACATGTATATGTCTATTCATGTCATTATATTACTTAAAACTAATATTGCACAAAACAACTTGTAAACTCTACTTCAAAACAAACAAATTAAATAAGCAAAATGGCGGATTGTGTCAGCGCTACTGAAGTAGCAATCGTGTCCTGGCCGAAAACTATTTTAGCGCTTGTAAGCGCTTGCTAGCGCTTTTTTCTGCCAAACGCACCCATTTGATTTTAAATAGCGTAATCATTTTAAAACAGTGTTTTTTTGTCTGTTTGAATAATGTTACATCTTGCAGAACTAGATTTGTTTGTTTAGTTGTCTATAGTTGACTGTGTTGACAGTAAGGCAGAACTAAGGCCTGAGTTAAGAAAATGACAGAGTTTAACACGTTCCCTGTCCATGAGGTAAACCCTGACCTCAATGGAGACTTCTACTGACACGTTCATGAGGTCACTCTTTCCTCACCACCATTTCTATAAATATTTATATACATTAATATAACATAATTTCATACTCACACGTCCATGAGCTCGGGGTTGACCTCATTGGGTTTTTGGTCTATTAAAAAAAAACCAAAAGAAATGAAAAATATATAAACTAAACTGTATTATTGGTATCTGTATTAAACTATCATAATCGAAATCTAAAGTGGACATGTGGGTGTAATCATGATTTTATATGCGGATAGAGAACGTGTTAAGGATCACTAAAATTAGGGAACGGATATGCCTCTCGATCATTTTTATATTAATTTGCAATTTTAAGTGGATCCGTAGAATTTGAGAAACATATACTTATGTTACGAGCTTGAGGTTCGTGACAATAAAAATTGCCGATAGAATTACCTAAATTAACACTTTAATTCACTTTACACTAATTAAAGTTAAAAACACTAATAATTAATCACACTGATTCACTTTATTCCGCTCCGAAGCTTCGCTTGTCTCGCCAACTTCAATACTTCACCGATCGCATCTTGCAGCGCCTATAAATATAAATTAGCACCGAAATATCCAGAATATTCAAGTAAACACGCGCAAGGTGCGAGTAGTCAAATATACGAAATTAATTAACTTGCTTCCAAATACCGTTTTTGTTACAACTATTAAACGTTTTAATCGAAACATAGTATACGTTAAAATAAAATAGTGGTGCACCTTGCAAGTTTGCGAAATTGTTTTGGCGCACTCGTCCCTTAATTAACGTGTAACAATTTTTTAACTGCAGCTTGGTTCTACCACGTAACTACGTGATAGTAAGTGGGTTGTGTAGTCTATATTCACCTACATTTATCATCGATTAACAAACAAAGCTGACTTACAAAGAACTATGTTTTTCAAAGAAATTATAAAAACAATAATATTTTAATAAAGGTTTATACATAATATTACAGCCATATAATGTTGTTTATTACAACATGTATACTCTATCGGCTGGGTTTGCAATCCTTCATTACATTCTTACTAAACTGACTCGGGCGTTATTAGAAAAGAACAAAATAATCTTACATTGATAAATAAAGTTTTAAATAACTCCTCCGGAACTCCGGTTCCTCTACACTCATCATGCGCAACACAGCAGCATTGACCTACTATTTTACGCTGGTATTCTGTGAGAGCGTGGCCCTTCCCTAGTCGAACCGACCCATTCGTGCTGTAACTAGGAAATGTGGTGACGGTGATAGCACACCTAAATAGGGAATGGTGGATGCTCTTAAAACTAGGTTAAACACATCTACATCTAGACAAATATTTATTTTCACACAAATCTTAGCTAATAAATTGTTGCTTCTTTAATATAATGGATTTCAGGAAATTAACGCCTAATTCGATTAATTATCTGAATGATAAGAATAAATATTGCAAAGCGTATAAAATGATGACTCGTAAGATTCAAATTGTATATTTATGTTATACAATTTAAGACCGACAAGTCATCATTTGACTTGAAAATGTAATATACGTGAAGCATACATTCAGTTTTCTCAGTTAATTAACGAGAAACGCTCACCGCGCTGAGAGGTATAAAACCTGGGCTTTATCGCAAGACGTTAACTACATACCGCTTCTGTAGAATTTATTAAGTTTAATATACATACATACTCGTATATTTAAAAATAAAACAAAATTCTTTTAATATCTATACAACATACATTTAGGGTTTCAGATTATTTCATCATCAACATTACAGCCCTTCACAATTCCACTGCTGAACATAGGCCTCCCCCAATAATAATGCCACAAAGCACGGTCCTAAACTACCTGCATCCATCGACTTCCTGTTTGTCAAATTATTTAAGAGTATGGAAAGATAACATTTCAGAGAGAGTGTGCGCAGAAAGAGCACACTCTCTGTAATAATTTAATTCCTCCCTCTTCCTACCGACATAGGAAAACCAGACACTCGGCCACACCTTCGTTGTTGACATACTACGCATTCGAACCAAACGGGAGTGGAATAAATTAACAAATCTGTATTTCCATCCGATTAAAATGTGTCTTCAAGGCAAGAGTGAATTGCTATTGTTAAGCTAAATCACTGCACGTTGCCATGTTCATCTACATCACCTCTTACCACCAGATGGAATAATAGTGAAGTACTGGTTATAATATAAGATCATTTTGAAGTAGATTTTCATAGCAAAATATTTAGACTAGTGATGCATAAAAAGTCCAAAATGAGATTAATTGTGACGCTTATACCAAATGTGTCGGTAAATTTAAAGTTCGTTTAACACATATATACTTCTTACATATACTGGGAATCCCCTTCTGAAAGCCTGTATAAGATGTAGTGTGTAGGTACCACCGTTTCGTCATTGCACTGACTATTAAGTTCCGATTTAAAGGGTATGGAAAGGTATCTGTGTGTGTGTGTGTGTGTGTGTGTGTGTGTGTGTGTACGTGTGTTTGTGTACGTGTTTGTGTACGTGTTTGTGTGCGTGTTTGTGTGCGTGTATGTGTGCGTGCGTGCGTACGTGCGTGCGTGCGCACGTGTGTGTGTGTGTGTGTGTGTGTGTATGTGTGTATGGGTCAATCAATCTTTTTTGAGATTCTGGGTGATAGAACTCCATTTCTGTATTCGTGTCTGGGTAGGTACCACCCGCTTACTTATTTCTGCCACCAAATAGCAATGCTTGCACCGCTGTTTTCGCCTCTAAAGGGTACAGAGATCCAGTATAATTATAAGCTGTGAGGCATATTATCTTACTCCTCAAAGGTGACCTTGGCCTGCAGTAGAATCCGTTGGACTGTAAGTTCATTTATCGCGCCAGTATTTAAAAAGGAGGCCTATATTCACATCAAAGTTGAGTACACTAAATTGCAAATAAAAATGTTGTTACGATACTAGATGGCGCCAGTGCCATATACCAGGCATTAATTATAGCGCGCAACAGTATAAAGAAGAGAAAATTACTTTTAACTATAAGCATCAATAAACATCACTGGCAGGTTTTACGTTTTCGATTCTTTAAAGTTTGATTTTACAACGGAATAAGTATATTAACCAGTAACTTATTAACACATAATGAAAACACAAGTACGTGGTTTCATCCGAATCAAGAAAGAATATTAATAACTATACCAAAAGAAAAACTATAATATAATATTCCTTTAGGTATAGTTATTAATATCAGCGATATCATCGCTGAGAGGAGCCCGCTGTAAATTGTAACATGTTACGCTTCGAAAATGCTTACGTTGGAGGTTGGAGCGAAACCTCATGATGCTTTACGGCAATGATTTCGCTGGTTTTTATGCCATATATCTGTCATAACTATTCGTTAAAACGAATATTCGTGTTTTTAAACCGAGTCATAATGACGATTAGATCTTAGTGTTCTACGAATGGTATCGCGCTTTTTTGGTATTGAGATACCATGAGAGTAGAAGGGCCTCCTATAACCATTCAGAAATTAATCACGGCCCAACAACTTGCCCTAGAAATGCTAAGTTTATCTACAAAAAAAATATTATTACTGAACATGGGTTCAGTATGATTATCAAGTTGTACGTAGCAAAGAATCATCGCTATGATGAGCTGAGAACAGCGGGTTCGAATTCTGCATGGAACAAGTATTGGCCTACATATAAATATTCTGAGTCTGGATGTTTCTCCTTTTGAAATTTATGTATGTAAACTGTCTTCACGATACAGAAGAATATCCTTGTGTACGGGTAACGTTTCAAAAAAAAGGTTTTTTTTTACAAAATTGAATTGACGAACGAATTTAAGAGGGCATATTATATGCCTTTCGCGTCGAAAACTACATGTTTTAGGGTTTTTCCAAGGGCGATATCATAACGATGTGAGGAGATTATTTGCAGAAAACTAGGGCTTTAGAAAAGCGAATTGCAATGCAAAACCATAGTTTTTAACGACTGTTTTTTAGAGCAAAGACAATCCCTTCACAGCGTTTTACAAAAATATGCGTCAGAGTTATCTTTCAGGTTGAATATAACCATTATTACAAGCTAAAATACTTTATTTTAAGCGTTATTATAATGTAATATAAAGTTTTTTAGTGTATAGCAAAACCTAAATTACGAAAATATTTCGATTTAATATTATAAAACAATATTACAAACTCACCAAAACTGTCTAATTCAATGTAATTTTTTCCGTGTATTTGGTTATAAACATCTATTTTAATTATTTTATCAAAATACATGTAATGTTAAATATCCAAAAAAAATAGTTCTTTTTATTTTGTCAATTATTTTATGTAATTATTTTAAAAATACTATAAATCATCACACGCAGACGCTGTCTGGTTCATTAGCTCTGCGTCACATGCAGCTGTAAGAGTCGCATGGACTAACAGCGCTAACATCCAGAAACTAGAACGTCCGGTTCACGGGTTCAGTATCAAAGAGTATAATAAGATATACAGGAAAAGAGAGCCCTCTGACGACATTTTATTGCAGACAAAATTGAACTACTAGCGCCTCCTACAAATTGAATCCGAACTAATTCGCTATATATAGCTCTACATATACCTCTTCTATAGTAGTAAAATGTATAATATTGTTCTTTAATTCGTATACATACTGAAACAGTTTTACTGCCTACTTTTTTGTAATACTGTTTTTGATATTATTAAAAGTAGGCAAAACAGTTTCAGTAAGTACACTGGTATTTATGGGGTATTTGCAATGAAACAAGAAAGATAACGATGAGCACACGCAAAAAGTAGCCACCATTTTGACTTTCATTTTCGTTTGAATATTTGACGTTTTGAAGTTTAGGGGGGGCCAGTATCATAATTATCATAATCGATTGATTTCATAATGTTTAAGTTTTTATTTTATGTGAAAATAATATTTGTTATAAACAAAATCACCAATAAATTTATCGTGCATTTAATTTTATTTTTCAGCTAATGTTAGTTTCTTTTTAAAAGTAGCGACATCTGTGAAGACCTTAGACCAATAATAAACATAATGTTTTCGGAAACAAATTATGGATGGCGCTACCTTCAATTGAATTCTTGTGGTCCAAGGCAACTGTTCTACCCCTGTTCAGTACGCTCCGGGTAATCCCAACGATAGGCTGTATTACTTTTTCTCACCGACACCGCGCGATCGCGTTGATACACCGATAGGGCTATACTACACTACACTGTACTATAACTAGCTACCTATAGCACCATCGAGCATTTTAAACGATTGAGACTTTTACAAGCGATATTTTTGGTATAGTTCGGCCGTTCACAGAATGCGTTCCTGACACCTATCAGTTAGTCACGACTAGTGATGGGCACAACATAACACTGAGTTCGTTACCGTTCCTCCAAAATAAACCGCCGCGTTATTTTTAAGATTATTTTCGTTTTAAGTTGGCGGAATCATTTAAAATTTATATTTTAGTAATTTAAGTGGAAACCAAAAAAAGGTAATATTAATATAATAACATTGTTTTATATTAATATTACCTTGATAACTGTATATCTATGCAATAAAGTACATTGAATTGAATGTGCGTATAGAATATTAATCAGATTCCGATTCGCTTGAGGAGGTGGTGTCTTCATCATCATCTTCGCCTACATGTATAATTATATTATTATCAATAACAGAATCAATCCTGATATCTCGGTCAAAATGTCCCACAATCAGTTTTTTAGTCTTCTCAACAACCTTTGCCCAGTCATCTCTTGTGACTTCCACGCAGGCTTCTTATAATAGGGTCATCATCTTTTTCGTGCTGAATGGCGGGGAGTATTGTGGCGGGCGGCGTAACCTTTTATTTGAGCCCAGATTAGCTCAATCGCGTTATATCGGCAATGATACGGTGGAATTCTTAGAACGCGATGACCGTACTCCAGAGCCAGTTCATCGATTTCGTATCGCACATTTGCCGCTTTATTTTCTTTAAATAATTTAATTAGCTCTGGTTTTAGCATCTGCATATTTGCGTCAATGCCTTTTGCTTGTAACCAAGCCACCATTTCTTATTTTTTATTAGCTTGGGTAGGTGGTTTCTGTATTTGAACAGAGTGATAGGAGGCATTATCCATGAATATTACAGAAGGCCCTGGTACCTTTGATCACGACCATAGATAAACACGACATTATCCCAGTTATCAATATTTTTTGCTTCTCTCATAAAACTTATCCGTTTTAAAATTATGTCGTATCGTTCTAATAAAATTTTTATTTTGTCTGTTTTTTTATACGAAAAATCAATATCTTTTAAGATTTTGTTTAAAGCAGTTTTACCCCCCGCTAAACAGTCCAGCTTCTCTCAACGATGCCAAAAGCTTCTTCCTGTTGAGATATTCATTTCTGGAAAGGTAACCATATATATGATTTCTGATTGCATCGGCGTCAAAGGTGTCAATATCTGTCACGGGTTTAGTTCTACGTTTCTTCTTCGAAGTACGTAAAATATTATCTTCCGTGCCAGTAGAGCCGAACTTTTCTTTATTAATATTTGTTATCGTTCGTTTGCTAACTCCAAGCGCCTGAGAGACGCGTTCTTGTACTTGTTCGACAGGTAACAGGGGTCCGCCATTTTGCCACTCCCGCTCAAAGTAATCTTGCAGCTTGATGATTAACTCACGGGCTCCACTTTTCAATGTTTGTCCACGTTTAGGCATTATTATGCACCAAAAGTAAAAAGAACGCAATACAAAACACAATCGAAGTCCGATTTAGCGCCGATGTCAGTTTGAAAAGCAGAAACAGTCCATTAAACGAAAGCCGGGTAATCAAATAAAAACAGATCGAAAACACTTGAAGAACGTGGTCTATGCGCACGAAACGACAACAGACGACTATATTAGCGTCACAAAATGGCGGCCCATAAAACCATTTGGGGTTACCATTTTCAACCTAAATATAAAAATGCTACTTTCTTTCGCGCGTTCGGTTTGGTCGTAGTTTTATTTTTATATTTAATAAAAGTTATCTTATAGTCCATTATTTTCAAATTCTTAAAAAAGAAAAACAAAACGTATTATTTTATAAAGTATAACTATAGAAGAACAGATTACGATACTGTTATTGGCTGTTATTGTTAGCACAGCACTACAAATATAAAGCGCTGACATAACCTTGTAATAGCGCAGTATAGATTTAGAAAAATATTGTTTACCAAGTTATTTGACACTCAGTTTGGCACAAAATTATAACATTCATTGATTATTGATATAATAATATTGTTTTAATGCTCATGAATTGTCAAAACGGTAAACAACCAGCAAAAATATTTTTATCGTAACTGCAACTCCATTACAAAGTTACGTCGTCAGTTCAATCGCGACGTGTCAGGAACGCATTCTCTGAACGGCCGAACTATAGTAAGTAATTTTGAAATATGTTTATGGTAATGTTAATATTTAAATATTAAATGATGTAATGGTGCCAAATTTACATTTCATACATATTTTTTTAGAAATGGGTAATAAACGTAAGCAATTCGGATCTAGTAAAAATACAAAATCGTTGGCTTTCACCTTTGGCTCCGTGGCGGAGTGACTTGGTAATGAGTTGTAGCGCTGCGCGCCGCGGGTACGAATCCCACACAGAACAAAAATTTGTTTTAACAGTTTTAGTTTGAACTGATCAGTTGAACTGACCGTGTGTGGCCAACATAAGGGTTTCGTTTTCAGTAAAAGGGGTCTCCGGTTCTCTACACTCACCATGCAAAATACAGCAGTGAGAGCGTGGTCCACCCCGATCGAACTAACCTATTCGTTCTGCAATCATAATAAAGTTTTAGTATGGCGGTACCACGTGAATTATAAAATAAAACTCTTTACGAGTATACTAAAAGAAAATAATTTTGGACAAAGACGAATTCAAATCTGTAACTAAATAAACTCAAATTCGAAATAATAGATATTACCCGGCTGACCGAGCTTTGCTCGGTATTTTTCGCTCGGTTTTTTTTTAATTCGTGCGTTTTGGAAATTATATTTAGATACAAATTACATACTGATGAAATACGAATAATATTTTTTGATCGTAGCGACATAATAAAAAAAACTGAACTGGTTATTTAAATAAAAAATCATGAGTGCAATTAGCTTAATTTAAATTTTCTTGTTTTTAAATACTAAAAAAAAGGGCACAAAAAAAGGATTTTCTCAAAAAAAAATTTAAAAAAAGTCGGTCTGGGCTCGAACCATGGTATTACGATATTGTGACCGCCACATATACCAATTAAGCTATTTGTAATCATTAATAAACTGTCAAAATTTACCTTCAAATCAAAAACAAATCAAATCAAATCATTTATTTGCAATCTAAGTGTACATAATTGGTATTAAATTAAAAATGTGCTTACAACTTAGACGCCCTTTTCAGGCACTGCAAATTTGACAGGGGCACTGCTTATATACTATTAACATACATAAAATAAAATAAAATTAAAAGCTATAAAAAGATATAAAAATATATAATAGTGTTATTTTTTATCTAAATACTCTTCTACTGAGTAGAAGGGGTATTGTTTTAAATATTTACCGAGTCTTGATTTAAATTTGGTTAATTCTGATATATTTTTTATTTCCTGTGGTAATTTATTATATACTTTTATTGCCATATAGTAGGGGCTTGTATTTAACATTTTTGTTCGCGACTGTGGTAGGTATAATTTATTTTTGTTACGTGTATTTAAGTTATGCGTATCTTTAATTTTCTTAAAACTATTATTATTTTTGTATACAAACAGGCATAGATCATAAATGTACATACAGGGTAAGGTAAGAATATTTAGTTGTTTGAAATACGGTCTACAGCTAGTAGTGTTATCTATCTGGGCTGGTATTCTAACGCACTTCTTCTGGGTAATAAAAAGCTGCTGCATATCGACGCTACTTCCCCACAACATAACTCCGTACTTAAGCCACGAATGAACATAGGCATAGTAAGCTGACAATGCCGTGTGTCAGTGGTTTAGTGAATTTGAAATAAAGCATACGTAAATTTTGAAATTTTAGACTTTATATAATTAATGTGCGTTTTCCAATTGATGTTTCTTTTATGACTTTCAAACCTAAAAGATTAAAAGTATCAACTTCTTCTAGTTGTATATTATTAAAGTTTATGTTTAAAGTTAATGGGCTGCTTTTATATGTTTTAAATTGCATAATTTTGGTCTTTTTAAAGTTAATTTCTAAGTTGTGATCTTCAAGCCAATTTGTTATAGTTTGTAGAGTGTTGTAGACAATATAGTTATAATTTGTGTTTTTATCGCAGTTCACTAACACTGACACATCGTCGGCAAAGAGTACGCTTAATGTGTTTTCGTTATTTATTATCTTGGGTAAATCGTGTATATATAAGTATTAAAAACAATGGGCATCCTAAGACACTACCTTGAGGGATTGAACATGTGAGGTCCCGGATTTGAGACTGTACTACAACGATTTCCCGTTTTTCATCGTTGCGATGTTCGATTTGAACTATCTGCTTCCTGTTTGTCAGATATGATTGGAACCATTTATAGGCCGTTCCACGAATTCCCGTGCCCTTTAATTTATTTAAAAGTATATTAAATTGAACTTTATCGTATGCTTTCGTCATATCCAAAAGGAGGCCTATGGTGGCTCTTTTTTATCAATATTTTGCACTGCCGTTTGGATATATTTATATACTGCCAGAGTTGTTGATCTACTTTTTCTAAAACCGTTCTGTGATTCGTCTAATATATTGTATTTTTCTAAATAATGATAGAGTCGGTTACACATGGCTCTCTCAAATATTTTAGCAAACGTGGGAAGCAGGGCTATGGGTTGATAGTTACTGAGCGTTAGGGGGTCGTCTTTTTTAAATATTGGTTTTATTAGTGAAATTTTTAGTGCATCCGGAAACTGAGAATTTTCAAAACTTTGGTTTATAAGTGAAGCTAAAGGGATAGCTAATATTTCTGCACATTTCTTTACCAGGATTGGTGGTATATCATCAATGCCACAGCTATGTTTATTTTTAATATTTTAGTTATATTCATTATTTCTTTTGGATCAACAGGGGTTAAAAAGAAAGAGTTTGTTGGTGGATTTATAACGGGATGTCTATTTACCATATTATTGGAGTTAGAACATTGACCTACAGTGGCAAAGTACTCGTTGAACATATTTGTTACGATGTCTTCTTATTCTAATGATACTGTAGTAGTTTTTCATTGCCTAAAAACACGGACAAAAATACATTTTCTAAAAATAAATCCTAGCTAGATCGATTTATTGCCCCCGAAACTCCCTGCACACAAAATTTTATAAAAATCGTTGGAGCCGTTTCCGAGATTCCGATTATATATATATATATATATATATATATATATATATATATATATATATATACAAGAATTGCTCGTTAAAAGGTATAGGATATACATATTTAATTCATAGAACCATAACTTAATATTTAATTTTGTCATTTGTGAACCCAATTGTATATGAACATTTTATTACAATTGGGTCCACTTATATAGAAACCTTAGCTAATAAACTCATTTCGGCTCTTATGATTGTGCCGTTAGATGGATTCTCCAATACTTTGTTTTAATAAGTTAGTAATACAATTATAAAAGAGCTTTCAATTTTTTTAATACACGCGCCGGTCATATTTTTGATAGAATATTTTGTAAACAAATGTTTATTTTTTGTATTTTAAATTCAATATAACGTATTTTTATTGATATTATTAGTGTACTTTAAAACTGGATCAGAAATTTTATTTTATATTCGTCTAAATTATGTAAGCCAGTAATTAAGAAATCTAACTGCTTAACAGTTTATCTACTGAAACGAGAAAAATTTAAAAAATTATTTAAAATTTTATAACATTACAAATTAACTTAAAAAAAATAAGTAACGAAGCAACAAGCAGTTAGGTTTCTTAATTACTGGCTTACATAATTTAGACGAATATAAAATAAAATTTCTGATTCAGTTTTAAAATACACTGACGAATCTAACGACTTCCCATGTAACATTATGTAAAAATCCATCAAGCCTAGGTTACAGATAAAGTTTAGGTTACACAGCGTACCAAAGGAGTATTATATACACATTCACATAAACATACTCGAAAATCTTTGCTCCTTTTGAATTATAAATCTACATGTATATTTTTTCTATACATTATTAATGTATAGAAAAAATATTTAGTCGAAGAAAAAACGAATAAAAAGCTATAATAATGCAAAAAAAAATGCGATTAGCATTAGCAAAAAAATTTGTAGCGAACTAATAACTCATACTTTATGCACGAGTAGGTAGTATAACTTATTTAATTTTGGTTCGTCTAGAAAAAACATTATTTGTTATAGCCATTTTTACCCTGGAAAACTTTATTTTCTTTAAATGTAATTATATCTTTCAAGATTATCTGCGCCTGCGATGGATGTGTGCTTACAGCCATCGCCTTATGTCTTTTGTTTTGTCCATATAAGTCCACTGCTAAACACGGTCTTCTCCCATTGTATGGAGGAATTCTGTAGGGTATTCTATCTTAACGTAACTAATAAAATAGTCTCACGTAAGTAATAAATAGCCTAACGTAAGTAATGAATATCTTAAAAAATATTAATAATTAATGAATAATTAACATTAATACATAGCTAAGGGAAATTCGAAAAAAAAAGTGGAAAATATCCAACTTAGCTTAACAAGTATAAACGAAAAACTGTCACATTTGCCATAAGGAATAACAAAATTAAACATTTCTAAAAACCTTGCTAGTAGGCCTTTATTTCACTATGGCATAATGCCTAATGCCTACTGCTTTAACTAACCCAAATAATCAAACTATACATATGTAATCAATAATCACATAAATGCAGCAATTAGAACTTAAAGTTGTAAAAAATATAAATTACCTGGCCTAACAGCACTGAAACTCATTAGTATAATGTTAAACAAACTGACAAACAAACGCACTCCTCGTGATTATCATCAGTGTGTCGGTTGTGTCTCGAGAGTTTAGGTTGCGTTGAATGTTGGGTCGATTGTTGGGTCCTCCTCCCCCGAACGGGTTCCCGCCTTGTCGTGGCGGGGGGCTTAGTACGGTGAACAAAGAGGAACCCACATGGCTGGCCCGAGGTGAAGGGCCGGCCCGAGGTGGCCACTCCGAGTGGACTTGGCAAGCCCACTTCGGATGTGCGCTGGTGGACTGCAACGAGACGGGTGTCCTCACCCCCTACCGCTACAGCTGAGGCTGAGGAAGAGGAGTGTTGGTATAGCGATGTTGTTGAGTTGTCGGTATTGCGAGGCGCTGCTCTCCCTACCCTCCGCAGCCGAATCTTGGTTGGCGGCGGAGCCATAGACCAGATCCGCCGCTGGGGTCTGGAAGGCTGGTACTTCTGAATGCTCGTTTTTCCTGGCCCCATGGCCTTCGCGCATCGGACACGGAGGCGTCTGTTGCGCTAGTGTAATTAGAGGCCGTGGATGAAGGCGCGCCATATGTTCTGGTGCGCCTTACCTGGGAGGGACAAAGGGGGAGAGTAGTTCTCTTCCGAGGAGGCACCGCCATGGTGCGGCCGGCGCTGGTGGGGCCGCGGATGTGTACGAAAACGTTCCAGTGGCCCTGCCAATATGCGACGAAGGTGGAACCCCAATAGTTGAGTCGATTGTTGGGTCGATTGTCGGGTCGATTGTTGGGTCGATTGTAGGGTCGATTGTTAGGCCGATTGTTGGGCCGATTGTTAGGTCGATTGTTGGGTCGATTGTTGGTTCGATTGTTGGGTCGATTGTTGGGTCGATTGTTGGGTTGACTGCTGGGTTGATTGCTGGATTGATTGTTGGGTCGATTGTTGGGTCGATTGTTGGGTCGATTGTTGGTTCGATTGTTGGGTTGATTGTTGGGTCAATTGTTGGGTTGACTGCTGGGTTGATTGCTGGATTGATTGTTGGGTCGATTGTTGGGTCGCTTGTTGGGTCGATTGTTGGGTCGATTGTTGGGTCGATTGTTGGGTCGATTGTTGGGTCGACTGTTAGGTCGATTGTTGGGTCGATTGAGGGATCGATTGTTGGGTCGATTGTTGGGTCGATTGTTGGGTAGATTGCTGAGTGGATTTTTGGGTCGATTGTTGGGTCGATTGTTGGGTCGAATGCTGGGTCGATGGTTGGGTTGATTGTTGGGTTGATTGTTGGGTTGATTATTGGGTTGATTGTTGGGTTAATTGTTGGGTTGCTTGTTTGGTTGATTGTTGGGTTAATTGCTAGGTAGATTGCTGTGTTGATTGTTGGGTTGGTTGTTGGGTTGATTGTTTGGTTGATTGTTGGGTTGATTATTTCGTTGATTGTTGGGTTGATTGCTGAGTTTATTGTTGTGTTAATTGCAGGGTTGTTTGCTGGGTTGATTGTTGGGTTGATTGTTGGGTTGATTGTTGGGTTGATTGTTGGGTTGATTGTTGGGTTGATTATTGGGTCGATTTTTGGGTTGATTGTTGGGTTTAGTGTTGGATTAATTGTTGGGTTGATTGTTGGGTTGATTGCTGGGTTGATTGTTGGGTTGATTGTTTGGTTGAGTGTTGGGTTGAGTGTTGGGTTGATTGTTGGGTTGATTGTTGGGTTGATTGTTGGTTTGATTGTTGGGTTGATTGTTGGGTTGATTGTTTGGTTGAGTGTTCGGTTGATTGTTGAGTCGATTTTTGGGTTGATTATTGGATTGATTGTTGGGTCGATTTTTGGGTTGATTGTTGGTTTAGTGTTGGATTAATTGTTGGGTTGATTGTTGGGTTGATTGTTGGGTTGATTGTTGGGTTGATTGTTGGGTTGATTGTTTGGTTGAGTGTTGGGTTGATTGTTGGGTTTGTTGTTGGGTTGATTCTTGGGTTGAGGGTCCTCCCAACCGAATTTTTGTCACAGCGGCCAGTCTCCACGGAGACTAGCCTATCTGCACAGTACAGATATATAGTGTCCGAATGTATGAGCAAATACAGGTGCAATCTCTATTCTCTCACAATCATCAAATCGCAATCCGACACGGTCCGAGAGAGCTTGGGCGCAAAACCAATAATTTATACATAATTTAATAGCTTCTCATTAAAAGCTTTTTTTATTTCAAAGCCTTCTTCAACATAATTTGTCTTTGCACATTTTGGACAGCTGAAACCAGGTCAAGCTTGTACACTCATGCATCTTGTAGAGGGATATTGCACTTGGCGTATGGTAAAAATTGACTAATCTTCTTCGGCGGCTTGTAGTAGATTTTAATGGAAACTAGCTTCAAAATGTAGCCAATCTTCATCATCTATAGGATGCAGGAGTGTACAAACTTGATTGTGAATGTGGTCTCAAGGACCAACAAAAAGATTTACAAGAGCCCACGTAAAAGAAAATATAGCTAACGTGAAGCACCGACGTTCCGGGTAGTCCGCAGTCTATAAACATGTTCAAGATCGACCAAGCATAGATATAATAGACCACAAATTCTCGCATAAGAACTCCGATTAGCGCCTAGGATGGTTCGCGAGGCTATTAAAATAAAATAAGACATCCTAATTTCAGTTTTTTACTTCATTTCGCGTGTATTTGCGTGTGCGTGTGTGTACACGGGTAAACATGTAAACATGTAAACATCTTATAAATTTGTAACGGAGTGTACGATCGAAAAGCGGTTCTAAAATGGCCTCGATGAACTTATATTCCCTGTGAATTTAGACCGAATCGGCATGGTACATTCTGAAAAACTCCACAGCAGAAAAAAGCTCTTCTACTCAAAACACGATTCGTTTGAGAGATATCGTTATATAACTATACTATCCTGAACGAAACACGTGAAATTTTAAGCGCTTTGTATTTGAAATTAGCAGGAAATTGCAGAGATGGCATGTAGAGTGAACCGTATGTTTATAACAGAGCTAAGTATTGTATATTACTGAACATTGGTTAAAAGCTTATTGTTTAACTTCAGTAATCACCAGGTGGACAGTTCGTTCAATAGAGAAACGGTTTTACGAGGTGGCTCCTTAACGTGTAAAGAACGTAAAGATATTGTGAGCCTCTCTGTTGAGCGAACTGTAAAAATGGTACGTGTTTAGTTTGAGAACCTCATTATTGTGAGCGTCTACTTTTCTAACATGATACTTTTGAAAGAATTATGGTGGAAGTTTTTGTTAAACTTAATCTATACATATAATAAATCTGTAGAAAAGTTGTGTCTGTAATTCTAATATTTCCTGGAAAAAACAAGTCCATGGGTGTTACTAGATGGTGCTTTCGTATGATATTATGGCGAAACGAGAATTGACTTTGTAGATTCAATTGTAGATTGAGGATAAATTTGACAAACATTGATATTTATACGATACTAGCGATTCACTCCGGCTTGACACGGGTGATTTCTGGATATCGTTAACAGCGCCACCTACTGGATATAAAATCTAAATCAACTTGTAAATGTAAACCATACAGGGACCCACTTAAATACACACAAAAAATTTCATCAAATTTGGTGAGTATATAAAATAAATTGCTGTCCGATAGTCTCGCTAAAGACTATCGGACAGCAATTGATTTTTATATTTATAGATTACTATAATATGCATGTATTGTTTTTATATATATATATATATATATATATATATATATATAAAGTTTCCTCTTGAATCATTCTGTCTATTGATGAAAACTGCATCAAAGTTCTAAAAAAAGATCTAACGTACAGACGGTGAGAAACTACTTTGGTTTTTATACTACGGAGAGATGGTCAGTAATATTAGGCTATCATGAAATGATTGTAATATTTGATGTTGTCCACTTCATGATAATATGATTAATTCTACGATCTGGCCACATCTACATAACTTGAGAGTTTTGATTTCATAGTTTTAATCTAAAATTAGCGCCACCTATTTACTGCTAAATAAACTAATAATAACTGCTAAATACATTAAATATAATGCTACTAAATACTTATGCGTGCAGGATCAAAAACTTAAAATATACAGCCATTATCGGGATGATTTACCGTAATTGCTACGTTTGGCAAAATAACTAACTAAACTGTTATACCGGATGCTGTGCATACAAAACTATGATTTAAAAGAGAAACTCTTCAGTAACTATACTTATTGGATGTATATCGGCATAGCAATAATTTCACTAACTTCCTTTGGTATTAAGTTATACAATGTAAGTTTTAATCTCTATTTGATGGATTAGTAAAAAATATAAGCAACTATTTTTAATGCCAATCAATATTCAATAGGCCAATGATATAAAACAAATATCGCAAATAAACACTCTGCCGTACATTAATAGAAGACAAATAAATTCGACATTATTTGGTCAAAATTAAGTTACCTTAATTTATGAATAAATGTAAACAGTAAAAATTAAATAACGTAACTTTGAATCAAAGATAATTTACCCTTATTTAAGATCCCTCGGAAATCATAACCGATATAAAAAGTGACAGGGGTTGCTGGACGTATGATATTAATGCAATTCTAAAAAAATCTATACATTTAAGAATTCAAAAGATGTCACTTGACTAACAAACGTGACAACGAGGCGAATCTACAAGGGATGCAACTTTACTGATTTTGGTATGGAACAGTATTAATGATGTTCCTCAACGGAAGCCCACGAGAGCGAAGCCGCGGGTAAAAAGCTAGTAAACAGAATAAATCTAGAATAATGTAATATATGGAGACTTTAATATTAATCTTCTAGAAGCTTCCTCCACCAATGTTAAATATAGATCATTATTTATATCATATGGTCTTTTCATTTTATTTTTAGAGCCAACGCGTTATTGAATCTAGTATAACATTTTTACAAATGTTAAGCCGTTGCATAAATGTATAGTCTCGCTACTCAGTTCTTCTACCGTAAAAAGTTGTGAGATCCATGTAATATCAAGTCGGTTAATTTATTCAGTTCCTTATTAAAGGTCCTTCTGTCTTAAGTTATTGCCTAATTAGCTAACATAACATCTTATTGTGACCATATCAATATTAAAAATCTTTTATGTTGTTATGTTAGCTAATTACGTTCATGCATGCTGCACTTACCATCAGATAGAATATGTGCTCGTTTCCTACCCTTATTTTATAAAATTAAAAAATAAATAAAATTCGAAAAACAGAGAATTTATCGTGTGCAATTTAAAACTGATAAAATTAATGGTTTTTGGTGATTATGTCATAAACTAGGGATATAAAAAAAATTATCGTTCAAAAATTTTTCGTTTGCATTTTTACACAAAAAGGCCTGTACACTTTAGCTTATATCTTTTAATATTTCGATGCAAAATTGATTTTATACGTAAAAATAAATGGATATAATTTTTTTTATTTTGATGAGTAAAAGTTATTTTTATTTATTTATTTATAACAAATGAAATCACTATAAACCAAGTCCATTCATAAAAAGTTCGTTCTATTCGGAATACATCGTTTTTGATCTCGTTTATCTGAGTTAGCCAAACAGCTATAAATCATTGTTTGTAATATATTTATAACAAATGTAATTAAGAGTATTATTTAAAACCGGATTTTACTGTCGCTTTACCGGTAACTATCCTGGAAAACTGTTTTTCCGAGAAACAGTTTTTTGCTTTGGGGCACACTACAATAATTTTGCGATAGTAAATATAGGTGAAATATACATTACTAGCTAACCGCACACAGTAACAAATAAAATTTGTCTCGCCTAATATGTAAAAAAATGTGTGTGTGTGACATTGTTAGTTTATTATTTTAATTGTTATGTGTGAGTTTCGTAGCGACAGATGGCTGTTTTTGTATATGCAGATTTCCCCCGCAAAAAATGACAGACAGTTCTGTATCGGGGAAAAACACTATGGCCTAACGCTATCCCCACAGGTCCGCCGGTGGCCCGTATTATTCTATAGTCATAGCAAACCAAAGAACTATTCTAAATCTGCATTTTTTTTCTTAAAGTTCTACGCGGCTATCGCGCGTAAAATCTGAATTCTGAATATTTTTGTTACGGTTTATTTTAATCCACGTTTTATAATGACAGGTTTATCTTTTTCATTCGGTAGACGCAAATACAAATATAAAAATGCGACATAAGACTGAGCTTTTAGTAGAACATTTACTGAATCAGTGCAACATTTCATTTTATCGTTCACGCCATTATAATAAAGGGTTTAATAGGACCACGAAAATATATTCAAATATCTTTACCCCCTAATTCTATCACAACGAGCACAGGGTTTTAATACTTTGTGGTAATTCAAATTTTACGTAATGTGGGTAAGCGTCACAGAATCTGTGAAAACAATACCTATTTCCTTTATTACAGAACGAATATCTTAAATTGCTTGTTGTAATAATTTCCGTCTTAAAATTTTATTTGCTAAAGATAATATTTAATAAAATTTAAAAAGCCTTATAGTAATCGAGGGTCACATTCACCTTAAATAAGAGAAATCTGATTAAGGCCTCTAACGGGACTTCTAAAATTGCTAAAGGAATAACTTTACCGTGAGCTTTTCGATGAAGGAAGATATCGTAAGGAAATCTACATGATCGAAAATTAAATTAATGTATTACAAAGTTATTCGCAGTCCACACGCACTAGAGCAACGCAGATAACTCTTCTCGCTCTCTTAACCCTTTCAGCAAGGAGAGTGTCCCTCCAGTGCTCATTCCCCGTGCTCACCCACAACCACATCAACTTAAAGGTAGAATAGACAAAAGTCTATAAGCCCCGCGCTCATCCAGAACCACATCAACTTAAAGGTAGAATAGATAAAAGTCTATAAGCCCCGCGCTCATCCAGAACCACATCAACTTAAAGGTAGAATAGACAAAAGTCTATAAGCCCCGTGCTCATCCAGAACCACATCAACTTAAAGGTAGAATAGACAAAAGTCTATAAGCCCCGTGCTCATCCAGAACCACATCTACTTAAAGGTAGAATAGACAAAAGTCTATAAGCCCCGTGCTCATCCAGAACCACATCAACTTAAAGGTAGAATAGACAAAAGTCTATAAGCCCCGTGCTCATCCAGAACCACATCAACTTAAAGGTAGAATAGACAAAAGTCTATACGCCCCGCGCTCATCCAGAACCACATCAACTTAAAGGTAGAATAGACAAAAGTCTATACGCCCCGCGCTCATCCAGAACCACATCAACTTAAAGGTAGAATAGACAAAAGTCTATAAGCCCCGTGCTCATCCAGAACCACATCAACTTAAAGGTAGAATAGACAAAAGTCTATAAGCCCCGCGCTCATTCAGAACCACATCAATTTAAGGTAGAATAGACAAAAGTCTATAAGCCCCGTGCTCATCCAGAACCACATCAACTTAAAGGTAGAATAGACAAAAGTCTATAAGCCCCGTGCTCATCCAGAACCACATCAACTTAAAGGTAGAATAGACAAAAGTCTATAAGCCCCGCGCTCATCCAGAACGACATCAACTTAAAGGTAGAATAGACAAAAGTCTATAAGCCCCGCGCTCATTCAGAACCACATCAATTTAAGGTAGAATAGACAAAAGTCTATAAGCCCCGCGCTCATCCAGAACCACATCAACTTAAAGGTAGAATAGACAAAAGTCTATACGCCCCGCGCTCATCCAGAACCACATCAACTTAAAGGTAGAATAGACAAAAGTCTATACGCCCCGCGCTCATCCAGAACCACATCAACTTAAAGGTAGAATAGACAAAACTCTATACGCCCTGCGCTCATCCAGAACCACATCAACTTAAAGGTAGAATAGACAAAAGTCTATACGCCCCGCGCTCATCCAGAACCACATCAACTTAAAGGTAGAATAGACAAAAGTCTATACGCCCCGCGCTCATCCAGAACCACATCAACTTAAAGGTAGAATAGACAAAAGTCCATAAGCCCCGCGCTCATTCAGAACCACATCAACTTAAAGGTAGAATAGACAAAAGTCTATACGCCCCGCGCTCATCCAGAACCACATCAACTTAAAGGTAGAATAGACAAAAGTCTATAAGCCCCGCGCTCATCCAGAACCACATCAACTTAAAGGTAGAATAGACAAAAGTCTATAAGCCCCGCGCTCATCCAGAACCACATCAACTATAGACAAAAGTCTATACGACCCGCGCTCATCCAGAACCACATCAACTTAAAGGTAGAATAGACAAAAGTCTATAAGCCCCGCGCTCATCCAGAACCACATCAACTTAAAGGTAGAATAGACAAAAGTCTATAAGCCCCGCGCTCATTCAGAACCACATCAACTTAAAGGTAGAATAGACAAAAGTCTATAAGCCCCGTGGCCGGAGAAAATATGGTTTAATGTGACTTAGGAAATACGGAAAAAAGTGAGTTGCATATGGGCCTCTACAAGGCTTCTTCCGACACTTTGTAGGACGTTTATATGATGTTACTTTAAGTTTTTCACAGCCAACTCACTACAGCCCATTTTTATTTTATTTTTTTGTAGAATAAGGGTGACAAAGGAACACCCAGTTCACTTGATGCTAAGTGGATGCTGTGGCCTTTAGACATTTTGATCTATACTCGATTAAAAATTAAAATGCAGATACGTTCTCAATCCTGAGTACTAAGATGGAGTGTCTCGTTTCCAGTAAAGAGGGTCTCCAGTTCTGTGAGACTTATCATACGAAACCAGCAGCACTGAGCTGCTATTTACGCTGACATTCTGTGAGAGCGCGGTTCTTCCCAGGTCGAGCCGACCTGTTCGTGGTACATCCATAATATAGCTGCAGCATAACTCTACCACTTAAATAATTATCATCAAATTTTAGGTAAATATTTAATGAACAAAATAATCGTTTTAATTATATAAAGTTCTTCGTGCCAATAATTTTGTTTGTCTTTTGCAATGCACAATGTGCTCTTATACATTATTTTACTCAAACTAGATATAAAGTAGGTACTGTGTTAAAATCATCAGTGTAATATATAAATCAATGGTTAAAATTATGTAACAATATTGTGGAGAAGTTAGTTTTAATATTGTTTACAAAAAATAGTGAAAAGAAAACGTATATATATTTACAACTTATAGTTGTTATAGAAGTATGTAATATCATATTTATGTATAGGTATTGATAGACTGGATACCACTCACACACAATCAAATATGTTACACAATTAACAACACAAAACAAATTAAAAATAGCTTGATAGCGCTGAAGTTCTTATTCGAGCCAAACTATTCTTGCTAGAACTATAATATTGCTGCAGCATGTCTCTACTTAACTAAAACTTACTAAGCAATTAAGAGATTGAACAGACTGTATGGACCACAACGCAAACTTTGCACATGCACATGTTTGCTCTCGAAAATAAAATGGCTCTCCATTATATTGTGGTCGTTGGTAAATTTATCCCAGGATAGTATGTGAATCTAAAATAATTTGTCAGTTCCGTGGGTGTTTCTAGTTAGTTTGCAGTCAGTTCTTTAATAAACAATCGAAATGTCAATTCAATATGAGAGAATATGCCTTAGATATTTAGGCACAATTTTTAAGGCATGTCCTATCGCCATTAAATTTCTTCAACTGCAGTTTTAAATAGTAATTTCAGCAAATTCTTTCCCAACAACCTGGTATAGATACATAAATATTTAAATTGGTATATGTAAATAATTAAAATTTAAGTAATTTAATTTCTTTATAACAGGACACGAAATTAATTAATAGGAAAGTCTATTAAAAATCATTATTATGCCTGCAGCATTATTTTTCAAGGAGCAGCCGAATTCGAAACTTATATTCAAATATATAAATAATAATATACAGTTATTGCAGCTTTTGAAAATACGAGTAAATAAGGCTTCTACTTTAATTTAAAAGTATCCCAATTTGAATATGATTTATGGGCAATGTTTTTGCCTACCGATCGACCCATTCGAATGTGTGTATGCGCAGTAAAATCAGTTAAAGTAATGCATTAACACGTATTTTGAATATAAGATATAAAAAGGACAGAATGTTAGAGATATTTTAATTAATTTTTCTTCACCATTCGCTTATAATACTTATTCTGAACCTTCTCTGCAAATTTCGCCAGTTATTGCAAAATAACCCTGTATAATAGTGTGAATGCCGGCTTCGTGGCGCAGTAATTTAGCGGCGCCGCGGGTTCGAATCCCGCACAGAACAAGTATTTGTATAAAGTTACCTATACAAATAATTCGTCGCTGACGCTGCAAAGGGGCGAACCTCATTTCTTAAAAAATTAATAAAGCAACAAAAGATTTATTATTCCCGGTTACTAGCTTTTTTCCATCAGAAAATTAATCGTAGGTATTTGTAGTTTTCCATTAAATCGAATATTTTTAATTATGTGATGAAAAAAAGCTAGTAATCGGGGAAAAATAAATGGTTTCTTGCTCTCTTGTAATTTTTTAAAAGTTGGGGTTCGCCCCTTTGCGGTGTCAGCAACGAACATAGAATACATACACCATGGAGTGTACAGGCAAGGAGAACCATCACATATAGGAGAATAGTTGAAAAATTGTTCCCCTGTAAGCAGTAAATAACTAGAGATGGGCCGAATATTCGTTTCAATCGGGTATTCGGCATATTCGGCAGCTTTACCGAATATTTGTATTCAGCCGAATATTCGGCTAAATCACCGAACTTTCGTTTAAGTGGTACTCAGTATCCACTGTATTAAAATGTACGATTTGAGTTGAAAGTATATTTTATTTATGGGCTGAATCTACTTGAAATATTATGTTTTTGAGGTACTATAAATTTATTTCTAATTATAGCAAATAGAAAGCTTGAGAAAATATTATGCGAATCAAACAAAGAATCATTCCAATACATAAGTACATTTCACTTTACGTTCGGTCGTCAGTTTCTCTAAATTAAGTCCAAATAGCTGATCACCTGCCACGCATTTTTATCATATAATTGTCAATTTTCACTAAGACAACACAACGAAATACTTTTTTTCTAACCAAAATAATCAAAACATAAGAATGTGCCGGCAATTTGTTCAGTATTAGATAATGTAATAACATGTCAGGTGTGGCGGGGGAGTGAGGCAAAAGCCACTTTTTTTTCTCGAAAATGGTCAATGTACAGTTTTTCTTTCGTTACTGTTTTATTACATGTATAGATTTTAGTGTTTGAGACAGTTCCGTGTCGATGTGTTTCAGTCTTAAGGGAATAGAGAACCAGTATAATTATTAAGCAATCAATCTTGGTCCTAGAAAATAGCCTCTATATGAATAGCTAGTGGGTCGTAAGTTCTTGTTTGTCACTTTAATGTTATTAAAAACACGAGAAAATATACGTCATGTATAAGAAAAACGGCGTGTAGTATCGTATGAGATCCACCACTCCGTGTCATCTCGTGGGTGGATGTCGTAAGAGTAATTGCACATAGTGGCGCATACATGAGCCGTAGAAACGTTCACAAGTTGTCAATAATCCAAAAAATGTACATGCGAGTATCCAAACACGTTTATCGAACCGAGTTTGACAAGCAAAACGGATGAAATTTGACCCTATTCGGTTTGTGAGAGGATAACTAAACCATGCGGCGGGCAGCAGGATATCCGGACAGAACTATACAAGAGCTGTGGCCAAGCGTGGCAGCTATGGCAAATATCCCAATAATGACATTCTGTGAGGGAAACCTAAGTTCAGAAATGGGCTTGTGAAATGCCGTCATAAATAGTAATAAGAAAATTAAAGGAGTTAAAGTTAATAAGCTAAGGTCTGCTTAAAAAATAAAAACGATGTGTCCTACCTTGTTTGAAGAGCACCTTCCTGCCTCTCCTCCATCCGCCACCACCGATGATAATACGGCACCTGATTCGCTTCTAAGCGCAGCATCAATAGGAAAAGTAGAATGCGATCGCAGTCCATTTCTCCTGATAATGCAGATGCAGAGTTTAGTGATAATGAATATGTGGTGATGATGATAGTGCACGAAATTGAGGGGTGAGGGAAGGTAATATTCAAAATAGGTACATCTAGACAGATTTTTATTTTCACGCAAATCTTAGCTAATGAATTTTTACTTCTTTAATATAATGGATTTCCGGACATGAACGCCTGATTCGATTAATTATCTGAATGAAATTAATAAATATTGCAAAGCAAATAAAATGTTTATACATAAGTCTCAAATTTTAAAACGTAAGACTTGAAAATGCAATATAAAACGTGAAGCATACATTTAGTTTTCTCAGTAAATTTACGGGAAACGCTCACCGCGCTGAGAGGTATAAAAGCTGGGCTACAGTAAGATGTTAACTACATACTGCTTCGGTAGAATTTATTAAGTTTGGTTAACGTACATTTAAAAATAAAACAAAGGTCTAATTATAAAACATATTAATCTGGTTCTATTACGGATATCCTCGTTTTTAAGGTTATTACGCACAGAAACTCCGAACGTAGACCTCTCCATAGCTCGCTGAGCGACCTTGAACTTCCTCATACTTTTAACGGTGGAAGACAACGTCTCAGATCTATAGGTCATCACTGGCAACACGCACTGGTTGTGCAATCTTGTTTTGAAGTTTTGAGGTATGGCTGACGAAACGATGATGTGTCGTAACCTTCCGAACGCTGCTCAGACGAGTTGAACCCGTCGATTGACCTCTCGGTCGAAGTTGGACTTACCTAGTAAGTATGTTTAGGTTTAGCTAGCTGGCTGAAGCTAAATTACAAATGACTTTCCATCGTCAGACCCAGATCAACAAATAAAAAAGGAAAAGCACTGCGTACATTTGAAGGGATTAAAAACCATCATCAAACTCATCGTCGTCGCTTTTTGGCATGAGCTGTCAAATAAAGGTTATCCATCAAATAAAATCTAGCGAGCACTGGAGATAAAAGTGAAACAATTGAATTATTTTTCATCAAAAAGTTAATTTTAATAAGTTTAAGATTTTATTTTATTTTATTCTATGAAAAAAAAAATTTCTACACATAAAAAATATATTTTCCACATAGTTTCCGAAGTCGGAACTTTTAATATTTTTTATTATTTTTTTATTAGAATAAGGGTGACAAACGAGCTCACAGTCCACCTGATGGTAATTGGATGCTGTTGCTCATAGATATGCATATGCGTCGTCAGGTCTGAGGACTGCAATGAAATGCCTCGTTTTTCGTCGTTTTTTTTTTACTGATATTCTTATTCTGTTAATGCTTCTGTACTTAGTCTTTTTGTTTTGTAAATAGTCACTATGTAGTGTCACCACGTAACTTTCTTTAAAATTGTGATTAACTTTTCGACACTGCAGGACAATTTCTAACAGATAAGTTGTTTGTATTTTATTTTTCTTTTGTACAGGACTGTTTGTTGACAAAATAAATTAAAAAAGCGGTCTCCGTTGCTCTACACTCACCATACGATACACAGTAGTATTGCGCTGCTATTTTACACAGGTGTTCTGTGAGAGCGTGAAGACAAAATATAAGACATAAATTAATGGCTGTGGCATGGCTCTACCACGTAAACGTAAAACGTAAATAAAACGAACACGTTCGAAATACTAAATCTTAGCACCGACTTTAAAAGCTATTATGTGAAAGTAATATTTTTTGTTTTTGAAATTGGTTATAGGTACTTTTTTATTTATTTTTATTTTATCCGGACCTGCAGATTTTTCAGGGATGTTTTCTTTTCCCGTGGAAAATCACAATTAACTTAACAATGACTTTGGTACTAGTGGAGATCGAACTTTGTTTAATAACGTATTATGAAGTTTTAAGGCGAGCGCTTATAAACTAAGCTGTACGACTATTCATTCCTAGGTATAGCCGCAAAGTTTAGTGGATAAGCGCTTTATTCGTAGAATACGTGAAATACACTAACTCGTATATGGTAGAGTTACGCTGCAAGTTAAGGGTTCATCAGCTATAAATACCTACTTAAGGAAATCACTACAAATTACTGACACATCCTGGTACAGATCATCAGTATTATCTCAGAATGCGCCGAAAGGCATTGTAAAAGTACATTTCTTTATAAATGCACTATAACTAGGTGGTAGGATAGGATTCTTTTTCAGTCTTGGAGTCCGTCCGAGCATGTACCACCTTCTTACCCTGAAGGGTGGTATAATTACAGGTTGTGAGTCATTCAATCTTAGTCGTATATCTGACACTGACCAGCAAACCGAAAATTAAATTTTTCACCTCTGAAGCTTGGAGTTTGGAATTTTGACTAGTAATTTGGAATAGTAACATATATTATACTGTTCTTTACGTATGATTCATTCATGGTAAGGGGAATGTCTTGGGAAGCCCCCCCCTACCCTTCCCCCCGTTGTGGAAATGTATAGTTTATGAGTTATAACTATTTTTGTAAAATCATAACCTTAGCTTTTATACAGGAATATTGACGCAAAGTTACTTCTGCTACGGCTTCGGCACTGCGGGAAGAGCAGCCCCGTTGCCCTTACGTAGCAAATCACAGGCACCCATTCTCGCCTCCCCAGCTCCGGCTTATTGGTCGCATTTGGCGAACAGCCTCAGCCTGCGTGCCTGCTATTTGCTACAGCGGGCGTGGGCTCTCCCGCCGTATCTACGGCTTTACAAAAACACTCTAGGGATAGGGCAGACAAGACTACGTGGAGTCGGGGTTAGCTAATTCGGTTTTAGAACCGATACGACCAATTTTATCCATAAAGTGTGGTAGCTCTTAACTCCGCTATTATAGTGGATAAATGAAATAATGTAATGTGAATTGTTATAATTTTGTTTTATGAAAAACCTCTTGACTGCTCTCCACTCCGACTCAATTTGTTGTATATAAGTCCCGTCTCCAGCCACAAACGTATTGTCTGGGTCCGAGTGATTAACTTTTTTATGAGTGTATCTGTGTTAAAAAAAAACAATTGACATATTTGCTTTTCGTTATATGCAATTTTAGTGAAATTTATATTTACGTAAAGTAAAAAAAGTAAAATAAAGTTACAGCCTATATACGTCCCACTGCTGGGCTCAGGTCTCCCCTCATTTCTGAAAGGGTTTAGGGCAAGGAAGTGTCCGCCGCGCTGCCCAAATGCGTGTTGACGAACTTCACATGTCTTCGAAATAGTTTTTTTCTTATTCCTCAGACATGCAGGTTTCCTCACGATGTTTTCCTTCACCGCCGAGCGCGTGGTAAATCAGCACTTAAAATTGCAATTAACAATTTCTTTGGTGCCGGCGGGGATCGAACCCGGGTTACTCGCGTTCTGTTATATTTACAGCGAGCGTTGACCACTGAGCTACCACGGCTCTCGTATTTAGTTCAATAATTTTTTACGTATTTAGTTCAAAAGGCATTTACGAAATCCAAAAACGGTGTAAATGGTTTGAAAATAAATTTAAAAATCGAGTACCGGACATCTACTTCATAATACGAGAAATATTTGCGTTTCGTTATTACACAATTTTTAGTGAAATTTGTTTTTATCGTAATTAATTCAAAACGCATTTTTGACATCTATAAACAGTGTAATAGGTTCAAGCTTAACCCTAAGAAGCCTCCTAGACTAAAAACATTATCAAAATCAAGTACCGGATGTCTATAGTCAACCCTATTATAATACTACACAAGCCCACAGCTAAGCAGAGGCTTTCCCCGTACATTAAAGCAAATTCAGTTCATTCAAAAACCTATTCAGTTGAAACAATTTTCAGACTATTATCTATACCCGGCCTTCCATTAGTACTAAGCACTGAGCTGTCGTGTCGTGTGTGATGTTACTCGGTACGTCGTATACGACATAGCTACATAGATCAGTATAACAAAGCTGTTAAGCCTCCCTCATGGCCGTAACCCGTGCTTACACACAAAGTACGATTTTTATACTAAATTTAGAGCATTTATTAAAAGTAATAAAACTTTTATTACTTTTAATAACAAGCTACGGGTCCTACGCCTATGTCATAGTGACCGAGCGAAGCTAGCCACAGTCGAGCGTGTGCCTGCTGTACTACTACCGTATGTCAGAGGAGTTATAATAATATATTATATTAAAAGTAATAAAATTTTTATTACTTTTAATAAATGTTCTATTATTATTGAATAAAACTATTTATACGGATTTTATCGCGTTTGGGACTGAGATGGTTAACGACCCAATGTTATAGTTAGCCCGGCTACCTTCAGTTTTTGAATTTAATGCTTAGTGTTCGCGTAAATTTAAGAATTCATCATGTCTTATTACATCATATTGAAACTGCATAATTGTTGCATACCCATTTCCTTTTTCCTTTTATTCTACTAATTTACATACGAATGTAGCTTTATTTAGATTTAAGATAATCAAAGATTTTTATAAATTTTTCTTTTTTGAAAAATATCTTTAAATTATTCGGATAAAATATGACTCGTGACACAATTTTTTTCACAATCCGTTTATTCATTCCACTGATTAGCACAGATGGAGAGTCAGATAAAAAATTTAAAAACGGTTATTTCTGTAGGTATTGTAATAACCTCTAGAGTTGATAACATCCAGTTGTAGGTCTGTAAATAGGAGGAAAGAAGGATGAGGAAAAATCATCTTTTCTGAGGGCAATGAGGCAAAAATTTTCATACATCATCCGACTCAGATAAAATATGTTATACCCACAGAAATCTAATAATTTATTATTTAGATTTCTGTGGTTATACCTATTGTTACGAGCTTGAGGTTCGTGACAATACAAACTGCCGATTGAATTACCAAAATTTACACTTTTATTACCGAACACCAATAATAACTTAAAAGACACTAATAAATAATCACACTGATTCACTTTATTTCACTCCGAAGCTTCGCTTGTCTCGCCAAGTTCAATACTGCCCGATCGCGGCTTGCAGCGGATTTAAATACACTTTTTACACCGAAACATTCAGAATATTCCCGTAAATACGGGCGCCGACCGACCAGACGCAGAAAGTTCGAGTGTGGGGCTTCTAGAAAGCTTAATTCTTCTGTTCGATACTAGATGGCGCTGTTGGTAGAAAGTTCAAGATTGACATTTTCTAGGAAGCCCTCCTCGCTCTGGTCCCCGACACTAGATGGCGCTAGTGCCAGGTACCAGACGTCAACTTAGATGTGCAACACTATCAATTATTATTAAACTAAAAAAAACTTATATCTCTTGTTTTCTTCTCATAAAATAAGAGTGTGGACCAAGCTACGATCACAGATCACCAGATCAAAAGATTTTGAATCTAACTCTACAGAAACCTGAAGACTATGTTAATTTACAAACATGTTTTAACATTTTAGCTTGCAAGTCCTTTTCCCCTTTTTGAGATAATGAGAATTCTCAACAACGTACTTCTAAAAACACACCGACAGAAAGGAGTTGAAGTTTGACCTGTTTTAAAATTTTAAGAAAACATTTTCCGCGCTCGTAAAGGGCCAGGCAGCAGCTTAAATTAATTCATTAAATAAGAGTTAATTAAGAGATTAAACATAAAGTGTTAGTTCTTGGTTTTTTTTTAATTTTTTTAAAGAAATACTAGCAATGTTTTTAACATTACTGATATTCCCTTTAACCACGCCCCGTAAGCTTAAAATGTTTGTATTAGAAGTGAGTTAGACACTATGGACTGATTCGAACCCACAACATTCGAGTTCGGGGTCCCCTCCCTGCCATTAGGATTTTATCGAATCATAATTTAGATCACGAAAATCCGCTATTTAAAAAATATCAACAGTTTTAGTTTGAACTGATCAGTTGAACTGACCGTGTGTGGGATCCATTAAGTTTAATATACATACATACTCGTACATTTAAAAATAAAACAAAATTAGTTTAATACCTATACAACATACATTTAGGGTTTCAAATTATTTCATCATCGTCATTACAGCCCTTAAGGTGGCCCTAGTCGATGGCACGAACTAAGTGGTGGGCGGGGTAAAAATGCATGCTATCTCAGCCGACATCACGTGCGAAAGGGATAGACGCTGTGATGAGCAGTAAGAAGCTAGTGCGCACACACATACGCACTCGAGTGATGCAATGCGCGACGGCGTCATCGCGTACCTACCTATGCCATTCATTTTTGAATAATAACATAAACTCAAACGGCAATTGTGAGCTCCGTGTCGCAGTGGCTTAGCAATAAGGCTGCGCTATTTGCGCGGGTTCGAATACCGCACGGAACAAATATTTTTATGGCCTACAAATAGTTGTTCTGGGTCTGGATGTTTGTCCTTGTGCAATTTATGTTTGTAAACTGCCTCCACGATACTGGAGAAAATCCTACTGTGGGGGTAACGTATTTTAAAAAAAAGAAAGGAGAGAAAAAACAAACTGGTGTTATTATAACTTAGGATCTGCTGTATGAAACGTAATTATTATGAACCCAATTTATGTAGTTATTTTTAGGAAAGTTCTTATGCGAACTTAAGTAGATTTTTTTTTATAGGATAGGGTGACAAACGAGCACACAGTCCACCTGATGGTAAATGGTTGCTGCGGCCCATAGACATCTACATCTATCCTCGATTACGAATCAAAATGCAGATGCGTTGTCACCCGTGAGGACTAAGATGGAATGCCTCGTTTCCAGTAAAAAGGGTCTCCGGTTCTCTACACTCACCATACGAAATACAGCAGCATTAAGCTACTATTTCACGCTGGTATTCTGTGAGAGCGTGGTCCTTCCCCGGTCGAGCCGACTCATTCGTGCTACAACTATACTACTAATATAACTGCAGCATGGCTCTACCACGTATAAAATGTTGTTATTATATAATAATTTCATTGATTTGTTTTTACCTACTTTTCAACCGACTTCGAAAAAAAGAGGTGGTTCTCAATTCGTTGGTTTCTGTTTATGTATGTTCTGTCCCCCGATTTCTCGAAGATGCCTGAACCGATTTCGAAAATTATTTTTATGTTTGAAAGGATATATTTTCCAGATAATCCCACGGTAATCGATGATGGTCAGGTCAGGATCTGATGATGGGATCTTGGAGAAATTGGGGGCACTCTTCAATAAATGACAGCAAATCAACCTCGATTGCTGCTATCGCCTATCTATGTATTCTTTACGCAATCACACAATATAATATCACGTTCACGCCTGTACCTACCCACTAAAGGGACATAACTCTCAACTAAAAATGGTAAGATAAAAAACTTTTTTTGAAAAAAATATAACCATTTCTAAAACAAACACAAAAAAGTGTAACATAATTATGTTTTATTTATGTTTTTGTATTTTATTGTAGGTTACGCAAATATTACTGTAGGTACTATGTATTCTAAATAGGTATTTACTTACCATATCTAGTTAGCTATAATAGCCCACAGGCAACTCCCCGAAGTATATGCCAGCCACTGTCAGGATAACTGCTTTTTCGACAGCGCGATTTTGATGTGAGTGGAGCTTTTGTATGTGTTAATTAAATAAATAAAAAATGTTAGTTTGTAAATTGCTTATTGATTGTTTGTGTACAATAGCGGTTTGCACTATTCTCTTAGTACTTAGAAAGTTATCAACAATAGGCATTGTGTCACTGCAGGGACAAGCACAAACGTCTATCAAAATAGTAACGTACATAAACGGAATACTAACAGCACAGACTTCCTTACAGAAGTCCAAAGAACACGTCTAGACAAGGTAAGTAATTAGAAGAAAACTACAATTTAGAGATCGATTGTAAATCAAATTCACAGTACAGACACAATTAGCGAAATATAAATAAAATTCTGATTTATATTATGATAGATAACGCTAGTTGAAAACTAAACACTGTATGAGAATGACATCACTGAACGAGTCAGGTGGTCAGTCCAAGGAAATAAAAGGCGCGATTGTAAAGATTCGTTACGAAACGTTTGTAGGCTAGGGGGGCTTGGTCTATTTATGCTATTCATAACGAAGGCTATAAAATATGTACAACTTAGAAACTAAATCCTATGTGTACTTATCCGTATTCATAACGCAATATCTGAGGTAGGTTGATACGCTCCTTAGTTTTTATATCATCATCATCATCATCATTACAGCCCTTCACAAGTCCACTGCTGAACATAGGCCTCCCCCAAGTAATGCCACAAAGCACGGTCCTGAGCCACCTGCATCCATCGACTTCCTGCATGTCTTACCAGGTCGTCACTCCATCTAGTGGGGGGTCGCCCTACACTACGCCTACCGGTACGAGGCTGCCACTCGAGAACCTTTCTTCCCCATCGGTTATCGGTTCTTCGAGCTATATGGCCGGCCCATTGCCACTTCAGCTTACTAATCCGTTGGGCTATGTCGGTCACTCTGGTTTTACTGCGGATATCCTCATTTCTGAGTCTATCACGCAGAGAAACTCCGAGCATAGCCCTCTCCATAGCTCGCTGAGCGACCTTAAGCGTCCTCATACGGCCAGCAGTGAAGGACCACGTCTCAGATCCGTAAGTCATCACTGGCAACACGCACTGGTTGTACAATCTAGTTTTTAGAGATTGAGGTATACCTGACGAAAAGATATGCCGTAATTTCCCGAACGCTGCCCAGCCGAGTTGAATCCGTCGATTGACCTCTCGGTCGAAGTTGGACTTACCTAGTCGGACTATTTGTCCCAGGTAAACGTATTCGTCAACAACTTCGAGCATAGTGCTCCCAACAACTACCGGCATAGGTGTGACATGGACATTGAACATGATCTTTGTTTTGTCCATGTTCATCTTAAGACCTATCCGTTGGGAGGCACTATTGAGGTCATTGAGCATAGTGCTTAAGTCCTCCAGCGATTCTGCCATAAGGACTATATCGTCGGCAAATCGAAGGTGAGTGATGTACTCGCCATTGATGTCAATACCGTATCCTTTCCAGTCCAGTAGCTTGAAAACGTCTTCCAATGCAGCGGTGAAGAGTTTCGGGGATATAACGTCACCCTGTCTTACACCTCTCTGCAGTTGGATAGGTTTCGAGCTCTGGTTCTGTACTCGGATAGCCATCGTAGCCCTACTGTACAAACACTTCAGCACTTCGATATACCGACAGTCAACTTGGCATCGCTGAAGGGACTGTAGCACCGCCCAAATTTCGACGGAATCAAAGGCTTTCTCATAGTCCACATACGCCAGGCAAAGTGGCAGATTGTACTCTTCAGTCTTCTGTACAATATGCCGCAGGGTATGTATGTGGTCTATGGTACTGAAGCCTTTTCGGAAACCGGCTTGTTCGGGAGGCTGGAAGTCGTCAAGTCTGCGTGCGAGACGATTCGTAATGACTCTCGAAAACAGCACGTAGACGCGGCTCAGAAGGGAAATCGGTCTGTAGTTCTTTAAGAGAGCGTTGTCGCCTTTCTTAAAGAACAAGACCACCGCACTTCTGCTCCACGCCTCTGGAGTAGTGCCACCATGGAGGACGGAATTGAAGAGCTTCTGAAGGACTTCAAGTACCGGTGTTCCACCCGCTTTCAGAAGCTCCGCTGTAATTCCATCCTCGCCTGGGGCCCTGCCGTTTTTAAGGTGCTGGAGAGCCATTCTAATCTCGCTTAGACTGACGTCCGGGATATCATCGGAATAGTGTCGGATAAGATTTGCTCTTGGATCGTTACTCACACTTGCGTGTGGCTCCAACGATGATGTGTACAGCTGCCCATAGAACCTCTCAATCTCACTCAAAATCTTAGGTGTCCCGGAAACGATGTTGCCACACTCAGTCTTCAGCCTTGACAGTTGGCTCTTTCTGGCAGACAGATCTCTGGCAAAGACTTTGGAGCCCTGGTTCCGCTCGATCGCTTCTTTAATACGAGAAGTATTAAAGTTGCGTAAGTCTCGCCGTATGCATTTGGAGATCTGTCTGTTCAGTTGCCTGTATGCTGTCAAATCTGTTGACGATTGCAGCCTCATCTCCCGTCTAACAGCCATGAGATTAAGAGTGTGATCGGAGAGTTTTTGTGTTCTTCTGCGGCGGCTCTTGCAGAAGTTTTTATATAGTTCGTATTATTCTGTAATAAATTAAATCTAATCCAAAATATAGTATACCATAGCAAAACTACTACTATTTCATTTAGGAGTAGGTTATATAGTAGTATATTATACAATATGTAACAAAAACCCTGTGGTTCCCGTGAAGTGCTTTATCAAAATCAGTATTTAAACGTATAAAAATAACTTTACTTCAGAAAACTCGACATAAAAATAATCAAATTAAATATTAATTAAATAATATTTGTAAATTTTATGTGGATTGATTACCTCTGCCTCGAATTATCGACAGCGGCGGGTGGCGGCCGGCGGTGACGTACATCATCGCGCGCGTCTTACCTACACTAACTGCACACTGAGGTCGTGACCTCGTCACATCACAGCTGTTATAGTCAAACACTAATTTATCACTATGTCTACTTGACGACCACGAAGATGTTGTTCAATATGTCCACCTTGCACCTCTATACATTTGTGACACCGACTTATAATGTCTGGACGCACGCGTTGCAACAAACATTTCGGACTTTATTTTTTCAAAGGCTGCGACTATACGCCTACGCATTTCTGCCTCGGTATCGCATGTTTTTCGGAATACAGTCAGCTTAATCGTACCCCAGAGATAAAAATCTAAAGGAGTGAGATCAGGTGATCGTGCCGGCCAGTTGACCGGTCCACCGCGGCCAATCCATCTTTGACCGAACTCAGTATCCAAAAAACTTCTTACACAACGGGAGCAATGCGGTGGAGCACCATCGTGTTGAAACCACATGCGACGAACGAGGTCTAAATTTATTTCGTCAAGTTCATTGCTTAGTTCTTCTCGCAAAAAACGTCCGTAGTTTTCACCGCTCATTGTGTGGTCTAGGAAATACGGACCAATAATTTCGTCACCTATAATTCCCGCCCACACATTGATTTTCAATCGGTGTTGAAAGTGGCTTGGTTTATACGAATGCGGATTTGTCGTTGACCATACGTGTTCATTATGACCATTAAATACACCTGTTCTTACAAAAGAGCATTCATCCATAAAAATTACGTCGTTCAAAAACTCAGAATCTCCACATTGAATAAAACTAAATGTATGGATTTTATCGCGTTTATTTCATTACTTTTACTTATTTTTAACTCCCGACATTTCGGGTGCTTTACAGCACCCATGGTTACGGGGGGGGACTGAGATGTTTGACGTCCCAATGTCATAGTTAGTCCGGCTACATTCAGTTTTTGAATATTAATTTTTGGTCCGATTTACGCAAAACGAGCTTATAGTATCATGAAGTCTTGCAGTGGTATGCTTAGGTTTGGGTTTAATTTTGTTAATTATAGGATCCCAAGCAGGTGGCAGCACCCATCTTCTCTATTGAAATTTGGATGTTTTTTAATTTCAATAGCCTCGCGTATCATCCTTGGTAGGAATCGGTGTTCTTTTGCGAGAATTTGTGGTTTATCAAATCGAATTTAATGGTGGGGACGATCTTGGACATGTTCGCAGACTGCAGACTTCCCGGAGCGTCGGTGCTTCACGTCAGCTATATGTTCTTTCACGCGGGTTTTTATGGATGTTTTTGTTTGACCTATGTAAGAGAGACCACATTCACAATCTAACTTGTACACTCCTGCATCTTGTAGAGGGATATTACACTTGACGGATGGTAAAAATTGACTAATCTTCTTCGGCGGCTTGTAGTATGTTTTATTGGAAGCTCGCTTCAAGATGTAGCCAACCTTGTCTGTGACTCCTCTGTCATATGGTAGTACAGCAGGTACACGCTCGACTGTGGCCGGCTTCACTCGGTCACTGTGACGTAGGCGCGGGACCCGAAGCTTGTTGTCTTGCAATACTTGCTTGACGTGCTGAAGTTCGGCGGCCAGATATTTTCTGTCACAGATCCCTCGTGCTCTCTGTAACAAAGATTTACCCACGGTAGGTAACTGTGAAGGATGATGGTGAGATTCACCATTTAAATATCGGTTGGTATGGGTCTTTTTTCTATACACAGTGTGACCAATTGTGTTATTAGGATTTCGAATGACTAAAACATCTAAGAAAGCTAAAGAATTATTTGCCTCTAACTCCATTGTGAATTGTATTTTAGAGTTTATAGAGTTAAGGTGGTTTAAAAATGCAGTTACTTTGTCAGATGGTAAAATTGTGAGAGTGTCGTCTACGTACCGCTTGTAGAATCTTGGATTTACCGTCTGTCAAACTGTCTCCACGATACAGGAGAAAATCCTTGTGTAACGGGTAACATTTTAAAAAGAACAATTACACTTTTTTTTACAAAATTGAATTGACAAACGAAGTAACAGTACAACTGACGGTAAAATCGAAGTCTGTCTGTAATTAGATTATGATGAAACTTCACGAATAGATACAGAGCAATGCTAGTTAGTAGTGATCTTAGCCATATTTTATAGGTGATCGTGCCACGCTGTATGTATATTAGTTGTAACACGAATTTGTCAGCTTGACCGAGGTAAGACCACGCTCTCACAGAATACCAGCGGAAGATAGCAGATTAAGGCTGCTGTGTTTCGTATGGTGAGTAGAGAACCGGAGACCCTTTTTCCTGGAAACGAGGCATTCCATTTTAATCCTCAGAGGTGACAATGCATCTTCATTCTTAATCGAAGATAAATGTAGACAGACTATGTCTATGGGCCACATCATCCACTTTTTTTAAGAATATTATTAATCCTATAAACATTACTAATATTCCACTTAACCCCTCGTGGTAAGCTTAAATTGCTTGTGTTACGAGTGGTTCACGCCAGTAGTCGAATGGCGGATTCGAACCCACGACCTTTTTGAGTTCAAAAACAAATAATTAAAAGATGCTGCAAACAAGTATCTCCTATTGCATTCATTAGGCCCAACACCGCAATCACTCCATCTCGTGAGGTCTGCGAGAGGGAAAACGTTGCTTTACCGCTCTCAAAAAACTTCGTAAGATGAGTTAAAATATGTTATTTTATAGATATAAAATAGTGTAACTATTTCTTTTATTTGTAGAATATAAGTTTAATTTTATGTCTATCTATAGATTAATTGTTAGTAATGTATGACTTGTGAAGTATAAGTTCGCCATTATTTCGTTCAAGAATTTTGAACATGGGCTATGTTTATGGTCCTAAATATGGGCTGACCCATATTTAGGTACTAGTACTTGGGTGGTTAGAAATTAGTCTTTAAGGTAATTTTTTTCTAAATGACACCGACGCAATCAAAAGAAGCAAGTAAAAATTGGGATGAAGAACAAATGGTTAAAGTAATAAAAGTGGTTCACGAGAAGACAACAAAATCATTATCCAATAATGAAAAGCCACCGAATAACTATCCTAGATTCCCCCTTTCACCTAAATCTTTGACTGCAATTCTTAATGAAGACAGTTTAATGTTTACCGAAGCATCATTCTCAAGGTTCTAGATCTGAAACAGAAAATAAATCGCAATTTGTACCTTCAACCTTAACATCCGGATGTGACACTGAAACAGATGGATCTACTTCTAGAACTACACATGAATCTATAAATAATGGCGAACCATCATCTTCCAGAATTGATCGCAGTAGCCTAGGCCTAGAATCTCATTATGACATAAGTCCTGTACCAAAAAAATCAGGAAGATGTCTAATAGTGGAAGTAAAATAATTGATGTCTTACTCTTACCAAAGTTAATTATTGATATCTTATTAGATAAGCATTTATGCTTATAATTCTCTTAAAAGATAATTAAGTTGCTATAGCCCATATTTGAGTACCTGTTCCATGTTTAGTGCCAGTTTTGCAATTTTGTTTAATGCTGTATTTTTATAGTATAGCTTAGTAATAAAAACATTAGACTGTTATTTTGTTCTTTAAAAATATATGTCTGAATATTATAACATTAATATAAAGTTGATTTTTAAATGGTTTTTGATTTTGGACCTCAAAAGTAGCCCGTATTTAGTTACTCTCTTCTCCTGTGTGCTCGTTTGTTATTATTCTATAAAAATAAAAAAAATAAAAAATACGAAAAACAGAGGATTTCTCGAGCTCAATTTAAGACTGGTTAAATAAATAGTTTTTTATGATTATGTCAAAAACTATAAGACATATAAAAAAAATTAGTCAACCAAAAATTTTTTGGTTTGCAATTTTACACAAAAAGGCCTGCACACTTTGTCTCATATATTTTAAAGTTTTAATACAAAATCGATTTTCAACGACATTTTATATGTAAAAATAAATGGATATTCAATTTTTATTTTCATTTAAGTATTTATAACAAATGAAATCATTATAAACCAAGTGTATTCGTAAAAACCGTTTTGGTTCGGTTTGGAATACATTGTTTTGATCTCATCTAGCTGAGTTAACACTAGAGTGCACGCGCGGGCTACATATGTAACCCAGAGTGTAATATTGTCGTATATCATTTTAACTTGCCGTACTATAGCGCAATCGTCTAGGTGTATTCCTCAAGTATTACCCCCCCGCTACCGCCAGCAGCGTGCCGACTCCCGTGTTTCAAGGATGTCCGCAAAAATCGTCCTTGAAGTTGGTGGGCTACGCCTGTAGCCCGCGCGAGCGTTGGAGGAAAATAAGTGTTTAGTGTGAAAGTGGGGAAATTGAGGTAAATATGACACATTTCTTGCAGTATTACTACAAAATGTACAGTTAATTAATTTTTAAGTGTTTGTTGTTGGTATTTGTAGATTTTTCATGTAGCTTTATACTGTTTTGTTCACTTTTTTAGGTGACGAGTAACTCGATCAGATTGTGCGACTAAATACAAAGATGGCTGCTGGAGGATAATGAATACGACGACATTTGGAGCGGGTATTGTTATTGTCTACCCTCTACAATGATGACAAAATTGATGCTGTGACTGGCGATGCTAGAAAACCTGAAATCATCACATTTTATAATCACGTAAATACTGCGTTGATATTTTTGATAAAGTGTGTAGACAATATGACGTTTCTCGGAACAGTAACCGATGGCCTCTCACGATATTATACAATTTTTTAAACATGGCGGGCATAAATAGTTTGATGATATATCATATGAACAACCATCAAATGCAATTGATCCGTCGTCAATACCTCCTAGATGTTGAATTTGATCTTGCACGACCTTCTATTGAGCGTCGTATATCCCAACAAAATATACCCAGAGGTATTAAACTGAAAGGCAGACTACTTCTAAGATTGGCAGAACAACCCCTACAACAAAATATGCCTTTGGATCGATGTGCTTTTTACAGCAGGGCTCGTGATCATAGCAAGCGCTAACAATGCAGCAAATGTATGAGGCGTATTTGTGACGAACATCAGGCAGTCGTGTGTCCTGAATGTAAGCCAATAGACTGATTTTTTACCCGTTACTTTGATTATAGACTCAATTAGGCCAAATAAATGCCTTAAATGATAAATATTATGTTCTTAAATGAAAATAAGACTTAGGGATATCAACCCTTCCAAATATTTGTTGATTTCTAAGAGGTTTACGTTTAAGTTTCAAATTATATTAAGGAATCAAAATTTTGTTGATTTTATAAACCAATTTGATAAAAATAAACTTGTTTAGTAACTATATGCTGTGTTTTACTCATTGTTTTGTCTTATTCGGAGAAATAATTGATCCGCAACTGATCTACACATGTAGCCCGCGAGTGCACTCAAGGAGTATTTAAGGGCGCGTGTACTCTAGTGTTAACAAAACAGCTATTGACTATTGTTAGTAATATATTATTATTTATAACAAATGTAATTAAGTGTATTAGTAAAAATCGGTTTTCAGTGTCGCTTTACCGGCTACTATCCCGGAAAACTATTTATCCGAGAAACTGTTTTTACCATCTTTTTAATTATTAGTTAAAATATAGTGTCAGCGAAGATAATCTACAGTTTAATAGCACTTACTTAAGGTGGCCCTAGTCGATGGCATGAACTAAGAAGTGGGCTGGGTTAAAATGCATGCTATCTCAGCCGACATCACGTACGAAAAGGATAGACGCTGTGATGAGCAGTAAGAAGCTAGTCCGCACACACATATGCACTCCTGAGTGACGCAAAGCGATGGTGTCATCGCGTACCTACATGTTGCGATTCTTTTTTGAATGACAACATAAACTCAAATGACAATTGAGGGCTCCGTGGCGCAGTAGCTTAGCAATGAGTGGCTGCGCTGGGGGCCGCGGGTTTGAATCCCGCATGGAACATATATTTGTATGGCCTACAAATAGTTGTTTCGGGTCTGGATGTTTGTCCTTGTGCAATTTATGTTTGTAAACTGCCTCCACGATACAGGAGAAAATAATACTGTGGGGGTAACGTATTTTAAAAAGAGAAAAGAGAGAGGAAACTAATTGGTGTTATTATTATGAACGCAATTTAGTTGTTATTATGAAAGTTCTTATGTGAATTAAAGTAGATGTTGTTATTACATAATAATTTCATTGATTTGTTTTTACCTACTTTTTAACCGACTTCGAAAAAAAGGAAGCGGTTCTTAATTTGTTGTTTTTTGGTTTTGTATGTTCTGTTCCCCGATTTCTCGAAGATGCCTAAACCGATTTGGAAAATTATTTTTTGGTTTGAAAGAATATACTTTCCAGATGATTCTATGGTAATCGATGATGGTCAGGTCAGGATCTGATGATGGGATCTTGGAGAAATCGAGGGAACTCTTCAATAAATGACAGCAAATCAACCGCGATTGCTGCTGTCGCGTATCTATGCATTCTTTACGCAATTATACAGTATAATATCACGCCTGTACCCACTAAAGGGACAAGGGAAATCTCAACTAAACATAGTAACATTAAAAACTTTTTTTTGAAAAAAAATATAACCGACTTCTAAAACAAACAGAAAAAAGTGTGAAATAATTATGTTTTTATATTTTATTGTAGGTTATGCAAATATTACTGTAGGTACTATGTATTCTAAATAGGTATTTACTTAGCATAGCTAGTTAGCTATAATAGCCCACAGGCAACTCCCCGAAGTATATGCCAGTGTCAGGACAACTGCTTTTTCGACAGCGCGACTGATGTGAGTGGGGCTTTTATATATGTTAATTAAATAAATAAAAAATGTTAGTTTGTAAATTGTTTATTGATTGTTTGTGTACAATAGCGGTTTGCAATATTCTCTTAGTATTTAGAAAGTTATCAATAATAGGAATTGTGTCACTTCAGGGACAAGCACAAACGTCTATCAAAATAGTAACGTACCTAAACGGAATACTAACAGCCCAGACTTCCTTACAGAAGTCCAAAGAACATGTCTAGACAATGTAAGTAATTAGAAGAAAACTACAATTTAGAGATCGATTATAAATCAAATTCACAGTACAGACACAATTAGTGAAATATAAATAAAATTTTGATTTATTTTATTATAGATAACGCTAGTTGAAAACTAAACACTGTATGGGAATGACATCACTGAACGAGTTAGGTGGTCAGTCCAAACAAAAAAAGGCGCGATTGTAGAAAGAGATTCGTTACGAAACGTTTGTAGGCTAGGGGGCTTGGCCTGTTTATGCTATTCATAACAAATGCTATAAAATATGTACAACTTAGAAACTAAATCCTATGTGTACTTATCTGTATTCATAACCCAATATCTGATGTAGGTTGATGCGCTCCTTAGTTTTTATATAGTTCGTATTATTCTGTAATAAATTAAATCTAATCCAAAATATACTATAATACCATAGCAAAGCTACTACTATTTTATTATGTAGTAGTTTATATAGTAGTATAGTAAATTATATATAAAAAATATGAGTATGTCTGAGGTAAGGTTAAATATAAACAAATATTTTGCCAAGTGCGAATCGGACTTCCGAGCTTCCGTACCATCTTACAAGATTTAAATTACATATTACTATCGATCAAAAAAGCCGAAAATACACGTTTCTTTTTCTAGTAGAAAATCCTTTAACTTCAAATTTATTTTTACTATTTGCTGTTATAGCGGCAACAGAAATACACGTTCTGTGAAAATTACAACCATCTACCTGTCACGGATCATGAGATGCAGCCCGCTGACAGACAGATACACGGACAGCGGAGGCTTCGTAATAGGGCCCTGCTGGTTACCTTTCGGGTACGGAATCCTAAAAAGTACTTAGTTGTCCAATCACATCTGTATGGTTCTTTCTTCAAAGGACCATATTAGCCTGGTTCTCGTATGACATGACCAATGTAATACCTGGACTGACCTCTCTGAGTTTGTTTTGCCGGATCGGGTGCTTCTTCTCAGTTTCATGTTTTTGTTGTATTAAAGTGTTTTAAAAAAAACAACTACAAAACAAATTTTATTTATCATTGACTGGCCTTCTTAGATTCTTATGTACTTACATAAATTACATTAGGTATATTCCTATACGTAAGCACGATTATCGAAAACCTAAAAATTACCTATTCCAATTAAATTAATAGATAATTTTAAGATTTTCGATAATCGTGCTTATCTATGAGATGTTTACGTTATTATGTACCTACCTGTTTTCAATTTTAACTAAATGTACTTCAACAAACTTATGGGTACATTTTAGCAGCTATATTCATCCCGGCTTCAGCAGTGGACACGAACAAAAGGAAGCAATTTTTCTAAATAAAGATGTAGATATGTAGGTATTACAACCATAAATAGATAGCAGCGGCTAACCTAGTGAGCATGTGTGGGTGCGCGCTGCGCCCCCTCCCCTCCGTCCGTCCCACTGATCGGGGAAACAATTTGTAGCGAAAGGCAAGATGATTTACAACAAAAAGGAGCGCGCGAAATTTTATAAACAGTCCTTTGGGAGTCTGGATGTCATGAAAATCTATTAAATGTATCTGTTCAAAATAAAATTATTTGCATTTTTGAACAACTAATCTATCCCTTTATGGTAACTGTTTTGCAATTTTCGTTGGTATTTATTTCCGCCCAAATATATGTTAAAAAACTAGTGTTGAAATTTGGAATTTTCGACGCTTATAACTTTTAAACACACTCTTTTTTTACTTTTTTGTTTCCATACAGGGCTAGATAACGATGAGACAAATTGAAATTATTTTTTATTTTGAACGTATACCATCAAACAGTGGAGTAATCGCCAGACTACGTTTGTATGAAAGAATAAGCGACTAGTGTACCCTTAATCATTCTTAACCGTAGAGAAACACGTGCCACACAATCGGAAGAGAGTAGCCATACGCATTCATTCCCCTCTATCAAAATACAAGTCCACGCGGTCCTAGTCGTACATGAAAACTGGTAGCAGCCGCACTGCTCACTAGACTAAATCTAGTGGCGCGACTGAATCGATGTCCTACAAAAATAATGATTATCAAATATTCCATTTTTGCTGCAAGAGATCTGCCACAATAAATTTACAAAAAGTTATCGTTACCTTTCGTATATAAGTAATTTTAATTACATTATTATTGAACTTTGTAGAGCTAGCTAACTAGCTAACTTTGTAGAGCTACGATAACTAAACGTGGTAGAGACATGCTGCAGTTATATTAGTAGTATAGTTGTAGCACGAATTGGTCGGCTCGACCGGGGAAGGACCACGCTCTCACAGAATACCAGCGTGAAATAGTAGCATAATGCTGCTGTTTTTCGTATGGTGAGTATAGAGAACCGGAGCCACTTTTTACTGGAAATGAGGCATTCCATCTTAGTCCTCACGGGTGCCAACGCATCTGCATTTTGATTTGTAATCGAGGATAGATGTAGATGTCTATTGGCCGCAGCATCCACTGACCATCAGGTGGACTGTGTACTCATTTGTCACCCTATCCTAAAAAAAAAACTTAGAAATTACAATAATAACCGTCGTGTTGTTTTGGATTTGTTTATTAACGCAGGCCGTTTCCATCATACAATATCCAGATCGGTAGAGTGACTGATCCGAATCTGTATTCGAATTGTCGCTGTCATCGAGCGATTCTGTTATAATGTATATATGTGTGTGAAATTGTTAGTTTTTGTTTTAATAGTTAGCCGTGAGTTTCGTTCGCAAAAAAAAATGACAAACAGTTCTCTTTTTTATTTTTTAGGTTTTGCTATTTATGACTAAACTCTTTTTGTTATTTGAGATCCACAAAATAAAAATACATTATATTGACTCATCTCTTTTTACCGTAATACTTAATAATATGTTGTACCTAACTGTGTTATAAACTCATTTTTCAAAATTCTGTCTCGTCTCTTTTTACCTTGACACCCACTGACCTTTATATTATACAAGTACGCTGTATATATAGAGGTCAGTGTTGACACCACAGAAATATATCGCAGTCTGATTTAGGCGGCATGTTCTAAGACCTTTGCCTGCTTTTATTGGTGACTCGTAACAACAACAATGATCAACGATCAAAATGTCGAAATGAATTGAAATGATAAACAAACTTTTGTAGTGTGTAGTCATAGTGGGCGTTGCCACATATTGTATTCATGTTTGATAATTCATTGATTTAATAACTGATAACACCTACTGTATGTGAGACATGAGATAAAAATGTGGGTCTTTTGTGATAAAATACACTATTATTAACGCTACTGAACAAAATTAGTAGAATGTGAAAATGTCTTGTTTTGTGTGAAAAATCCTATTTACTGTATAATAATTACCTTTTAAACTTGATTTTTAAGTTTTTAGTTATATGTTGTAATTCATGAAGTTGTTTATTTTTGTGTTATAAGGTAAAAGTAACTCAATAAATTTTAGGTAAACAATTTATTGATTCGCACATCTACCCGTTCATCTGAAGATCTCAGCATTTAAAATGTTTAAAAATATTATTATAATTATTTTTATGTGTGTCAATATTAATGGTCAGTCAAACAAAGACCTTTACAATGGACAGTACAATAATGAATATAGCACACGACAAGGCGGTTCAAGAGAATCAAGCCTCCCAAAACCTGGTGATAGTAATTATAGAACCTTTGTATATAAAAATAGAAGATATGGCGCAGATCCGAGCCGCTACAACCCTTACAACCCCAACATAAACCAACCCGGAGGATTTCCATACAATCCACTTAATACAGATCCTTTAGATGATCAATTTAAGTACAACACTGTAAGTTAATAATTTCAGTATATTTTTATATAGTGTATATTTTTATAATGTTTCCAAAGTGTATATTGTTTATACAAATTTTTGTTGTTATAAGATATAACATTAATATTAAAAAGGGTTATAACTTATAACTTTAAAAAGGGTTAAAAATTTGTGGTTCAATATAGCCCATGTGCAATAGTGAGTCGTACCTTAACCTATACTTGAATTATTATTAGAAGTACTAATTTGTATGATCTTGTCTAGTCATATCGTTTTTTTCTTTTATCATATTCTTATTAATGAAATAGTTATTTTAGATATTGACTTTTGAAAATATATAATAGGCCCAACTTTTAATATAGAAAGATCTTATTTAGTTACTTTTGTTAGTACTTTTGATGCAAAGCTCTAATGGAACCCCCATATATCTGTATAAATTAACCAGTAAACTTAGTTCTGCAGTACATGCTGTAAGAAAGATGAGAAGTCTCACCAATGTTGTTTTAATGTCTTGTTACAAATTTCCATTGTTGTCCGTCGAATTGAGGGTGGGGGTCTTAAAAGGAAAATTTGTGGAGCGCCCCCACCCTATGCGATTTTTCATTTTTAATTCTAAGCAAATTATCCTTATTTTATGGAAAGTGTAAAAAACCAGTGGGACCCCTTGGAGGGAAGGGGCTTCCCTCCTACAAAAAGGGGAAACACCCTTCATCAGAAAAAAATAAAGGGACTGATTTAGAAGGATTTCTGTATCTATTTTGAGACTGCAACGTCTTCGGCGCTGCGGGAAGAGCAGCCTCTACGCCTTTGCGTAACAAATCGCAGGCATCAATCTTCGCCTCCACAGCTTTGGCTTGTTGGTGACCTTCGACGACCAGCCTCAGTTGCTCTGGCTCGTCAGATGCCTACGATTTGTTACAGCCAGCGGAGGCTGTTCTCTCTATGCTAATCCGGCTCTATAAAAACATTAAGAGTAGGACAGACTCGTACCAGGTGAAGTCGGGGTCAAACAATTTGGGTCTTTGACATAAGTTGTACCTAACCTATTTTATTTGTTATCTGCCCTAATGTTAAAATAAAACAAATTAAATATAATTAATAATTCATTAACTGTTTAACTGCCGTCGCATTTTAAATGCAATACTCCGTACAAAGCGACCGACGCGGCAATCAGACTTAATCAATTTTATACACATATTGTATTGCTTTAATTAATTCTTCAAAAAGATCAGTGTTATGTTTCATTTCACAAGCCAGCAAAAGATGGTAAACACTACACTTTTTAATAGGTCGTAATGAAAATTCTTCAGTAATTTAAATATAAACTGTTAAATATATATATGTACATGCATGAAAACTATTGAAATGAGTACAAAATATAATTATTTACGTAAAATTATATAAAATAAAATGTTACCAAATGTATGACAACTTAACCTTACATAAAATGGTACATTCAATATGTGGTAATCTGTGTAAGGATTGACATAAATATTGCAACAAAATTGATTTTCAATAATTTTTTTCTCAAAAAGAATGCCTTTCCGAATGTTGAAACTTTGCTTGTGTGCTTCTAATAATATAACCTTTCTGTGAAAATAATGTCAACCCCCAACTCTATGGACGTCAATGGAAATCTGAGCCTAATGTCTTATGGAATTTTGCTATGGGGTAATGCGACTGACATTGAAGCCACATTCGTTTTGCAAAAGAGAGCTGTACAGGCAATTTATAACTGACATTGTAAAGAAAAGAAAAAAACATATTAACTTTGGCATTACAATATACATATTTATGAAGATGTAATGTATGTACATAAAAACATAAATAGCTAAGTATAAAGGTGTTCATACTTAATACACTACGAACAAACATAAGATTGTAATATCAGTTACTAGATTTGACAGAATTAGTAATTCATTTGTGGGACAATGTATACAAAAAATGTATACGCTTTTACAACAAAATCCCATAAAATGTACAAAATTTTGTCAATAACAAGTGTTTTATTAAAGACAAATTTACAAAAGTTTATTATAATATTAAAGAATACATAAATGAAAATAACCCGTGAGAATGAGGAGATGGCCATCGTGCTGGTTCAAATAAAATTAATTTAAAAAATTGTACAAAAATACCTACTGTAAAGTGAAATATGTTTAAAACCATAAACCACTCTGGGTTTCTTGCTAGATAGACGCTGGCGAAATTATTCCACTTCTTTGCTGCATTACGAAAGATGACTGGTTTGAATGTGTGAATGTGTCGACAATGGAGTGGAACCTTGCCAAGCGTCAGGTTGTCCAATGGTGAAAATGAGAGGGAGGCATTAAAACAAGAATTTCCTAAATATTGCTGGCGCAGTTATTCCACTCCATTAGTGCATTGCGAAAGATGACTGGTTTGATTGTGTTAATGTGTCGACAATGGGGCGGAAACTTGCCAAATGTTAGGTTGTCAATGTATGATTTTATTTTCATAAATTATGTTTTTTGTCTTATAGAATAGGGACCCAAACAATCCAGATGCTTTATTCCCTGGTGTCTTAGGAGGATGGAGGGAAGATTTACAAGGAAAAGAAAGAAGGGACTCCAAGCAATTGAAAAGAGATATCTTTGTTAATACCAACTACGGGCAGGTTCAAGGGTTTAAGGTATGCTTTGATATCACCTCAATCCAAGAAATAAAGTAAAGTAAGAATAAAAGTTACGAGTCAAAGAATGTTTTTTTAATCTCAAGAATTTAAAAAAAAACTCAGTCTTGGACTGCATGTCAGAAGTGAAAACTTAGCTTCACAAACTTGTAAATATTATTTTTGGGTTTCTTAAAAAATATTTTTAAGGAAATATTTTTTACTTATTAGAAATTATTTTTATCAACATATTAATATAGTAATAATATTTTAATTTATTATGCTGTTTTACATGAAAAAGAATTATTATTATCTATATAATACAAACAAATTTATAAATACATATAAATTTTATGAAATTTAATCAATTGAATTTTCAGAATTACTTTCATCAATTTTATTTATCTGAGCATGACGGTCAGGCGAGTTCATTGCTTATTCCCCAATAAAATATCCCAAAAATTTCCAATGTGCCTAAAGAAGTTTTTACTCAAAAGTTTTCACTTCAAAAATCTACAAAGAACGTATTAGTTCTTATTAATTCTTATAAACAAGTTAAAATATTTATTTAACTTACCTTCAAGCTGTGTGTTAGAAGCATAAATGAATTCATCACCCAATTCTCTACTGTTAGTATCATAAAAGTTGACTTTGGGATATATTCTATCTGTTACAATCACACCAGAGAACCCAACAGGGGGCAACTTCAAAGCTGCGAGACGCCTGGTGCTGCCATTATCTTTATGGCTACCAAGAGTGACCTTTAAGGCAAATTCACCAGATTTAGATTTAGACTTACTTATATAACTATTTATTTTATAAATAGGTGGTTACTGCAAATTGGATATTGCTTTTCAGTCTTCAAAAACTTGATTAATGTGAAACACTTTAATTTTTATGATAGTAAAATATCTATAAATTAAATCTGCATTCTAAAAATTAATTTAGGTATTTATTAATGTTCCTTTTTTCTCACAGGTATACTTATATGACAATCCTGACCCCAACTCTGGTTATCGACCATGGTTGACCCCTGTAGAGAGGATACAGGGAGAAGTGTCAGTGTTCTTGGGCATACCCTATGCTAGACCACCAGTGTTAGAAGGCAGATTCAAGGTAAATTAATATTATATTGAAGAAAGCTTGTAAATTATTATATGATAATTAGCTGTATCTTTGAATATATTGAAAAAATAGTTCAATATATCCAAAGATATAGTAGAATCAGTAGACTGAGTTGGTAATGAGTGGACGGGCAATATAGCTCAATGAATTGACAACCAATGGAGAACTGTGCTTGAGTTGAGTTTTTGAGTGACAGCCTCATACAGCCAAGTGCAGTATTGGGCTTTCCCGATTGATAGATGTAGGTAGTCCTGGACTGCGCGTTGTTACTATCTGTGGGTGAGCCCTAAGGATTTGTTATCTATCTATGTAATTGTAAACACACAAAATTTGTTTTTACCAATGTCCATTATAGAGTGAAATCATCCAAATGATGTTGATGAAAGCTTTTGTATGTTTGAATGGGTCCATAGATGGTTTATATTCACATCTTGTTAGGTAGCACAGTTGTCGAGTTCCCGAAATCACCCGTGCGAAGCCGGGGCAAATCACTAGTGGACTATAATTAAGAGATTTTGATAGCCAAATATGTTACAATGTGGCAACTTTTTTGCTAGGTGGTTGCTGGTGTAAGATTGGCAGTATATCGTACCATGGGTCCATGGGTGTCGTAAGTGGTGGCCAAAAGTACATACCAACCTTGAATTTTTTCTTTTGTGGGGAATGTACCCCCTGGCTAGATAGACTGGCAGTTAAAGTTAAAAGGAAGGTTCATTGGAAATTATACTGAGTGTCATTCTGTGCCAAACCCACAAACATGATGTAGCTAAAAATATCATTTTCTCTGTATAGTATTATTTTGTCATTTTAGGATTTAGTTTTGTAGTTTTAAATTGATTATATTATTATTTTTATTCTAATAGGTTTTTTTTATAGAATAAGGGTGACAAACGAGCACACAGTCCACCTGATGGTAAGTGGATGCTGTGGCTTATAGACATCTACATTTATCCTTTTTTTTTTTTTTTTTATAGAATAGGGTGACAAACGAGCACACAGTCCACCTGATGGTAAGTGGTTGCTGCGGCCCATAGACATCTACATCTATCTTCCATTACAAATCAAAACGCAGATGCGTTGTCACCACTGACAGCTAAGATGGAATGCTTCGTTTCCGGTAAAAAAGGGTCTCCGATTTCTACACTCACCATACGAAACACAGCGGTATTAAGCTGCTATTTTACGCTGGTATTTTGTGAGAGCGTGGTCCTGCCCCGGTCGAGCCGACCCATTCGTGCTACAACCGTAATATAGCTGCAGCGTGGCTCTACCACTGTGTATTGGTGCTTGCAATAATATAAATTTTCTTTCTTTCTTTTGAAGGAACCTGTGTTTAGCAAGGATAATTGACTGCTGATGATAATGACACTTCTAAATATTGTTTAAATTCCATGCCACTGTAGAGCGATTCTTCTACATATGACCGCATGCTTTAACGTTTCTGTCGAAAAAAATGTGCTCAAATAACTAACAACTTTCTAACAGCCACCAAGGCAGCACCCTGGCTGGCAACTGATGCAGGCCGTAGACTGGGGCCCAGCCTGTCCCCAGCCCGTGCGGTTCACCGGTGCTACTAAAGGCATTCGCGATATGGACGAGGACTGTCTCTATCTCAACATATTCTCGCCTAATGTGAGTATTGAGTGATACTTTATAAACTAAATTGTTATCTTATAGGAGTAACTTCAGACTTTTATTTGAAGATTTGAATATTGTGTTCTAACACTTTTGAATGGTCGCAGTATTTTGATGTCCTGTGTTTACTACTGTTGTCTAGATGTTTTTTTTTTATAGAATTAGGATGACAAACGAGCACACAGCCCACCTGATGGTAAGTAGATGCCGTGGCCCATAGACATCTATTCCCCGGTCGAGCCGACCCTTTTCGTGCTACAACCATAATATAGGTGCAACGTCGCTCTATCACGTAACACTCAGTAATGTTCTCCAGACCCAATTTTCCGTACCACGGCGGCCAGTCTCAACGGAGATTAGCCATCTGCGTAGGACACGATTATAGTGCACAAGTGTGTGCGCAAATACTGGTGCACTCTCTATTCTCTCACTGTCATAGTTTGATAGGACTATAATCTGATACAACCGGAGAGAGATCAGGCGCAGGACCAATACCGCCAACCTCCTGACTCCGTTCTGCTGAATTTCTTGATAAAAAATTACAATAACTGATTTTGGCCCAACCCTAGATGAGATAATAAAAAAAACATTACTAAAATATCGTCATGAATCAAGCTTTTGGGAAATTACCTAAAGTTACTTATTAGTCTGTTTTATCGTAATTTTACATAATTAACATATAGATTAAAATCCAAGTACTCAATCAAAGTTAGACGCATTTAATTTATAATTTTAAACAAATATCTACATATTATATAAATGTGTATTCGACTGCGTTATATTAAAATTTGCGTAACCAAGACATCACCAACTCTGTAATGTATCTCATATATCGTTGCGGTTTGCCGTCCTGATATATTAGGTCGAGGATTGAAACACGCTGTTAGAATATTGAATTGGAGTAATCTATTATTAAACTAGCACATACGTACACATATTCTTGTTTCACTGAGATGTTAATTTTTTGAAGTGAAAGCTCTATAGGCACGTTGGGCACTTTTGGGATGAGGAGAAAACACTGAACTCGCGTGACCGTCACGCTCAGATACATATTCTCTTTTGGGTTAGGGAAAAAACACTGAAATGTGAAACATATGGATGTGTATGTTTGTGAAGCTAAGAAGTTGATACTACAAGTTCATACTGTGTAGATCGGAACAAAATTAATAGTTTTCATCTGTGGGTAATCGCGGTTAACTATGACATCGGGACGTTGAACATCTCATTCACCCCCGTGAAAATGGTTGCTCTAAAGTGCTCGAAACGTCGGGAATTTAAAAAATTTAATATATACGATAAAATCCGTAAAAACTAGTTTTATTTAATGGATCTATTTCAGGTAGGTAACATACCGATCTTTCAAAATCTAACTGATATCTTGCTCATTTAATGGTTGTCAACGTAATGCTACGATAATTCAATGTATTATTGTCGTTCATCTGTAGTCGCTTCCATTAAAAAAGATCAATCAGATTCAAAGTTTTAAAGCCAAAGGTTGAATTAAACACAATTAACTGAACTTCAGTAATCAGACCACAGCTGTTCCAAACCTTAACAAGACTGGACTAAATATAACTCTTATTACAACTGTATAAGGCTCATTATAAATTATTACATCGTTTAAATATGGTTCGGTTATAGTCATCAAAGCAACACCGAATGTAATTGAATAATTCACCTTAATTCCAAGTAATAAGGTTGACTCATAAAAATTTAAATATGAGCTATAGCAATTGAGATGAGAGTGACTTAAACCTATGTAGGTAGCAGTCTTTATTTGGTGAATGATCTATAATGTAGTTCTATAATTCTATTATTTCATAATCAGGTTTCTTAACTTATTTCATAAAGTGAAGAAAAACAAAGTATAAATAAAAGCCATTGAATATTTTTTTTATAGAATAAGGTGACAAACGAGCACACAGTCCACCTGATGGTAAGTGGAAGTTGTGGCCCATACATCTACATTTATCTTCGATTAAGAACCAAAACGCAGATGCGTTGTCACTCCTAAGGCTCAAGATGGAATGCCTCGTTTCCAGTAAAAAACAGTCTCCGGATCTCTACACTCACCATACGAAACACAGTATTAAACTGCTATTTTACGTTGGTATTCTGTAAGTGTGAAAAATGATTAGTGTGAAATAACAATAAACTGCAGTTGCCAGTATCTACTCAAAGAGGCGATTATTAGGGGAAACCTATGTTCAGTAGTAGGCTTTAATGGGTCTTAATAAATGAATAAAAAAAATTAAAATATTTAGAGCAAAAGCCAAGCGATTTGAGCAAATTAAAAGCTCTTTCAGCATATTTTGATATAATCCTTCAAATTATATAGTACTTGATGGTAATATGGTCATCCGGTTAATATAGTCACTGTCTTCAGTAGTCAATCTAATAATAAAAGTTGAAAAGGGCGATGCTTTATCGACGCCATTTTTACAGTTGATATTATAGTAAATATTTTAGTCGACTTTGGTATGATGTAGTATAGTTAGTTTTTTTTAGGTGGATTTTGTGTTCCTAATTATTGCCAAAGCTTGTTTGCTATTTTCTTCTTAATATGCTAGTTACAGTATACGTCTTTGTGTTTTTGTCTCTGTCCTCCTCTTAGTTTTGGTTTTATACGGCGGCAAAGCTCAACGTGACCAAATTAGCCTCACGTACCTTAAGTCATATATAACTAAATAACGGCGTATTGACGTTCCAATAAAAGCCACGTAATATTTTTTTACTTGTACTACACACTGCCACGGTGTAAGAGTATCCGCTACCCCATATCATCCCGTGGGTGTCGTAAGAAGCGACAGAGGGAATCAAGTCAGGAGATGGGCAGCAGTGTCTTCCTAATAACGACTACGAATAAAAATGAACTGCTGTTGCCAACCCGCCAGGCAAGCGTGGCAACTGTGGCAAATATCCGCCTCTGAGGCAGTTTATGCAAGCCTATGTTCAGAAATGGACTTTAATAGGCTGTAAAGGTAACGGTTCATATTTTTTTTAAATATCTGGAAAGGTAAGAATCCTGGAAAGAACCACACTCAGTATGCTAGCTTAAAATAGTAGCATATTATTGCTTTTGGCTATATGCCGGTCACCAATTGTTTTAAATGCAGTCACCAATTGTATATTTGTATAATATACGTGATAATTTTTTAAAGAGCTTTTTGGTTTCTTGCTTGTTCTTCTTAGAAGAAGAAAAAGAAGAACGTTTCTTTTTTTATAGAATGAGGATGAAACACAGTCCACCTTGATGATAAGTGAATGTTGTCGCCCATAGAAATCTACATCTATTCCCGAATGATAATCAAAAAAAATGCAAGTGTATCGTCACCTCTTGAAGACTAAGATGGAATGCCTCATTACGAATAAAAAGAGATTTTACGCTCTATTATGTGAGAGCGACTCATTGCTAAACCACTTCGTCATGGAACCGTCATCATATTATAAAAATGTAGGCCAGCTTCAGATTCTTATATTTAATATTATGATTTTTTTACATAGATAATTAATCACGCTTGTCACCTAGGGGTAGGCAGAGACTACGGACTTCCATTTGACACGATCCTGACACACCTCTCTCGCCTCCTTTACATCCATTTACCTCACACACGCTCGTCGGTTAAGGATACTCCTAATGTGGCCCATTTACAAAATATCGCCAATTTGTTAGATAAATCTTCGTCTAGGGCGTCCCTTCCCGATTCTGCCGTTCACATCTGCAATATAAATTTGCCTTGTGAATTTTTTTAAAACGTTATTTTTTACAGACCGAAGCTGGAAGCACAGCTCAGAAGTACCCAGTAATGGTATACATCCATGGTGGCCAATTCTCCTCGGGAGCTTCTAACCTCTTCCCCGGGCATATGTTAGCGGCTTTCTACAATGTCGTCGTTGTATCTATAAACTACAGGCTCGGTGCTCTAGGTAATTTATATTTTAATTCGTGAAGAGAAAGCTTTATGCCCCTTTTAAAGAATGAGAAAAATATGAGATTTTGCATAGTTAAAGTTTATATGGCGAAGGAATGCAAAAAGCTAAAATTAATATGCAATAATATGTATTGTTAATATATTAAAATATATATATTATGCACGTTAATACTGCCGATGTCTATTGTTGTCAAACAGATTGGCGAAATGAGCTGTGAATTTTTTGTTATTTCTAATGTTCCTTTTTCAAGTCTGTGAAGTTATATTCCTCTTGTCTTGAGAAGAGTTTATTTTATATTTTGTAGATTAGTTATCTATGTTTTATATATTAACGAGCAGTTAAAAGCATAGTCGTAGATAATTACATTTATATGTGAGTTGTAAGTAAAATACAGCTTGCTTCATAAACAAACTGAAAAATTTTACGAATTTCAGTCGAATTTTGACTACCGGACGGCCACTAGTAAATATTAATAAACTAAGCTTTTTAGTTCTTTTCAGTCACTCCATTAAACTATTTGTATTTCAGTGTCTATTTTTATTTTATCGATTTATTTAATCTTTATTGTTAACACCTTAATAATTAATGTAACAAAGGGCAGACTAATAAGAAAAGTATTTTTGTATATTGACCCGTATGGTGATAACGTAAGAGAATCATATTATCAAACCCATTGCACACTATGGGTGTCGTATAGTCGCCTATGGGAAACCTAAGAAAGTTCTCATTTCTTTTGAAAGATGGCGGTATAATAATCTCGCTTACTCCGTACGGAAAATATATAGTCTGGTGAGGAGCAACTACGTCTTTTGTCTTTGCTATGATGATGACGGTGACGATAAAGGCAAATACCTACTACTGGGGAAGCTCTTCTCCGATTGGACTTTTGATGGTTGATGAAGGAAAAAAGATGAAGGTAGCCCGGACTAACTAGGACATCGGGACGTCAAACACCTCAGTCCCTCCCGTGTAGTGATTTGTCCCTCACTCATGAGTTAACCTCGTTAGAGATGCTCGTGGCGACAAATTGAAAGAATTTTCAATTTTGAACCACCTCACTCACTCGTTACATCTACACTTCATTTCTCCCGTGACTAAAGCACCCAAAACACCGAGAATTAAAAATAAGTAAGAATAAACTCTGATCGGGAAGAAAGGTTCTCGGAGTGGCATCCTCGTACCCGTAAGCGAAGTATAGGGCGGTCCCTCACTAGATGGAGTGACGACCTGGTTAGAGATACAGGAAGTCGATGGATGCAGCCGGCTTAGGACCGTGCTTTATGGCTTTATTCCTTCGAGAGGACTATGTTCAGCAGTGGACATGAAAAGGGCTGATATAATGATTAAGTCGATGATGATTAAAAATAAAAATAAGTTCAATTAATAAAATCCGTTAAAATAATTATATTAAATGTCTGTGTAAAATGTATTCCTGTAAATATAAGAAATCAGCAGAAAAATAATTGTTAAAATATACAGTTTTACACTCCCCATTATCAAATTCAGAGTGAAACATTTGTGATATTTCAGGCTTCCTATCCACTGCGGATGAAAACTCTCCCGGGAACTACGGCGTGCTCGACCAGATAATGGCGCTCCGTTGGATCCGGGACAACATCGAACCGTTCAACGGTGACTCGAGCTCTATAACGCTGTTCGGTCCCGGTGCTGGCGCCGCTTCCGCTGGTCTGCTGGCTCTCGCGCCGCAGACCAGCAACATCGTGTCCAAGGTCATTGCTCAGGTGAGTCTTCACACTGACCTACTGTTACCACGATCTAATTAACTCAGTTTCCAAATTTTCTTGTTCTGTTCGAAATAAATTTTGCAATTGATTTTAAATTAGATTCTCAATAAACTAAAGATTTGAAACATTAAGTATAACTCAAAACTGGATGGCATGCTTTAATAATATACTCACTTTCTTGTCTGTCTGTTTGTTTGTTTGTCTGTAGGCATTTTTAAACTGATTTTCAAGTAAATTACCGAAGAAATAGCGATTTAACTAGATGAACATGCACAATAGTCTCATTTTTTCTCTTGTTTCTGTTTGTTTCTGTGTTCGCTACCAATTTCGCAATCGATCTTAAACTAAGAAACTTTAAATATAGCTCAGAACTGGTTGAAAATATAAACTTTCTTGTTTATTTCTCTGTTTGGGTACAAATTTTGCAAAATGATTTAAATGAAGTCCCCAATGAGCTAGAGATTTGAATTTTAAATATAGCTCAGAACTAGATTAAAATGCTATTAAACTCACTTATTTGTTTGTGTGGTTGTTTGTTTGTTTGGCTGTTCGGTACAAATTTTGCAATTGGTTTTGAACTAACTTCCCCATGACTTAGAGACTTGAAACTGCTCACAATTGGAAAACAATGCAATATAAGTAAGTTTTCTTGTCTTTCCGTCTATTTGTTTGTAGGTTCGGTACCAATTTTTGAATCGATTTTAAACTAACTTCCCGATGACGTAAGAGACTAGAAACTATAAACTGGAAACATGTTAAGAAAATAGTCGCCACTTTGAGTTATAATTATTTTTAACACACTTTTACTTAGTCGACCTGTACATAATATGGCTCTATGTACTCATATATAGGGTTATTTTGTAATAAGCGACCAAAGTTGCAGAGAAGGTTCAGAATAAGTAATAGAGGCAAATGTTGAAGTATATAATTATATATATAATTAATTATAAAAACCTCAAAAGTTCTTTCCTTTTTTATTTTTTAAATTCAAAATGCGTGGTAATGCATTATTTTAACTGATTTTATTGGCCACGCACACATTCGTAAGGGTCGATCGATAAGCAAAAACGTTGTTGCACATAAATCACATTCAGTCTAGGATAATTTCAAATAAAAGTAGAAGTTTTATTTCTTTGTATTTTCGAAAACTATCATTATTTATATATTAGAACTTAAGTTTAAAATTTGGCTACTCTTTGAAAAATAACCCTGTTTAATGGAATTTTTCAAATCTTTTTAAAAACTGAACTACAACAATTTTCACTCACTAACGGATGTCTAAATAATCTAAAATAGTCTGATAGATTTATCTGTCAAGAAATTCTCAGTAGCAGCTCTGGAAGCCTCGAAAAGCACATAAATCCGTTGGTCCTGCGCCTGATCTCTCTCCGGTCGTATCACTATAATCCCACTCTGCTTAGATGGCTAACCTCCGTCGAGACGAGCCGCTGTGACCGAAATTCGATCTGGGGGACTGTTATTATTTACGAGTATATTTGCATTTTCAGAGTGGTTCAGCTTTAGCGGATTGGGCGCTGATAGAAGATAAGTACCGAGTACAGAACACCTCGCTGGTGTTCGGTCGCCTGCTGGGCTGCCCCATCGACTCATCCTGGAAACTGGTGAACTGCCTGCGACAAGGCAGGAGCTTCTACGAACTGGGAAATGCCGAGTTTCAGGTGTAACTTTATTTTGTAAAATAATATTAACGTTGATTCAAGAAACTACCATTACATTCTGTAAAAAGTGCTGAACATAGTCCTCTCCTATAGACTGCATCACAGCAATATACAGAGTCCACCATCAAGGGGACTGTAGGTGTATGTAGACCACAGAGTCCACCATCAAGGGGACTGTAGGTGTATGTAGACCACAGAATCCACCATCAAGGGGACTGTAGGTGCATGTAGACCACAGAGTCCACCATCAAGGGGACTGTAGGTGTATGTAGACCATAGAGTCGACCATCAAGGGGACTGTAGGTGTATGTAGACCACAGAGTCCACCATCAAGGGGAGTGTAGGTGTATGTAGACCACAGAGTCTACTATCAAGGGGACTGTAGGTGTATGTAGACCACAGAGTCCACCATCAAGGGGACTGTAGGTGTATGTAGACCACAGAGTCCGCCATCAAGGGGACTGTAGGTGTATGTAGACCGCAGAGTCCACCATCAAGGAGACTAGGTGTATGTAGACCACAGAGTCCACGATCAAGGGGGGCTGTAGGTGTATGTAGACTACAGAGTCCACCATCAAGGGGAGTGTAGGAGAATGTAGACCACAGAGTCCACCATCAAGGGGACTGTAGGTGTATGTAGACCACAGAGTCCACCATCAAGGGGACTGTAGGTGTATGTAGACCACAGAGTCCACCATCAAGGGGACTGTAGGTGTATGTAGACCACAGAGTCCACCATCAAGGGGAGTGTAGGTGTATGTAGACCACAGAGTCTACCATCAAGGGGATTGTAGGTGTATGTAGACCACAGAGTCCACCATCAAGGGGAGAGTAGGTGTATGTAGACCACAGAGTCCACCATCAAGGGGATTGTAGGTGTATGTAGACCACAGAGTCCACCATCAAGGGGAGAGTAGGTGTATGTAGACCACAGAGTCCACCATCAAGGGGATTGTAGGTGTATGTAGACCACAGAGTCCACCATCAAGGGGAGAGTAGGTGTATGTAGACCACAGAGTCCACCATCAAAGGGATTGTAGGTGTATGTAGACCACAGAGTCCACCATCAAGGGGAGAGTAGGTGTATGTAGACCACAGAGTCCACCATCAAGGGGATTGTAGGTGTATGTAGACCACAGAGTCCACCATCAAGGGGAGAGTAGGTGTATGTAGACCACAGAGTCCACCATCAAGGGGAGAGTAGGTGTATGTAGACCACAGAGTCCACCATCAAGGGGATTGTAGGTGTATGTAGACCACAGAGTCCACCATCAAAGGGAGAGTAGGTGTATGTAGACCACAGAGTCTACCATCAAGACTGGGACTGAGTGCTTATTTCTCACCTTGACTAATATAACCACAAATCAACGTGGAAGAGCCACACTGCAGCTATATTACCCCCCTCCCCCACCGATTGCCACACAGGGAAGATTTGCCCATAGTTGCCACGCCTGGCAAGCGAGTAACTGCGGTTTTTTTTTTTAATTTAGCTGTTATCAGGAAAATGCTATTGCCTATCTTCAGTTTCTGATTTCCTCTGTCGCTTATTACGACACCCACGTGACTATATGGGGTATTGGATATCCATACACCGCCACTACACGGTCGCAGTAAACATATCAATAAAGTACACAATATAGCAACTTAAGAGAAAATCAAGTGATTACCGTTACAGCCTATTAAAGTCCACTGCACATAGGCCTCCGCCATAAATTTCCTCACAGGTAGTTGCCACGCTTGGCAAGCGGGTTGGCAACCGCAGTTATTTCTATATTATATATAGCCTATCTCTTCATTTGCTTCTCTCTGTCGCTTCTTACGAAACCCACGGGATGATATGTGATAGTGGATATTCTTATATTCTTACACCGCCACTAAACGGTAAAATTCAGGTGACTTTTTTTTAAATTAGTAATATTAATAATTAATGACGGATAAAATTGTTATTACAGAAATTTAGAACAAATTGCAATAATGATGGTAACTTTTCCTTCAGCCACACGTGGGATTCATCCCGTGGGGTCCAGTGCTGGAGAACAACTTCACGTTCCCAGGCGATCAGTGGTACGAGGGCTGGCGCGAGCGCGATTGGCATTTCCTACAAGAGAAGCCTGAAGAACTGATCTTTAAGCGAAAGTTCAACCCTGCCTTGCGGTACATGACCGGAGTCACAACGCAAGAGGCTGCTTATATGCTGTGTGAGTATAGCTATTAATATTTATAAAAAAAATTCAACTATAGAATATAATATACATCCTCTGCTGGGCACATACCGCTCATTGTTTTTAGATTAAGGTTGACAAACTCACAGTCCACCTCATGGTGAGCTGTGGCCCATAGGTGAGACAATTAATATCCAGACTGAAAACCAGTGCTTTGGTACCAACACAGGTTAACACTGAGGTGGAAATCCTTTTTGACATCACACAACTCAGAATGATTTCTTAAAATTTACGCGAACACTACACATTGAATAAAACTATTATTTACGGATTTAATAAAACTTTTATTTACGGATTTTATTGCGATAAAATCCGTAAATAATAGTTTTATTCAATCACACAACTCCATAATTGCCGATTTGTAATTTTTACGAACTTCTATGTTTCTCAATGTTGTGTCTTGGTCAAATAAATATTTCTTTCTTTTTTCATAGACCTTAACATATGTCCTTGATTAAGAATCAAAATGTTGATGCGTTTTCACTCCTGAGATCTTAGATATAACACAAGTCTTAAATATATAACATTATCAGAAAAACTAGGTGCGTGTGTACTCAATCAAAATATATAAAGAAACTGTATTTTCTTTATTCCTATCTTAAGGTATTTTTATAATCTAATATATATTTTTTCGTTTATTAACGTTACCACGCTAGGATTTCCTCCTGTATCGTGGTGCAGTTTATTACATACTTCAGGATACTACAGGATCAATTACTTGTAGGCCGTGCAAATACTTCTGTGCGGGATTCGAACCCGCGACAGCTCATTGCTATTCCTCAGCGCCACGGAGCAGTCAAATTATATTTAATATTTTATTTATTTTAAATTCTTACGTGTTTTATCGATAACTTCACAGATAATAATGAAAGCCTGGCCCCAAATTTCGAGATCAGCGAGGAATGGTTCAACCAGAAGGTGTGGGAGCTCGTGCAGCGGTACAATTACACGCTGAACCCGCGCGGCGTGTACGAAGCTATCCGCTACATGTACACCTACCACCCCGAGCCGCACAACACCAGCGCCATCAGGGACCAATACGTACATGTAAGATGTTTTTATCGATAGTTACATACATTTCACTATTCAAAATTCGCGAAAAATTTTAGAGCAAGTTCTCACTTGCTGGGTGTCGGACGCCATATTTGAATCAGGTGTCGTATTCACACTAGTCGGTTGTCGGACCCTATTAAAGATGGAGATATTTTTGGCAGTCACAGTCTTAAACTAAAGCGTAATAAAATACCCTTTAGTATAAGAAATCTACACTCTTTCTATGCATTCGAAACTCAACTTAGTTATATACTAATCGTATTTCGTATCGATTAATTTTGGAGAAATGAAGGCATTTAATGGATACATCTAGTTTGTAACTGATGACCACAAACTTTGTGTAGTTTATGAATGTGTTAATATTGTTCTCAAGTAAGTAACATATGTCTTTATTGAGAATAAAGTTTATTTAAACCTTAAGCCGTTCTCCTGCTAAACGTCACGACAACGATAGAAGCCCACATCCAGTGATGAACGTTTGCGTACGTAGAAGAAGAGATTTTCCCGTAATTAGATCGAATTGTTTTCCAGCTGGTGTCGGACTTCCTGTACCGTGCGCCGACGGACAAGATGGTGAAGCTGCTGCTGGAGCAGAAGGTGCCGGTGTACATGTACGTGCTGAACACCACGATCGAGGCGTTCCGCTGGCCCGCCTGGCGCCGCTACCCGCACGACGCAGAGCGCTTGCTGCTGTGCGGCGCGCCCTTCATGGACCAGGAGTTCTTCCCGCGCCGGCTGCGCCTCGACCGCCAAGCCTGGACCCCCAACGACAGGAACATGAGCCACTTCTTCATGAAGACCTATTCAGACTTCGCCAGATTCGGGTCAGTGGTTGTGTTTTCATGATTGGTTCCGAGTTTTTAAGCTATTGCATAGCTTCTATCGCGGGCCTTGAGCGCGGGGACCGAATCCAGAAATTCCGTAACGAAAAAAACCTCCCCACTCCGACGGGCACGGAGGTGTGGCGTTGAAAGCCGTGCATCGTCTAACGTCGTTTCAGTTCGGCAGACTTCGGCACGGTGTTTGTGTGCGTGCGACTAGACGTATGCGTGTACACTAGCTGCTAACTCAATGATAAAAATTCCTGAATAACCTACATGTATTGTAAGATATTAAAAATATTTTAAACAATATTAACTTCTCATTTATTCAATAAGAGAAAAAAAATTGTTTTCTTATCGGTCACTACGCTCAAAAAGTGTAACTTGATTTAATATCAAAGACTTAACTGCATAAATAAAATAAATAAATAATTATATTTGCATAAGTTGATAAAAAATGCTATGCAATAGCTTTGCCGCGGCCGTCACCGAGTGCCACACGTATTTTTTTTTTATAGAAAAAAGCTGACAAATGAGCACACAGCCTACCTGATATCTATCCTCGATTAAGAATCTAAATATAGATGCATTATCACCACTGCAAACTAATATAGATTGCCTTGTTTCCAGTAAAAATGGGTCTCCAATTCAGCGTAAAATAGCAGCTCGATACCTCTTGTGTTTCGTTTGGTAATGTTAGAAAACTGGAAACCATTTTTAATGGAAACGAGGCATTTTATATTAGTCCACAAGAGTGAAAAGCATCTGCATTTTGATTCTTTATCGAGGATAAAGTGGATATCTATGGGCCACAGGATCTGCTTGCCATCAGGTCGACTGTGTGCTCATTTGTCACCTCTCTTCTATAAAAAATACTATTCAATAAAACTTATTTTAATGATTATAATTTGACATCGGATCGTCAAACAACTCTGTCCCCCACGTGACCATGGGTACTGAAAAGTGTACGAAACTTGGTAAATTAAAAAAGTTAAAATTAAACGCGATAAAATCCATAGAAGTAGTTTTGTTCAATGTGTAGTATCCGCGCACATATAAGAAATCATTATAAAAATACCATTATTGCCATTAAGTAGAAGTACACCTATGTTACATTCTGAAAGTGGAGTTGTTTACATATATACCCTTCTTGGTTTTAAGTTGGTTGCAAATGTCTACGGGATGCAGTAGGCCACTTACCTTCGGAGCAGACTGCGACCTTGTTTGGTTCTCTTATATAAAGATATCCACCATCAAAACCAATTTAATTTAAATTAAACGGGATAAAATTCTTAAAATTACAGCTTACTTTGTACTTAGATACAAGTGTAATATTATTGCATTATAAAAAATTAAATAAAGAAGGAAACGCTTAATTTTGGCATAAATCTTTGACGTGAAAAACAATTAACAAATTTATAACCTATTCGTGCAGCAACTATAATATAGTGGCGGCGTAGATGTTAAAAGAAAGGTTTGTGTTGTACGTAAGGCTTATGTATGAATAAGCTGCTGATGTATAAATAAGCTGTTGATGTTTGATGTGGTATAAAACTAAACAATATTCTAAAAAGCAAGACTTAAACATTTAATCATTGAAATAGAATTATAAACCGCGCAAACTGCATTTTAAAAATATGAAGGTTTTATTGATTTAATTACATTTTTAATAAACACAAAGAAAAAAAACAAAGCATGATGGATTTAATTCACTACTTTTACATTAATTTTAAAGGTTTTTCAAATTAAAATATAAAAACGGATTTCTTTTATCATTTATTATTGTAGTTTTATTCCATGTGTAGTATTCGCGTAAATGTAAGAAATCATTGTGAGAATTATTTCTGTTTGCAGCAACCCCACTCGGTCACGAATCTTAGGCATCCACTTCGAAGTGGCGGAGGCTGGGCAGCTGCGCTACTTGAACCTCAACACGACGTTCAACTCGAGCATACAGCTTAACTACAGACAGACGGAGCTCGCCTTCTGGACCGTGTACCTGCCAACCGTCATCGGTAGACTTGTGCCTACCTACCCACCATTCACCGAAGTATGTATTTCTACTACTTGTACTATGGTTTTATAAGTTTGATCTGCGTTTTTCTTTATAGAATAAGGGTGACAAGCGAGCACACAGTCCACCTGATTGTAAATGGTTGCTGTGGCCTATAGACATCTACATCAGTCCTCATTTGCGAATCAAAATGAAGATGCGTTGTCAGCCTTGAGGACTAAGATGGAATGCCTCGTTTCCAGTAAAAAGGGTCTCCGGTTCTTTACACTCACCATACAAAACACAGCAGCATTAAGCTGCTATTTTACATTGGTATTCTGTGAGAGCATGGTCCTACCCCGGTGGAGCCGAACCATTTGTGCTGCAATCACACTATAGCTACAGCGACAGTAGCCTAATGGCAGGGCGCGGACCGCGAACTCAAAAAGGTCGTGGGTTCGAATCCACCATTCGACTACTGGCGTGAACCACTCGTAACACAAGCAATTTAAGCTTACCACGAGTGGTTAAGGGGAATATTAGTAATGTTTATAGCATTGTTAATATTCTTTATTTAAAAAAAAGCTCTACCACGTAAAAATGTGTATGTATGTATATCATTTCATTGCAGCCTATAAATATATAGATTATTTATAGATTGTTCCCTTAGATTGCCTCATAAGGGGGAGTCATATTAGATTTTAAGTATTAAAACATATTATGCAAATAAGACATTGCATGTCTTTAGTGCAATGCGCGTTGGTATGTTCTACTAGCGCCTAAAAATCAAGAATCCAACGTTTTGTCGCATGAAATCGTATCTAACAATCATATTTATTAAAATTATTTGGCTGAGAAAAATTATGACACTATATTCTGATACAATTTATATAGAGGCGTAGACGGAGAAACATATAGACTAATGTTTAGCGTGGCTTCGAGTGAGAAAGGACGATAACGTAGTTTTAGGTTATACAATAATCTTTATGACTTTTAAAAATATTTAGATAAAAATTTTAATTGTTCTAAGAACTGAACTGAACAAAATTCACCAATTTTAAGCGCACAAAACACTTTTTTTCTCACTTAAACCAATTTGTAAACTCCTTAGATCTCTACGAACTGTGAAAGAAAAAAACCGGCACGGAGAAAGGGACAAACAATTACACCGCTCTGTCTCATTTCTATGCAAGACGAATGGATAAATCTGTCTTTTTCGAGTGCGAATGCGAAAGAAGGCGTCAATTTGTCTATAGGTTTCTCTGTCTACGTATACTAACTTTGACAGTTCTGACAGCAGTATCAAGTACTTAATTGTTTATTCGTTACGGCCTGAAGTTCACTGCAGGATGCTAGCTTACTTCATAGATTTCCGCTGATAGGAGGCATTTTGCCATAGTTGCCATACTTGGCAGACTGTTTGGCAACCGCAATTTTTTATTATTTTGAGTAGTTATCAGGAAGATATTGCTGCCCTGTTTCAGATTCCCTTTGTCACCTCTTACGGCACCCGTGGCACAATAGGGAGTAGTGAGTACTCTTATACCGCCATTATATGTATGGATGAATTGTTTTTTGATAAAGAAACACCTATAAGTAATTTATTTACGCGTAAAACCCAATTTGTAGTTCAAATGGGTCAATTCAGGCTTTGATAAACTATCAGCGTAATTTAGCAGCATTAGACTGCTGTTTTCCGTATGGTGCGCCGCGACCCCGGCGCTTTCTTTAAGGCTACGAAGTATTCCATCTTAGTCCTTAGGGGGACCAACATTTGATTCATAATCGTGGATATATGTAGTTGTATGTGGTCCACAGTATCCATTTACCAAACCTGTATAAAATATTTTAACCGTTTTATTTTTATTCTTCCAGTACTGGTGGGAGCCGAAGCAACCTCTCCAGATTGCCTTTTGGTCTGTCTCAAGCGCTTGCCTCCTACTTTTGGTTTTCCTAGTTGTTTGCTGTATGCTTTGGAGGAACGCTAAGAGGTATTATGAAGTCAATATATTCATTTGAAATCGCGTGGCTTTGTAAAAAACGTGCTTATTAAATTACTATGGTGCAGAGACTGGGTTGAAAATGCATACCAATGCTAATATTTGAGCCGATGGTTCATAGGATCCGATAGATGATGCTGTAGTCAATTTATTAACAAATTGTATTTTACGACGTTTAACTTGCTTTTGTGTATGTCTCGGGTCGAATTTAGTCATTGATTTTAAACCAACTTCCCGATTTATTAGATACTTGAAATTTTGACAATGTAAATAATATGAAGAAAAAATACGTGGTATATAAAAATTTCTATTGTTTATGAACCAACATGACTCATAGTGTCAAAAAAATCACAAAATCTAGACTCAATAAGTAGTGCTGTGGTCGAACTATTAAAAAAAGTTTTTATTTACTCTGTAAAAAATTCGGAGCGAAACTCATTATAACGCCGGCTACCGGAAACTCTACATCTGCCGGGCAAGTAGTTTTTTTATTTGTATAATTTAATGATCATTTAGATAGTTATAAAGAAAATTATTCGTGAACAGGCATTCGAACGAGTAAACACGAACTGCCGAAAGTGTTTCGCTCAACGATCGAGCAGTCCTTTCGCTTCATCCATTTATCCCTTTACAGCCTTTAAAAGTCCACCGCTGAACAAAAGCCTCTAAAATTCGATTCCCTCTTCTTCGATTCGATTCCTCTTCCTCTGAGATTCCCTCTTAGGGAGGATTTTGCCATAGTCTAGTTTGACGGGTGGGTTGGCAATCGCATTTTTTTATTGTTTCGAGTTTTTATAATAAAGATATAGACAAACAGATAGGTGCCTATCGACAATAGGTGTCGTCGCTTACGACACCAACGCGACGGGACGATATTAGGAAGTGGATATTCTCACACCGCCACTACATAGTTACTTTCGCTTTATACTTGCTTGTTTTACAAATGATTGTCCTGCACGTGCTCCAACAATGACTCTCATATCAGTGAACAGACACTGTTATATCAAAATAGATACACCGTTTCACTTTACTTATATAGTAGATTTTTCAATCTTGTTAACTTATGCTATTTTTTAGATCTGGTGAGTATTTTGCCTTAGAACTTAGACTAAATAGAAATAATTCGAAACGATGCGATAAAAAATATCGGTATCGAAAGGAAAGTACTAGATATCAAAAAGTAATGATACTTAGTGTCCTTAGTGGTTGAGTCCTCTTATTTAAAAAGTATATATAGCTAGTACTTTAACTGTTACAATTCACACTGTGGTAAACTGCAAACTGCTGTTTACGTGATAGAGCCATGCTACAACTATACTCTGGTTGTAACACGAATGGGTCGGCTAGTCCGGGGTAAATGCTGCTGTGTTTCGTATGGTGAGTATGGAGGACCGAAGACCCCTTTTACTGGAAACGAGGCATTACATTGTAGGCCACACATCGTAGGACGGGTGACAACGCATCTGCATTTTGTTTCGGACTCGAGGATAAATGTAGGTGTCCGTGGGTCACAGCAACCACTTACCGATAAAAGATATATAATATATTACTATAGTCTGCGCGGAAGTGCTAGTCATCGCCTTAGGTATGCAAGCGGCGAGACGGGGGGAGGACGCGATTGACAAGACGCACACGAGATATTTGAGGACAGATAAATCTCCGGATAACCATGTTAGAAACTGTCTTAATTAACATAATGGGTAAATTATTTATATTTTCCGGGCTAAACAAAAATTAACACGTATTTAAAAGCGTTAATTAGATTTTATTATTTATAATACAAAACAGTTTTCTAAACTCACCACCCAAATTAAACCTAAATTACCTTACTGCGAGAATTCTATGTTCGACCTGTGGGTTCGTATCACAAATAAGGAGGTTATTAAAACCTTGCGGTGTCTAGACATGAATAAAGCTAGTGGACCAGTTGGTATACCAGCTATAGTTCTATAGCGAAATCCGTTATAGCACAAAATTAATCCATATCTTCTTCTTCTTCATTACTATACATGTCTTCAATTTCCATATCCTCCTCAGAATCTGAATCGTTTCCCAGGTTTATGATCAACTCGCCTATTACATTGTCAAACCTCATATCGTGGTCCCAATATTGGTTCTCGATTTTCTGTACGTGGTCGTCACACTTTTGCCATCTTCCCGGAGTGAATTCAGAAAACAATTTTGTGATGATTGGAATTTTGTCGTCCAATGAAGTATTTATATAATTTGTAGCTAAATTGTTCTTTATATCGGCCCACACAAGCTCAATGGGGTTGAGATCAGGATGATATGGCGGAAGGCGAAGAACGATATGACCTGAAGCCTTTAATATTTCGTCAATGACGTAAATTTTTTCGGACTGAGTTCTATTTATCAAATGAAAGAGTTCGGCTTTTGTATTATCTGGTGTAAATTCAACATTACGTTCGCGTAACCAATCTTGCATGTCCCTTTTTAAACTTGACATAGTAGGTTTTTTCTTTACCTGTACACAATGGTAGGAGGCATTGTCCATTACGACCACTGAATTAGGAGCTAGTTTATTTTTCAATTTGTGACTAACCCAGTTATGAAAATTTGTGGCATTCATATCGTCATGGTAATCCCCACATTTCGAATCTGATTTGAAAATTGTTAAGGCACCGTTAACTAATCCGTCTCGGCTACCACCATGAACAATCACCAAACGACGCCCTTTGCCAACATCAGCATAAATTCCAGGCTCAGATTCGGATTGCCAACACATATTGGAGGTGTGGCTACTATTAACGTAGGTTTCGTCCAGATAATATATGTTTCGGTTTTCATTTCTATGTTTCCGTATAGCTCTTAAATACCTTACTCTCCATTCAGCAATACTGGGCCTCTCAATTAAAATGTGTCTCTTAGATTTACATTTTTTAAATAAATATCCCATCTTATGTAAAAGCTGTCGTAAATAGGTACAACCGCAGTTCACAATGCCATCTTCTTTTAAAACTGCAAGCAGCTTACGAATACTTGGGATTTTCTTATCACTAGTATAAAATTGATGAATTTTTCTTCGTATAACTCCCATGTCAAAATCATCAATCTGGATTCTCTTTTTTTATTTCTTTAGGTTTCCGCGGAGATGAAAATTTTGCAATTTCCGATGTTTGTAGACTCGAATTTCCTTCAGCTACAATTCGCATTACGGTGCGGGCAGACACTCCTGTAGCCTCTGCTACTAATTTATTAATGTTCATATCATATTTGTGTTACATACTTTCCTTGTCGCCCTTTCGTCTTAAAAAAAACTATGTACATTATAAATAATATTTTTCACTTGCCGTGGTATTGGCGGACCCATCTTAGAATATTTATCTCGTGTATTTTTGGAGAAAACTGTCGCGTACAACTGAATCGTGTAACCGTGCGGTTGACGGCAGACTGCGTCAGCTTGATGTTTATCTACCTCCCCCGTCCTGCCGCTCACATACCTAAGGCGATGACTAGCACTTCCGCGCAGACTATAATACACAGACATATAACTAAGTCGCTTCTGGCTTAACAATACTAACCTATTAACATTGCAGGGCTGCACCGCCAAAGTGGAAAACAATACCCGCGATGTAGGTGATGAGTACACTTTATTATTTGTAACTGTTACCTCGCTTCTAGTTGTGACTTTTGTGCTTAAAAACAATGCTTTCTTTACGTGGATAGAGTTTGCGTTTTGTTATGTTGGCTGTATTTACTTGTGTCTTGAGTGCAATTGAGTAGTTCACATCATCACTAATAATTTTATACATTTAGTATTTAGTAATACATTTAGTACGTATCTTAGATTATTCATAATATTTTAAGTATTGAAATATATACAAATAAGATATTTACCGGCTGAAAAAGTTATGTCATCATTATACTTTATTCTGATACAATTTCTATAGAAACGATATCTTTGGCAGCTCTGAGAGTAGCGTCAAGTAACTAATTGTTCAATCATTACAGCCTATCAATAGTCTACTGCTGGAGATAGGTATGCCCTATAAATTGCGTCTGATGGCAACTATGGCAAAATGCCTCTTTATTTTGCCATAGTTGCCATGCTTGACAGGGAGGTTGGTGACCGCAGATTTTTATTATTTTCAGTTATTATCAGAGAGATGTTAATGCCCACCTCCTGTTTCGGTTTCCTTATGTCACCACTCACACTGCCTACACAGGATAAGGGGTAGTTGATATTCTTAAGTCACCGCTTCACAGCAATTGTTGGACAAAGACATAGTTAAAGTTGGTCAAAAGTGAAACAATAGAACAATTTTATTCATAGAACTGTAATATCTAATTTGTCTATGTTGTACTATATCCTATAATAGGAATAAATTTTATCTAAAGATTGTAAAATTGACCCTTAAGACCGATTTACACTTCGACAAGTACGAGTTAAGTAGAAAATCTCGTTTGAACGGCAATTAATGAGATAAGTAACAAGTTAAAAATTAAGTTGAACGGGATGGCTGACCGGTCTATTAGTTAAACCTCATTTACATTCAGCCCCTGCCACTACTCCTCGCGCTGCCGGCAATACTTCTCTAAATACTGCCGTAGCAGGATCGAGAGAAGTGTGTATTTACATTCTGCCCTACCACTCACATCACTTTCGACTTTCGACTATGGCAGATGTCGAAATAATTACAGCGTCCGCGCCGCATCTTGTAATACAAAATTGTGTTAATAATTCAAAAAGATATCAAATTCAAAAGATGATAGATAGATAGATAAATGCTTTAAAACATGGTACTTATGATGATCAATGATTTGGAACCGACATGTTTTGGCATAATTGGCATGCAAAAATGATATGAAATACAGCTAATTACACAAACCCAATGTTATATTTTAAAATTATTTCATTGCTTAAAAGTTAGGTACAAACTTTCTTTTTGAATTGAAATATTATGTACAATTACTTATACAATTCCACTCTATTTGAATTCTTATACAATAAATTGTTCATAAATTATTACATTATTGTTACATAAATAATATTAACAGAGTGGATAGGAATGTGCTATGGCAAACACTGAACTCATTTGGGTTGAGCGTTGGCTTGATACAGACATTGGAATCTCTTTATAGGGACTCTAGTGCTTGTGTCAGGATCAATGGGGTCTACTCGGACAGGTTTGGCATCCATAAAGGTGTCAGACAGGGCTGTGTAGCTTCCCCGTGGCTGTTCAACCTATTTATGGACAGCTGTTTGTAAAATTAGAAAGTTGAAGAATGCGGATTAAGAATGGGTGAGTTAACCAGCAAATGCCTTTTGTACGCCGATGATCAAGTTATTCTTGCGTCGTCGGCGGCCGAGTTGCAAATGATGGTTACATTAATGAACAGATCATTAAAAGAAAGGGGTATGAAAGTGAACGCAAGTAAGACAAAAATTATGGTTTTTGAAAGAGATGAAAGTAAAACGATATGTGAAATAAGAATAGAAGGGGAGTTGATCGAGCAAGTAGATGAGTTTGTATATTTGGGCTGCGTATTTAGCAGGGATGGGAGATATGATAAGGATATAGAACGACGAGTGAATGCGGGAAATAGAGTAAATGGGGCCCTGCACTCTATTGTAAAGAGTCAAAATGTGTCAAAAAAGGCACGTATGGCAATTCACAATGCTGTGTTGGTCCCTACTTTAACGTATGGTAGTGAAAGTTGGGTATGGCAGAAGAAGCACGAGAGTAGAATAAATGCAGTAGAAATGCGGTCGTTAAGGAGTATGTTAGGGCTGAATCTGAATGAAATTGTGTGATAAGAGAAGAGTGTGGTTTGCAAGATGATGTTGTGACCAGGATTAAGAAAGGAATGCTTCGGTGGTTTGGTCATGTGGAAAGAATGGATGAGGAAAGAGTGACAAAGAAAATTTATGTTGCAGAAGTGAATGGCAGAGTCGGAAAGGGACGTCCTAGGCGAAAATTTATCGACCAAATTGGCGATTTATTGAAAACGGGCCAAATTAGGAGTACCCTTAACCTACGAGCATGCATGCGTAGGTGTATGGATGTGAAGGAGGCGAGCGAGGTGTGTCAGGATTGTGCCAAATGGAAGTCTGTAGTCTCTGCCTACCCCTCTGGGTGACAGGCGTGAGTGTTTATGTTTATGTTTGTATGTAAATAATATTAAATATTATATGAGATGAGTTAAGCTATTATTATTTTAATAATTACACTACAGTATAAATTAATTCATAATTTTAATTACAATAAGATTATAATTTACAAATCTCAGGCTATTATGCAAATCATCATCATTACAGCCCTTCACAAGTCCACTGCTGAACATGGGCCTCCCTCAAGTAATGCCACAAAGTAATTATTATTATGTTATATTATTAGTATTATTTATTATGCAAATATTACCATTTAACTTAATATATTATTTTACATTTTAATAAATAAATAATCAATATGACTTACTGTTTTAGAAATAGAATGTCAATGTTCATTAATTCCTTAAACTAAATTTCATATTAATGCAATAAATTTGACGAATTTGTAATTAATTATGTACATAGGTATTATGTTATCTCAAAAAGAAAATTCGTTTTCGTTGAAAGTGATGAATTATGGTTTTTATTTATGTTATTATATATAACATTATTTTATTTATTGGCAAGTTGAAATCCCGTATAGTTTTTTCTGATTTCAGCAGTTCTAAAAACTTTATTGTATTTTCATTATTCCACTCGAAAGGCATTTTGGCAGATCGTATTTATTTAATAACAAGACGGCACGCACGTCCGTTCATCCAGGCGTTTGGCGCGAAGTGAGCGATGGAGCTGAATGTGAACACTCACTGCCGCTCGCGCTGCCAGTCCTTTGACTTGTCGAAGTGTAAATCGGTCTGAATTTACATATGTATCTATATGAGTGTATATATTTGTAACTGTCTCTATGTTTATATGTTTATGAATAGTTGCACCGCTTTTAAGTATATCTGTTCGTAGAGGTTGAGGACTGGTTTAGTACGAATATAACATCATGTCTACACATTTTTCTGTTACCGTCACAGCCCATTAAAGTTCACTGCTTAACATAGTCCTCCGCCATACATTGCATCATAGGGAGGATATTCGCCATAGTTGCCACGCTTGGCAAGTGAGTTGGTAACCGCAGTTTATTTTTAGTTTTAGTCGTTATTATTAAAACGCTGCTGCCCATCTATCTCCTGATTTGTCTCCCTCTGTCGCCTCTTACGACACCCACGGGATGATATGGGGTAGTGGATATTCTACACCGCCAATACACAGTATTTTACGTGTACATGCTGTATATAGCTCGAAGAACCAACAACCGATGGGAAAAAAGGTTCTCAAGTGGAAGCCTAGTCTCGGTAGACGAAGTGTAGGGCGACACCCACTAGATGGAGTGACGACCTGGTAAGATATACAGGACAAGTGTAAATGTTTTATTAAATAAAAATTGTAAAAAAGGGTTATAATAATATCAAAGAATACGTAAATGAAAATTAACCCTAAGGGAATGAGGCGGTCGCCACCATGCTGGTTCTATTAAAATGCATTTAAAAATGGTACAAACAAAATTATTGTAAAGTAAAATATGTTTAAAAAAAATTCCTGCTAGGTTTCTTGCTGGTTCTTCCCAGGACAGACGTATTTTTCGAACCAGTTGTAAATAAACAACAAGTATCATGTAATAATATATATTGAATAAAATCATTCATTTCATTCCATTATATTCTAATCTTCAAAAATGTTACCTCCACACTAAGGTTTTCTCCTGTATCGTGTTCATAAACATACATTTCACGAGAACAAATAAACAGGCACAATTAACACAATTATTTGTAATTATTAAATTATTTGTAAGCCAATTGTCAAATATGTTTTTTTCATTAGGTCAACATTTACTACATGCTCACTTGAAATGTACGCATTAAAAATAATTCTAACAACCAAATTGACAATATATTGAAAATAAGTTCAAATAAAAGATTATCACTTATGTTACTTATGACCTTGAAACAATATTGCAGAGAGACTGACCGCTTCTATGACGGCGACATCTTCATGGTCCCGGAACTGGAGGCGGCGGGCATAGACAACACGACTCGTTCCCGGGACAACATATACGAGTACCGCGACGTGCCCATTAAGCGGCCGCATACGCCGCAGACTATAACGAGAACGGTTAGATCTTACTACTCACAATTTGATACAGTAATCTATCCACCCTTAGTTCTTGCCTTGTAGTGACGGCGTAAAATAATACACGTGGTAGAGCCACTCCGCAGTTATATTATGAACAGTAGTATATTTCAGATTGCCGTGATAAGGGCTTTATCACACTGGCGATATGCAGTCCGGAGTTCAAAGCGAGACGGGTGCGCAGCAACTCGCAGCGAACGCGAAACACCGCACCAATAAATCCGTCGACGCCATTTTGTAACAGCAGTGTTTCCTTATCAGAATCCATTTTGTTACTGTGTGTGAATTTTCAGCCTGCTGTGTACTCGACTCGCTTTGATCTTCGTCTTTGATCTCAGTTTGTATAACCTGTGTAATTATTGTATAATATACTTTGAGAAAAAAAATCTCGCTGAGTTTCTTGCTGGTTCTTCCCAGGACACAGAGGTTTCCTCCGAACCAATCAGAATTACCTGTAATCTTAATCTATATTAAATAAATACTTATTCTATTCTAGCATTGGTTGTCAACACACAGGTTTTGTTATGTGGCCGCATTTTGTACGTGGTAGAGGCATGCTCAACTGGAGCATGCCTCTACCACGTACAAATTGCTGTTGTAAGTCACCTCGACCGTGATAGGAGTACACTCTCTCACTGAATACCAGCGTAAAATAACAGCTTGATACTGTCGTGTTCGCATAGCGAGTTAAGAAAACCGAAGAACCTTTCTGGACACGAGGCATTCTATCCTAATCTTTGGGGGTGACAACGCTTCTTAAGAAGTTCTATTAATAGAGGATAGTTGTAGATATCTATGGGCTACCCCTACGCTAGAATGGGGCAGCAGTGATGATGATGATGATCTTGATTATAAACAGATAAGCCAGCCACAAACGCTGCAGTCATCGCGGCCGCCATCAGAGTCGTCGGGCTCGGCGCTCTCGCTCAAGGACAGCGTGTCGCGCGCGCCCGAGCCCGTGCCGCGCGCCCGCTCGCGCACGCAGCTTGTGCACGGCGTGCCGCAAACCACCGTCTGAATTTATACCTTATTTACAACATCATAGTGTTGCTTTTCCATTGGATACTAACGTCGGACGTACTACCTGTACGTTCTATTGTTATATGAAAAAAACACATCTCCTTTTAAAAACTCGAGTGATATTTTTAGATCCATTAAAAAGAGGTTGATGCTATTTTGTTTTTAATATTTAATTCTTAAATACTTACGTTGAAATTTTATTAATTATATTTGCGTAAAATAATATATGTATAAGTTAATTTTTAACATCTTTAATGTAATGGATTGCCGCAAAGTTTATTATTCTATTATTTACCCTAAATACTTAATTTTGCCTTTTTATTAGTATAAATTCTAAAAATATAAAACAATGCAACTTTCTTTAAATGGTTCCCCTTTCCGAAAAGACTCAGATGTGCTTTTTTCTTAAGACAGTAGTGGTCTGTAGTATACCTTTTATTGTACTGCCGTGCGTTTACTCACGTACATTACTTGTGTATGGAGTGCGACAGAATGTCTAGTGATTTTATGCCCTAGTACCTTTTTGATACGGTCGTATTTCAATTGGGGGAAAACGTCGAGTATTTACTCTGTGATTACCTTTTATTGTATTGTGAGTTTCCGACGTAACTCAATTAACCCTCTAATTATGGACTTTATCATTCTTGTACATACGGTTTCATATAACTTTGGAACGAACACCGAACATTTAGAATAATGAGTTTCTTTTATTGTAATGAACGGAAGTCGAAACACTAAACTAACTGTGAGCAGCTCTGTCATGGTGGATCTTACACTACCAATTGATTTTTCGATTTTACCTCGTTATTGTTATATTTTAATCTCGTTCGATAACTTTACAAGCAAAATACTATTTGTGTATACTTTGTGCGTAACGATTCGTAAGATAGAACTATCTGATAATCATAAACGAAATTGAACAATAACTTTTGGATATTAATTTCTCAATTTTCCTTGACGGGATCACGTAGTAGTTTCAGTAATACTTAAAAAAATGACTCACGCATTTTAAGACTTGTTTTCGACTTTTAAAACAGGGTTAAAATATAAAATATATACCATATATTAAGCACTATCTTACACTTTAAAACTATTAAGGCGATATTACACCGTTCATTTTTGTCTTTTTAAGTAAAAGTTATTTGTTCATCGTTCGTCGGCATTGCCGATGAAAGTAATTGAGCTTCGATAACGAAGAAAATAAATAAATATGAACGGAAAGATCATAAAAATCAGTCAATGTAATCTAAATAGTTTTTCTGTGTTTTGTTTAAAAAAAAATATTAAGAATTTTTTTATAAACACTTTTTCGTTGTTTTTAAGTGGACATATTTCTGATCTAAAGTGTTTGTGAAATATTTTCGGATTTCTAGTTTTTATCTGAATGGGTAAAACAAACCAAAAAATAATGCAAATATGCGTACGTACGTAGCCGTCATATTTACCGGTGAAAGCGGATGAAATGACAATACACTACAAATCATACACTAAGTTAAATGTTAGTTTTTAATGAACTTTATATGCTTTATTTACTTTTAAGTATCACTTATATTTTTTATACCGGTGCTTTCCGCTAAATTTTCAAAGCGGTTCTATAATATCATAACGTTAATGATAAGCCTATTTTTTTTTGTTATTTATATACTTAGTTCGATTTATACGATTTATATTGTATACAAAATTTACAAACGTTTTATTTTTATTTTTTGTGTGTAACACGAAATTTCCACATTCTATAGCCCGTGATACATGTACCTGGAGATTGTATGCCAGGGTCTAAAACGTGCCAGCGACGTGTTAGTGGGATTTGTAGATTAGAGTTATTTTTTTAAATTTATTTTATAAATAGTGTACATTATTTACATTTTAAATTTTGCCATACTGTAAGCCAGTTTGTCGGCAACGCAACAGTTTATCGTTCCACACTCCTTAATAACAATATCTGGTACTTATAAATACTTGTAGCATGTAGGCAACGACAGATAATGTTTCCTCAAGATGGATTTGAGCTGTGACTTAGTTACACTTTCGTCACGTATATCCGCCACCTCATTACACAAAGTTGGAGGTGTCCACGTATCATGTTATTCTCACAGCCTGTCAGAGACCATTCCACAGGCTCAACACACGTGTGCAGACAAATTGCCTCAATATTTGCCACAGGAACCACTGGTGTCAGGCAGACGCTGCTGCCCAGCTCCTGGTTTGTTCCCCACTGTCGCACACCCACACGTGACCACGACACCACACCCACGGGTGACCACGACCACGATAATAGTGAATATTCTTACATGGCCACTACACAGTGGTCAAAAATTTAACGAAATGAAAAATATTAATAATAATAAAAGAACTTATTAGTTAAACAAAAAGTAACAACACAAAATATATAAAAGTACCCGCCAAAAGGTTGCGAGTTACTAGCAAACAAGGTTTGTTTTTATTTGTATACTTAGTACATAGCTAGCACTGCCCCATATTGTACCATTGGCGTTATAGGAGGTGACAGAGGAAAACTGACAGTTAAACAGCAGCATCTTCCAACAACCCAACCCGCTTGCCAGGTGTGGTAACTATTTCAAAATCTTCCTCTGTGAGAATCTGCAGCTATATTTGTGTGGTTGTAGCCCGAATGCGTCGGCTCGACCGGGGAAAGGACCACGCTCTCACAGAATACTAGCTTAAAATAGCAATTAAATGCTGCTATGTTTCGTATAGTGAGTGTAGAGAACCGCAAACCCTTTTTACAGGAAACGAGGTATTCCATCTTAGTCCTCAGGGGTGGCACCGCATATTCATTTTGATTCTTAATCGAGGATAGATTTAGATGTTTATAGGCCACAGCTTCCACTTACCATCAGATGAACTGTGTGCTTGTTTGTCACTCATTGTTTTGTTCATAAAATATGGACTTTTATAGACAGTAACGGATGAATGATTGATGGCTCCTCTTGTGTTAACTACAGGCATATGTGTCACGGACTTAATATAAAGCATTAAATAATATATAGTTAAATTACATTACGAAATAATTATATTGTTTATGATTTTTTTAAATCATGAAAACTTTAATTGACATATAATAAAAAGAATGATATCACTTGTAACAATGCAAAGAAATTATTTGTGTGTTATCCTGTAAATTGTAGTATTTTAACCACCGTTAGAATATATAGTTATTTTGTAGCAAATGGACAGTGTTTTCATGACATTCTGTCAGAGTTGCCATTAACAGTGTTGTAATTTAGACTGAATCACAATTTAATTAATTTTAATAGTATTTCCAACGTGTTGTGATAATGTACAACGCAGTTTCTATGTACTGAGATTAGTGTAATTATTTATCTACTATATTACATATCTTACCTTTGCCGTTACTGATACTTCCTCATTTATGTTTCATTTATTTAAGTTATTTACACACTTAACATACTTTATGTATATTCATTCGAAAGACGTTTCAATTTTGGATACAACCTGTATTACAAAATTAGGGCAACATTTTTATGAAATGCGCAAACGATCTATAACTGCAATCATGCATTTATTTTAACTGAACTTTGACTTGGGGCTCATTAAACTAGATAGCAAATGTTGCCATCACTTTAAATAGCATGACCATTAACTAACTTTAAGACATAAATGAGGAATTATTTCAAGTAACTAATACTGTAAAGATTGTAATATTTTTAGTTTTAAGCACGTGTTTGTGATCGTTTGTCCGTCCATTTTTGTGCGATGTTTACATATGCATTTAATGTACACTATATTTAAAAAGACAACATACCAGTATGCAGTTGCCTTACGTAATTATAAAATAAAAATAAAATATTTCAATAACAATTTTGTTTCACTTGTCATTGCCCATTCAATGTGTTTTTATTTTTATAAAAAGACAAATAAACTTCAGTCCAGCTGATGGTAAGCGGCTACTGCAGTGCAAGGACACGTGTAACAACTTCAAACAAAGAAGCATGACAGATGTGTTGGCTGTTTATACTCTTCAGAGCTCACAGCAGTGCAGAAACAGGTAAGCGGGTTGTACCTACACAGAAACTGAATCCTACCGCCTAGAGAAAGTTCAGTCACATAGGTTTATTCGCCTTTATAAGTGTAGAGAATCTCTGACTTGATTCGTTCCGCAAGATACATAGACTTTCAAAAGAGTTTTTATAAAAACCTTTCGGCCTTCGATACACCTATATACTTCTCAAATTTTGAAACGTTTCCGTGGTAGAACCACGCTGCAACTATATTGTGGTTGCACCACAAATGGGTCGGCTCGACCGGGGTAGCACCACGCTCTCACAGCATACCAGCGTAAAACAGCAGCTAAATTCTGCTGTGTTTGTGTGCCATACATGCCTCGTTTCCAGTAAAAGGGTCTCCATCCTTTTACTGGAAACGAGGCATCTCAGAGCTGGCAACGCATCTGCATTTTGATTCTTAATTAAAGATAAATGTAGATGTCTATGATCCACAGCATCCACTTACCATCAGGTGAACTTTGTGCTCGTTTGTAACCCTTATTCTATAAAAGAAATTATAATGGTGCTGATTAACGAGCACAGTCTACCTGATAGTAATTTGAATGATGTGGCTCTGACACCTACGTATATATCCTCGATTAAGGATCAAGATATAATCACCTTTTAGGACCAATATTAAATGCGTCATTAGCAGTAAAAAGGATCTCCGGTTAGAGAAGAGACACTCACCATACGAAACACAGTAGGATAAAGCTGCTATTTATTTTATGTGAGAGCTTGTTATTCCCGGGACAAACCGATCTAATCACGCTGGAGCTATTATGTCCTCCAGACCGAGTTCCACGGCGGCCAGTCAACGATGTTTTTTTTTATATAGGAGAGGGGGCAAACGAACATAGAGTTCACCTGATGTTAAGCGACTACCGCCGCCTGTGAACGACAGCAGAATTGCAGGTGCGTTGCCGGCCTTTTAAACTTTAAGTACAGGAAAACGAACGTTGCAGGTTCTACCAGCGTAGACGGTCAAAACAAACCCAATAATGGATAGTTCCCCATTTAGACTTGCCACATTTAATTGCAAAAACATAAAACGATCAATAAACGATGTCCAAGAACTCTGCCGATCATGTGATGTGGTGTGTCTTCAGGAAACTTGGCTAATGTCACACGACATACCCTACATCGGCACCGCGGTTTCGGATACACGGCAACATCGGCGATGGATATGTCTGCGTGCATCCTTAGAGGACGTCCGTTTGGGGGAACTGCAGTGTTATGGCGACATAGTGCGTTTCAACAGGTGTCAATATTACAGTGCGATAATAGCCGTATTTATGGTATAAAAATTATAACGTGTGATAGACCTGTGATCAAAATGAGTGTTTATATACCAATACCAGAATTTATAGACTGTTTGAGTACGGTGAGTGCGATTGTTGACGAATACGAAATTGATGCCGTATTTATTTTGGGAGACTTTAATGCGGAACCAGGTGAGTTGTTTTACAGTGAACTTATTAATTTTTGTAATTACCAACTATGGTCGTGTATAGACACAGAGATATTAGGGTTAAACACGGGCACTTTTACTTTTATTAGTGATGTGTTCGGGACATGCAGCTGGCTGGATCACTGCATTACTACTCAGTCAGCAAAGCATATAATACATATACATAATACATAAACACTCACGCCTGTCACTCAGAGGGGTAGGCAGAGACTACGGACTTCCATTTGACACGATCCTGACATACCTCTTTCGCCTCCTTTACATCCATATATCTACGCATACATGCTCGTCGGTTAAGGGTACTTCTAACGTGGCCCATTTTCAAAATATCGCCAATTTGGTCGATAAACTTTTTTTCTAGGGCGTCCCTTCCCGACTCTGCCGTTCACATCTGCCATATAAATTTGCTTTGTCACTCTTTCCTCATTCATTCTTTCTACATGACCAAACCACCGAAGCATTCCTTTCTTCGTTTCGTCTCATTTACACATAACACATCTATTCCTCTGTCATTCATCATTTCGCATACTATATCCATCTTATCATTCATTGCTCCACATACATTCAGCGTAGCCAGACGGGCTTCCGCAATCCACTTTTCGCCCCTCCGGGAGACAGAACGTGACGGGTGGCGAACCTCGTCGCCGGTTTTATCTCCCGGAGATTCTTCGCACCCCTGCCCCATTAAAGCAGCGTCGGGAACTCGGGGCCATTTCTTTTATCTCCTGACTCATGATGCGAACATGGGTGGTGGTAGATTTTACGCCACTACCACACGGCGGGAAGTCTATTTTTTCGGCTTTGTCGCTGTCGGCGCTTAGCACCACCCGGGGGACACGTGTAGGGTGGGCCTAAGGTTAGGTGGTCGAAGCCTACGGACGCGAGCGACTCATCCCCAAATAAAGATATATTATGGGGTGAAGGAAGTGTTGAACAAATCTCTATGTATACCAGTGAGTGTCATAAGAGGCTAAGATTGATTGACTTTTCTTCGGATTGTGTGAGCTGTCCTGATTATGCTTTGACCGTGGCCACTGGCATACTCTAGATAAGCTTTACGCCGACATTGTGACCGCCCTTCGTGACGAAGCGGTGGTAAGTCGGGGAAGCACGAAAGTGGGGGGAATGTCTCGCGCGTAGTGGGTTGGAACAAGCACGTCAGCGCTGGTCATAGGGAGGCTAGGTCCAAGTTACATGAATGGGTGATGTGCGGAAAGCCAAAATCGGGTCCTGTTTACCGAGAAATGTGCGAAAGCAGACGAGTTTTCAAATCCAGATTAAAGTGGTGCCAAGACCACCAAGAACAAATAAAAATGGACTCTCCTGCGGAAAAGCATTCAAAGGGTAACTTTAAGGGCTTCTGGAAAAACACTAGTAAAATTAATGTACGACCTGACTTTCCTGTGATCGTCGATGGTGTAAACGACCCCAAGGACATTGCAAATGTCTTTAGGGACCACTTTTCTGTGAAATCGCCGCTGAGCCCGGCTGGGGGTGTGATCAATAGTAACATGAGTAGTCACGTGGTAACGACCGCGTTTTTGGCAAAAGATGTTTCAAAAGCCATTAAAAGTATATAAACAGGTAAGTCACCGGGACATGACGGTCTTAGTATTGAGCACCTGCAGTACGCCGGGCCACATGTCGCGAGGGTATTGGCTATGCTTTATTCGCTATGCGTGGGCCATTTTTACTTACCAGCCGATTTTATGAAGACAGTTGGGGTGCCTGTAGTGAAAAATAAAACTGGTGATCTTACCGACAAAAATAACTACAGGTGTTTGACGGGTTGCTTAATGCACAGTTAAATAAACACGTAAAGCTGAATGATAACCAGTTCGGGTTTCGACCGCAGCTGTCGACTGAAAGCGCAATATTGTGTTTTAAGCATACCGTTAAGTACTATACAAACCGCGAGACGCCTGTATATGCCTGCTTCCTCGACTTATCAAGGGCTTTTGATTTAGTCCGCTACGACCGTTTATGGGATAAGCTGAGAAGCATAAACTTATCTGAGGAACTCATTAGCGTGTTTAAGTATTGGTATACACACCAATCTAACAGCGTACGTTGGGCGGGAGCAGTGTCGGATCCGTATTGGCTCGAATGTGGAGTCAGGCAAGGCGGATTAACATCTCCGACACTTTTTAATTTGTATATGAATGATTTGATCGTCACTCTCAGCAGCCACCGCGTCGGCTGCCATATCGACGGCGTATATGTTAACAATCTGAGTTACGCTGACGACATGGTTTTGCTGAGTGCGTTGATCTGTGGCTTAAGAAAACTGATACGCATTTGTGAAGAGTATGCGAGTGGACACGGTCTAAAGTACTATGTGAAGAAAAGTCAATGCATGGTCTTCAAGGCAGGTACCAAGTGTCCCCAGGATTTACCTCCAGTGTTACTAAATAGGGTGCCCCTAGAAGTTTTCAATCAATTTAAGTACCTGGGACACTTAATAACTAATGACCTCAAGGACAATGCGGACACTGAGCGGGAGCGGAGAGCGTTGTCCATTAGAGCTAACATGATAGCCCGTAGATTTACGCGTTGTTCACAGGAGGCAAAAATTACACTATTTAGAGCTTATTGTACGTCACTCTATTCATCCAGCCTGTGGGCAGACAGTTAAAACGATCTCCGCGTCTTGTACAATAACGCTTTCAGGGTGGTTTTGGGGCTGCCCCGCTTCTGCAGTGCCTCTGGCATGTTTGCAGAGGCGCGCACTGACTGTTTTCACGCGACCATGCGTAAGCGGTGTGCGTCACTGATGCGCAGAGTGCGGGCCAGCTCCAATATTATTCTGAAAATGATAGGAGATAGAATGGACTGTCCTGTCCTCCGGCATTGCTGCGATAAACATGTCCCAGCGATTGTGGGAGTGAGAAGATACTAAATAATAATTATGTGTTAGTTATTATTGTGTTTATATGTTATGTTAGTTATTGTATTTTCATGACATATTATTATTATTTATTAATTAATTAATATTTTTAAATCAATCAATTTTAATGATATGGATCTTATGTTATCTGAAATAAATTAATAAATAAATAAAAAATTTAAAAAGGAGTAAGCCCTTTTTTTGAAGGTCCCTAATTCGTATCAAATGTGTAAAAGTGTGTGCGCAAAACACAGGTGCATTCTAGTTCCTCATTTTCATAGTTCGATGGGACGGCAATCTAACACTACCAGAGAAAGATAGGCGCAGGACCAACGGCATTACGTACTTTTCGAGGCACGGGGTGCAAAATCACAAAGTTCCTGACTCCAAGCCGCTACTCAGAATTTTTTGACAAAATTCAGTGAAATATTTTGGCTCGACCTGGGATTCTAACCGAAGACCACATAATCAGTAGTCGCGCTCGCGATCATTAAACCAACGAAGGAGTCACTGAAAACAAAACAGTTGCAGCGTGACTCTACCACATGTAAAGCGTGGTAAACTGTTGATTACATGATTGTAATGCATTGAAGAATTTCGTACTAAACTAAATTACTCATACTAAGGTAGGTGAGGGTAATATGGTCACCTTAAGCTTTGCCGCCCTTTAAAACCAAAACTAGACGGAGGATAGAGACAAAAACAAAAAATCGTTATACTATAAATAAAATATTAAAAAAAAACAACCTTTGGGAATTATCAGTAACACTTCGAAAACCCAACTTTAAAAAAACTAACTACACTACACCATACTAAAATAGACTAAAATAATTTGTTCACGCCCGATTGTTGTGTCATTTGGGGCTTGCGGGACGCGGGTCTCGAGTGGGGTGAGGAAACGGTTAGCGTGTCGCGAGAGGCGGAGGCTTGATGCGGCGTACGGGCACAGCATGCAGTCAGTCGGCCGCGAGGCTGGAAGGCGGATGGCAGCGAGCCTTCGGGCGCTGCGCCCGCGCCAGTAAAAGGTCGAGCGTTACATAACCTCCCGGGTCGAGTTAGGCGTCGCGAGTTGATATACTTTTGCGTCGAAAGGACGGCCGCCTGTTGTTATCTTATATTATACGTATCCGTGATGACGTGGCTTATTTCTTTAGTTTGTTTGCGCGAAGCCCGGGTCAATTATACGTTGAGAGCCTCTTTGTGTTCTCTTATGTTTGTGAATTTCCGTGATAACGATGCCGTATTGTTTGTGACTGTCATTCATTTGCGCGCGGCAGGTGTTGACTTGAGTGCCCAAGGCTTATGTTAATTGTGCGCGCCATTTTGAATTTACTATCGAATATGTGGGTCAAGACTCGACCGCCTCTAATTTAGTTGTCTGTTTTAAACGTGTTACGTGACAGGAGGCCTACTTGGAATTTGTAGTGATTAAAGGAACCTTTATGCCGTTAATTGCATCGACGAGTTAGTAGTTTTGTGCTACGTGAACCTGGGACATTGAACTTTGACCAATCGTCCTTAAGTTGTACCGCGTGTCACTTGTTTAACGTCGATTAACGTTGATTTGGTTGAACTTTAAGTTAATTAAATGTACAATAAAGTGATAAACTAATATAGTGAAAATAGAAGCGGAAGTTTTCCATTGGTGTACGCCCCTTAGATGGATCCCACATTTGGAGAGAGGCAACGCCTTGGGATCTGCTGTCCAGGATCAGCGGGTATGTCAGGTTACACATAAAACATAATACTGCACACCACTTACATGCACATCTCCTTTCACCTGACTATGCCCTGTGGTGACCCTTACCTCCGGTAATCGGTAAGTATTGCTTGCTTCTTTGTCTGCCGTTATAGTTTAATTATACATAGGTCTTGGACCGGCTCTAGTCTCGATCAGCTTTTGTCAGGATAGCTTGGGGGCAGTAACATAATTACTGTATAATGTCAATTGTCAAAATGGCGTCGATAAAGCAACGCCATTCTAATGAATTTAAAAGCCATCTATGCAAACAAGGTTGCAGTTTTTAAGTTGTAAGAAAGTGACCATATTGACCAGATGACCATATTACACTCACGTACTATACTATAAATTGTAAAACCAAAAAATTTATCATGTAAAAAATCAACGTAAGAAATTTTCCAAGCTTGAGATCAACAAATTACATCGATTTTTTGATTATAAAACCATCACTACTTTTATTCCATCCAAATAACTGCTTTTTGAAAACGAATTACAAATATTACAAGAATTATAATTTATTAATTACCCATTTAATGTCTCGTATGTGCAATTTAGTATTACAATAAGTTATAATTAAATGTAAACAAAAAAATCAATAGTCCATTGCTTCTTTTAATCTTGACATTTACAAACTTCCGGTGGCGCACGAGCAGTGTAACGCGCATCGCACGTGGGACCGCATATGCGCTGCGTCTTAAAACAGCCGCGTGGTAGAAGCCGCCCTGGGCGCTCTGTCAAGTCCACTACATAGTTGGCTCGCAATAGTCCCGCTGGGTAATTCTCCTCCGTTTGTTCTGAATCCTCCTGAAAAAAGTCTAAGTTATTGTCAAATTTTTGCATTTGTTAGATTAGACTTGACTTGAGCCTGGCAGCTTAGAGGCAGAACGCTTGCTTTAAGTTTGATTTTACTCGAGCAAACCGTTAAAGTTCAATCACAGCCAACGCCACCGAAATTACATATAATATTGTAAATATTTAGGAATTACAATAATTCTTAAACCATCAATTCTTCCTAACTTCTTTAGTCGACTGCGAGCGGGCGAGAGAACTAGTTCTTTGTTTTGTAAACCATAAACGTTGTTTACCTAGAACAACCCAACACTGATTTTATTTAATGTCATTAAGACGACACATCGAAAAAGTGGCTCCGGGCTATCGCCCTACTGATCCGAGAAAATATATATAATTTCTATATAAACTTAACTGCTTAGAAATTGTCAGAATCTTAAAATATTTTTTTTTAAATTATTGATTTAACTTGATTTGATATTTGCCTAAGAACAGTAACTGCTGGAAATGAAAATACATCTAAAAATAGTTTTTGTTTTAAATTGCCGGCCGGAAGTTGCGTTTTACTATTTGTTTGTTAGGGTTAAAGGAAAACATTGTCAGAAAGATATCATAAATCCGCTTATTTGCAGTTTCCGACATAAGCACTTGTCTCTTTCGTCGGTGTAGATATTATTTCATCAAAGGCAAAAATGTGAAAAGGAGGCCAAGTTCGTTTTCGTTTATAGCACAACTTTTTACGGGAATTCACTAGGAACTACTCCATTAAGTTGGACTATTTCCGTTTTACCTCAAGGGTGACAGTTTGACTGTAGTCTTTCTTTAGCATTACTTATATACGTGGTAAAGCCACGCTGCAACTATATCATAACTGTAACACGAATGAATCGGCTCGACAAGGGAAGGACCATGCTCTCACAGAATACCAGCGTAAAGTAGCAGTTTAATGCCACTGTATTGCGTATGGTGAGTGTAGAGAACCGGAGACCCTTTTTACTGGAAACGAGGCATTCCATCTCAGTCCTCAGGAGCGACAATACATCTGCATTTTGATTCTTAATCGATGATAAATGTAGACGTCTATGGGCCACAGCATCCACTTACCATCAGGCGGACTGTGTGCTCGTTTGTCATAATTATTGTATTAAAAAATTCGTTAGACTTAAGTACATACCGGGTCGAGTTCAGGCACGGCGACTTCGCACCAGGCGTGTCCGCTGGTGGCGCGGTGCAGGGCACACGGCAGCCCCGAACGATCCGCCAAGACTTTGTAAAGCAACGCCCGCTCTAAACTACCACCGCACTTCACGAAACCCAAACCCACCAGGTTTGATTTTAACGCCGTCTATGAAGATAATAAACCTTATCTAAGTCAGGATCTTTTTTCTTCTTTCATTGCAGTCTACCTAAAGTCCCTGCTGTAAACAGGCCTCTTTTATAGGTTACTTCATATTTTGCCATAGATACCACCAAAGAAGTTGAAAACTCGATATCTTCGCCGATTTTAACGATTCTCTTTTACTTAAGGAGTGATCTTATAAAAATTTGGAGAAAACTTCCACACCTAATTGTAACAATTGGGAGATGGTTTTTTTACGTAACTAATTAGACGACTTTTTACTTGTTAAATTTTAAAGCTACTGATATTCCTTAACTCAATTAAAATGGTCAAAATATTAAGCTTACACTAACAAAATAAAGAGTCGACTTCACAGAATTAAAAAGTATAAAATAATTTTGACATAATAATTTGATATCAGTTGGGTTTTTATGATAATAGAGCGCAAAACGCGCGCTAGCTTTCTTTAACAAAATCTAGGATACCTTTTCTATTCCCTTCTTGGTATGCATCTGGATATGTACAATTATAGCTTGTAAGGTATTTTATCTTTATTCTCAAGGATAACAACAACCTATCTTCATTCTACGCATTCTTCTTTAATTTTTGTTATAGGTTTCTAATAATACCTAACTACCTACCACCATGTGGATTTTAGCTCGTTTGTCATTTTTAAAGAATTAGAAATAACATCTCAACTCATTATTTTCTACATAAAAGAGCTGCTATTTTCGTAATGGTTTATGTCTATGTTACAATAAGCACAATGGGAGATTTCAACTACAAAACAAAGCAAAAATTATCAGTATAAATCTTGTTCATATATCAGCATGAAATAGGTATTATAGTTAGTAAAGCAAATTTTCTTAATACCATCAAATCAGCTAAATGTAAGTCTACACTCGGCAAGGAGCAGTCGCGTTCTTGAGTCAACCCGCTCATAGCTTCGGAGACGAATTCGGCCAACAGTATCGCTTTCTGTTTCAACGATGATGACACTTCGTCACGTTTGTCCCGGCACCTGACGACATTTAATATTTTCAAAAAGATGTCAAAAGTTATTATCTGAGATCCGCATAATAAAACAAAATAGTGTCTGTCTGATCCTTTAATTGCGTGCACTATCCCCGTCATCACTAATCCCTATCCCCATACACCACCACCGTCTATATTACGACACGTGTTTCTGGTTTCTGCGGTGGCTTACCACAGAGTCTACTTCACCTGGTGACACCTATAGAGGCGAAACACGTGTCATATTATCTCCCTACAAACTAGGTTATTTTGTAAGGTCGGAGAAAAAGAATCCTCGTTTTTCATATACAAATTCAAGACATTTTTCTTCAAAGTCTAATTACATTAAATTGTAATATATATGTGCCATTTTGTTTGATAAATTGTTGCCATCTTGTAGATAGTAACATAATCCCGTTGCTATAGAAATCTTGGGATTTTTGATCAAAAATTGCGACAAGTAAGTAGTTTTGAAAGAAAGAATTCTGAAAAGACCGAAACAGGTGAAAATCTGAGATTGCAAAGTTGGGACTAAACACTATATTATGATGGATGCATTAACACTTCCCAACCAAGCTCTCTCAATTTTTGCTGAATGGCTAAAGACGTGTGTGGTCTTTTTTCGCAATTTCTTGCTTGAGTCTCAGTAGTTGTTGGCAGTAGAGATCTGAATCGATAGTTTTGCAAGGCAGTAAAAGATCATAATAAAGGAAGCCCTTCCAATCCCAACATACACTCAGCATCCCTTTGCTAATCCGGGTCAGTGTGTTAATCCGGATTTCGCTACAGTCTGTGGAGATTAACTACCCTTTGACCATCATCTTTTTTGCACGTTCTTGTCGTAGGTCGAATTTAAATTCTTTTCAATTCGTGTCTACATGTTAGTTGGCCATGTCAGTATGTTGACTCGTTAAAATTTGTCCTACAGTGATATAGTCTACATGTTGGCTAAGTTTTAATGAGTGAACATACTGAAATGGGCAACTAACATGTGGAAACGAATTACTGAGTACAGGCAAGCGCCTTTCATTTGTGCAGAAAAAGTGCACTGTTCCGAAGTGAGACGAGAGAGTGAGTTCTGGCGAGCGATTCCAAGTGGTGGCAAGGCAAGGCACCTAAACGAACTGTATACACGGTACACGTCGTCGCTCGTCTGCACTCGGTCAGCTAGGCGAGCGACGACGAGCAATGGCGAGGCTAGACAAACGGGTTGTCTATACGTTGGTACTCGACGAGTACCAAGTAGAATCTATGCTGGCTATAACCGCGTATGAGTAATGTCATAAGATTATGACATTTCTCATAGCTTCCTTCCTATATTCTCATAGCCTCTAACGACACACATGGTACAAAATGGAGTGATTGATTCATGGATTAGATGGGCTCATACACTGCCAACACAATCTACTACGATATCTCATTTAATTATTCTTACCTCACTTCGTAATGAGCGTCATCAATTTCGAAGTAGTGCAAAGATTTCGCACTAAAAAAAAAGTTACTGTTTATTTTTATCCTTATACAATTAAAAGAATAAATATTTTGTATGGTGAAACATCAATTTTTTTCTATTCATGCAATTTATAACTTTTTTAAATATTTTTTTAAAAAAAGGCGTAGTGTAGGGCGATCCCCCATTAGATGGAGTGACGATCTGGTAAGACATGCAGGAAGTCGATGGATGCAAGTGGCTCAGGACTGTGCTTTGTGGCATTTCTTGGAGGAGGCCTATGTTCAGCAGTGGACTTATGAAGGGCTGTAACGATGATGATGATGACGAATGCCATTTAACTGTTAGTAACTGGATCTCCGATACTCATTACTCAATACATCACTTGCATTCAGTCAGCGTTTACTAGGTGGTATAGCTAATTTTCTACCTAGGACTTCGTTTGACTTGTTACCAATACTATTCTCACACCTACTCCCGCCGTCGAGCATTAGTGCGTTCACTGCGGTGTTTCAGTCTGACGGGAAGGGTATAGAGAGCTGTAATAATTGACTCTGAGACGTTCAGACTTAGTCCTCAGAGGTGACATTTCAACTGAAGCCTTCTTTGTGTGAAGTTTACTGTAGGTACCTGGACATAGGTAAGTAGCCGCTTACACTTATAAGGTGGACTGTTATTTGTTTGTCACCATTTTTTGGCACATCGAGACGACATCCTTACCAATAGTGAACCGATTTCATCAGCGTGGTCTGGCTAAGAGTGGAAAAATGTGATTATGAAACGATTACGAAAACGTTACTGTTACCGTTACAGCCTATTAAAGTCTACAACTGAACATAGGTCTCCCCTATAGATTGCCACACAAGTGAGATATTTGTCATACAACGCTTTTGAAGCAGTTTAGCAACCGCAGTTATTTTTATTTTTAGTCGTTAGTAGAAAGGCGTTGCTGCCCATCTCATCTGTTTCCCTCTATCACCAATTACGACACCCACGGGATGATATGGAGTTACATAATTATATTCTTACACAACCTCTAAACGGTAAAAATGGGATATGAAATTTTTAATGCAACTGTAAAGTTTGTTACCTTATGATATTGCATAATCCTCTCAAAAAGGTCAAATAATATTTTTTTTTGAATCATCCTTAGTCAAAAACGAGCACACAGTCCGCCTGATGGTAAGTGGTTGCTGTGGCCCATAGACATCTACATCTATCCTCGATTACGAATCAAAATGCAGATGTATTGTCACCCGTGAGGACTAAGATGGTATGCCTCGTTTTCAGTAGCGTTGAGCTGCTATTTTACTGTGGTATTTTGTGAGCGTGATCCTTCCTTGGTCGAGCCGACCCATTCGATTCGTGGTACAACTAATATAGCAGCATGGCTCTACGTACCCAAATTATTGGAATAAAATAATTCTCAAAGTAGGTACTTTATTAAAAGCTTCTGAGATGAGGTCAGTTCTTAGACATGGTGTAAAGGAATTAAAAGCCGTAACTTCAGACTATCAAATGATCTTGAATTTTTTTAGACCTAAATAATGAAAATCGTTTTATTGTATATTCGTCAGTTGCGAACTCGCTGCACTGTCTTTTGCGAATCACTCAACGAAGTTGCACTTATTCTCTTTATTAAATTTTTATTTAACAATAAGCAATTATTTTCATTCAAAAGTGTACGACGTAATCAATAGTGCCGGCTTAAACTAAATGTAAACAACTGCCTTTTAATAACTGACTTTTTTATAGAATAAGGGTGACAAACGAGCACACAGTCCACCTGATGGTAAGTAAATGTTGTGGCCCATAGATATCCACATCTATCCTCGATTAAGAATCAAAACGCAGATGCGTTGTCACCCCTGAGTACTAATATGGAATGCTTCGTTTCCAGTAAAAACAGGTCTCCTGATCTCTACACTCACCATACGAAACACAGCAGTATAAAGCTGCTATTTTACGCTGCTATTCTAAGACTAATTATGAAGAAAGTTAGAAATATGTCTGCAATTATTTGTAAAGCCTTGGTTTTAGTTCAGGAATTATAAAAGTTTTTATATTATATTAATTGCCCATACCAGTGCAAAAGTGAAGAGGTGTTTGATTGTCAGCACATTCACTTGTCTTAGAGGCCTCGTGTTTTAAAAAAAAACATTTTACGTCAAATAGGAAGGTGGATTAAGGGGGAGGACCGAAAATCAGTTAGCTTACGGATCACCAAACCACATGCGCAAGCGCAGTAAATATGTACGCAAATGAGGGTCGTCCCGTATAACGTTGCGATTTGAGAACGACATCGGCTTTGACATCATCAGCGGAAACTCTGTAACAACCGGGAACATTATTGAATAATATACAAATTCATCACTATCTCATCATCACTCTTATTTAATCCACTGTTAGGCAAAGTCAGGAATGTGCGCAGAATTGATCCTCCTCCCCGTAAGAATCAGCACAAAATAATGTTTATTGTTTTTTTACCGACTTCAAAAAGGAGGAGGTATTCAATTCGACTGTGTTTTTTTTGTGTTACATCATAACTTTTCTCTGGGTGAACCGATTTTAATGATTCTTTTTTATCTGAATGCTGGTGCTTTTCTCATGTAGTCCCATACTGTTTTTTATTAAGATCTGAAGATGTTATCATTTTAATACATTGTTGTAAAGTTTTTTTATTTTACCGCTTGTTCTGTCGGTAATTCGCAGTAGCAGCCCGGAAATACATATTCCTGTCCTGCGCATATAGCTTTAGACTTCGTTGAGCCTGTCCGGCGTGTCCGAATTTCGGTCTGGATGACATTATTATTATCTACTGCCAATCACCAGTATGAAGTGAAACTTAGACTCAGGGTTTTTGGAGAGATTTTTGACCGTCGGTATTATAGGATATCTATACCCAATTACATGATAAAACTTCTTTAAGATATACATAATTGTTTTAAATAACTAATAATAATCAAGCGTTCTTATTCATCATGATCAGCTCGGAAAATTCATGAAAAAGAAAATGTCAATGAGCCTTTCCATTTGTAGAAACGACTTGCTTCGATCTGCAGGCTTGGAGGCGGATGAACGGAAGCAGTACCAGGCTTCTCGCACCTTTGACGACGCTGGTCTGGATATATGAAATAAACAAATGCCAATCCTGAATGATTCGTTAATATGACCCGGATCGCATCAAAGTATTGTAGATTGCAATAACATTTTTTTGGTCGGAGGTCCCTCCGACCTCCGACCAAAGAGTATAGCAATTTCCGATGACAGATATAAACGAGCGGGTCTTACAGATCACATAGTACTGAAACTATAATTGACACCGCACAACCGTAGTTTTTTTTATTCAGCCATTATCAGGAAGATGTTGTGCCCATCTTATGTACTAGTTTCTCTGTGTCACCTCTTACGACACCCACGGGGAGATATGGGATAGTGGGTATTCTTACACTGCCGCTACACGGTCAACGTCAGCCAATATTCAGGAATCTCAATCAAACAAATTGTTGCTCACTCGAGGCTCGCACGTTTATTTCCAAGGAACTATCCGCATTGGGAATTTGAAAGTTGCACACGAACACAGGATCTTGGTGCGGAGCGGGAGCTTCGGCTAATGCCCGCAGCGTTGGGAATGGACTTTTCAAACGCTTCAGTACATAGAACCCGTCCTGTAAAAATATTTTAACTGTCTTTGAATTTTTTTTTATAGAATAAGGGTGATAAACGAGCACACAGTCCACCTGATGGTAAGTGGATGCTGTGGTCCGTAGACATCTACATTTATACTCGATTAAGAATCAAAACGCAGATGCGTTGTCACCCCCGAGAACTAAGATGGAATGCCTCGTTTCCAGTAAAAAAGGGTCACCGGATCTATACACTCACCATACGAAAGAACAGTATTAAGCTGCTATTTTACGCTGGTATTCTGTGAGAGCGTGGTCCTTCCCCGGTTGAGCCGACCCATTTGAGCTAAAACCATAATATAGCTGCAGCGTGGCTCTACCACGTATAAATAACGCTCGTGTCATGCTACTCGCACGATGCTTGGCGGTCGTATTGTCCTAACCTCCGTCCTTTTCAGGCGCGTTAACGTCTAGTATATTATTTATATTTAAATAGAATAATGCCTAAATGCTCAAACGCAACTCAATTTTATAATGCCGTTAAGTCTTGTGCTTTCGCAATCACTCAATCACTTTACGAGACATAACGACATCTAAAAATTGAGTGCGTTTGAGTATTTTGCCATAAGGATGACAAATGAACACACAACCCAGCTGGTGGTAAGTAGATGCTATGGCCTATAGACATCTATATCTATTCTCGATTCAGAAATTATTATTGTCGTTGTTCTTCTTCTATAAGTGTCATACGCTTGGCATGTGGATTATCGATCGCAGCACCAAACGTCTCGCACATTGGACGCTTCTCTTTATCGTAGGTCTGTGTTCACATCTAGTATATCATAGGTACATAGAAGACGGATTGGAGGCCATAACATACGTCCGGCATTTCTCATAGTCGCCTATTACAACACCCACGGGACAAAGTTGAGTCCTACACTTTTTATATTGAAATTCATCTGTACTTCGTATCAAAATCACACATAACTTGTTTTTCTTTACAGAATAAACGTGACAAAGGTGTACAAAATTCACTTAATAGTAAGTAGATGTTATGGGCCATAGACATCTACATCTGTCTTCGATTAAGAATCAAAATGCGGATGCGTTGTTACCCCTGAAGACTAAAATAGAACGCCTCGCTTCGAGTAAAAAGGGTCTCCGGTTCTCATCACTCACCATACGAAACGCAGCAGCATGCAGCTGCTATTCTACGCTGTTATTGTGCGAGCGTGGTCCTTCCCCTATCGAGTCGACCCATTCGTGCTACAACCATAATACGTTGCAGCTCACCTATATCACGCATAAACGTCTCTAATCAGTTATATCACCGTCTGTTGGTGGCCATGAAATATTTTTTTTATAGAAGAGGGGGCAAACGAGCATGCGGCTCACCTGATGTTAAGTGACTACCGCCGCCCATGATCAACAGCAACACCAGGGGAATTGCAGGTGCGTTGCCGGCCCTTTAGAAGGGAGTACGCTCTTTTCTTGAAGGTCCCCAGGTCGTATCGGTCCGGAAAAATCGCTGGTGATAAACTATTCCACAGAGAGGTTGTACGCGGAAGAAAACACCTCTTGAAACGTACAGTGGTGGACCGCCAAGCATCCAGATGGTGTGGATGGTATCGGGACATTTGCCGCGTAGTGCGTTCACGAAATTTGGCGGCTGGTATTAATCCAACAATTCCTCAGAGTACTCTCCATGGTATATGCGAAAGAAAATGCAAAGATTTCCATCAACAGACGATTCTTCATATAACTTCACAATTACTTACGCCAACACCTCACTGCAGATGTATTTCTATACTGAATGCAAAGACATTTAAGTAGTTGGTATATATATATATATAAAAAAAAAAATATATATATATATATATTGACAGGATATCACACGTAACTCCTCGAAATATGTATGGTAATGAGTGATTTTTTCAATTTATGCATGCCATTTGACGCACTCTTTTACAGATTCACGTCTATCAGAGTTTAAAAAGGCTCATAGAGGAAGACAAACTTTTCATTTTGTATATGAAGAATTTAGTGTTATTACTCCAAAAAGTTTTTAGGTATCACATCACCTTTCTTATCACTCCGTTAAAAGTTGATGGCCAGTGACGTACTTGGGTGTCTTCTTGTTATGTTATATATTTCGGGATTTACCGCAATCGCCACGCTGCCATATTTAAAATAAGAATTAGCGAAATTTTAGCTTTAAATAAATTTAGCTGAAGATGCTGCCGCTGGTCTAGTAGTCACAAGCGCGACTGCTGATCATGAGGTCCCGGATTTGAAGCCCAGTTCTATTTATTTTTTTCAGTAGCAGCTTCAGTCAGTGGTGTTTGCCACGTGCCTCGGTAGCACGTAAAACCTTTGCTTCTGCGCCTGATCTCTCTTCGGTTGCGCCTGAATGCCGTCCCACCGGAATATGAGAGTAAGGGAATAAAGAGTGCACCTGTGCTTGCGCATACACTCTTGCACTGTAATACTATATTGTATTAGTGAATGAAGTCTCGCACCAATGATTAAAACTCCAACAATATACTTTAAGCAACAAATATATTATTATCACGCTTACATACGAAACAATATTATTGTTAGATGAAAAACTGTGATTCCTAATCTAGGTAAAACCTTAGGTCACCAGGTACCTGTAGAACTCCGTGTACAAAGTAGATAGATGTACCTACGATATCCTGCAGAATTGAACAATAAAACAGGTGCTTATAATCTACCTTCAAAAAATATACACGAAGGTCATACCGCCATCCAAGGCAATGAGAACTTCCTGACAATTCCTTCCTGCAATTAACTTTATCTAATACAACAAAGTATTTTAATAACATACATTTGTTACGTCGTTTATATCCAACCGGCCAGTGTAGGCCAATTTAGCTGACGGGTGTTGGTTGAAAATTGCCTCCAAAGCTGACTCCCAAGCGCTGATGGCATATCTCGCTTGTTTATTTTCTACCATGCTAATAAATTAAAGAATAGGTGAAATCTATACAGTATGTAACAAACACAAGTACGAGATGTACATATAGACATGGCATTAAAAGATTTAAAAGACTGAAATTTTTTTGGTCGTTATTTATGGGTAGTGTTCACAATAGGTAACTTAGGTAAAAATGTTCGTGCATCGGTAAAGCGGGGTCTTTTAGAATACCCGTACTCCCATTAAAAAAAATGTACAATTTGAATTTTTTTTGTGATTTTTTGAAGTAAAGTTATTTCTATATGATAAACGTTTAAATACTGATTCTGACAATGCACTTAAGGGAAATCACAGGGTTTTTGTTAAATGTTATAATATGTTAATACGTAAATGGAAAACTTTGTACCCCAGGAGACGGATCGATATGATTGTGTCGGCGCTGTCGTCGCGCCACGCACAAAATGAACTGAATTCTGAATCACGCTGTCGAAGTTTTCAAAGTACTCCGGTATAAATACAACAGCTCTGAACTACCTCAAGGTTTCCACCATCCTTTTTCTTCCAAGGCCAAAAGATAAAATAAAAATGGATATATCATACATATCGAAGAACTAATAACGATTAGTGGCAGCCTCGTAGCAGGCGCAGTTATCGGGCGAGGCCACGCCAGATGGAGTGATGATATAATGAGAAAATTTATTGCATGGCTTAGGGCCGTGTTTTACGGAAACCTGTGGTGGAGGCCCATGTCCAAACGTAGATTGGTCAAAATTATAAAGATATAACAAAATATAAAAACAAATAAAAGGAGTATTAGCTGGAAATACAAAAGGTGTCTTTCCAGCCATGATTATCTACCATAATAATGCAATACTAGGTGCCAAATACTGGGTGATCCAGCCATCCATTACGGCCATACGGCCATCTACTGCTAAACATAGGAATTTCTCATAGATTGCCTCATAGAGGGGATTCTGCCATAATTGCCACTTTTCGCAGACGTTTTGCTAACTTACAATTTTTTACCGACTTCAAAAAGAAGGAGGTATTCTTATCTACTGTATGTGTTTTTTGTGTGTAACGTCAGAACTTTCCGACTTTTCTGGTTGAACCAAATTTGATGATTCTTTTTTATTTGTAAGCTGGGTCTTCTCATGTGGTCCCATATATGATTTGTATTAAATATAATTTGATCAAGATCTGACTAGTAGTTTTTGAGTTATCCTTAAATAATGCGTATTTAATTGACTTCGAATACATGGATTCAGCCGTATTGAAGTCAGTTGTACAAAATTTTTAATTTTACGACTTGTTATTTTTATTTAGCTGTTATAAGGCAGACGCTGCTCTCCGTCTTCTATTTCAGTTTCCCTCTGTCGCCTGGGTGTCTTTGGACCATATCATTCACTTACCAACAGGTAAACTATGTGCTTATTCGTTACCCTTAAAGATTATTCTATTATATTTGTAAATAAATTATAAAAGTATCAAATAAATAATTTGCATACTAATGAACAGTTCCAAGGTCTAAGTAGACGTCAGCGCCTTCATCAGTGACACTGACAATTATTAGCGTGCAGAGTGCAGTGCGCAGGCCCACGTGCTCGATCTTTAGGTTATTTGACACGACCTAGAATTGTAATAAATCATACGCACACGAGCCATGGTAGCTTAAGTGGTTATACGAATGATGGATTTATCACGTATTTGGAAGGAAACATGGCAAGGAATCCTGTAAATAAAATATTTGGAGGTCATGATGTAAATCTGTCAACACGCACTGGATGGAGCATTATGTCGGATTAACTGGTAAATCTCTTTTAATTCTTTAATAATAGGTATCCAGTTAAGGTAGTTTAATTCCATCCACATAATTTCGATTGAGCTTACACTTACCGTGCGTTTTACAAGAAATTTTCCGCCACGCATGACACATTGTGGAATTTACTGTCGCCACACACGTTCTGTACAAGAAAGCAGCCACTTCTTTCTAACTATGTATCTCTAAGTTGGCAACGCACATTCAATTCGTCTAGTTTTGCAGATATTCTCGGGCGACAGTGATCACTTACCATCAGGTGAGCAGTATGTTCGTTTGCCTTTTCTTTTATTAAAAAAAATATATCGTCTACCACCTATTTACAATTGAGTAGCATGGTTAATATTCTTGCGTCATAACTGCATTACCTTCTCAAGAACGACCGGAGATCTTATTGCTGCTTTATTACTCTCTCAGGAATGAGCGCATACCTATTTTTCAACGTGGGGAAAATCCTCATAGATACAAAAATTATATTTATTTATATGATTATACCGGAATTCTACCGGCTAAAACTCAACAATGGTTACCATTAGCATATACGAGTGGTCCGGGTATCGCTGTTTGGAACACAACCGGGGCCCCTGCATCGCTTTGTTTGAAACAACCATTTTCACCAGATATTTAAAACTGCACCAATGGACGGAGACTAAATATTAAATGGAATATTGTATTAAGCAGATATGATAGGGTTACAAATATATAAATGTAATTATAATGTGAGACACGTCACAACGTGGACTATGGGCCTGTTCAGCCTGCATTAGCATGTCCCGGAGACAGTACAGTGCAGTGCTGATCCTATTACAGAAGACCTGATAACTATTTTTTTTAATTTAATTAATGAACTTATTACTTGGTTACGAAATTTGTTGCGGTGGTCTAAAGCAGGAAAGATTACCATATTAAATAACAATCAATTATTTAATTTCATTCATAATTCCACGGAATATGTAAAAGTGCTTGTATATGGCGGCATTTTCATAGACATCAAGTAGCTGTCTCCATCGCGCAAAGCAGTGTAATTGCTTAGCCTATATGATTCCTTTTTTATAGAATAAGGGTGGCAAATGAGCACACATACCATCTGATGGTAAGTGGTTGCTGTGGCCCAGAGACATGTACATTTATCCTCGATTACAAATCAAAATGCAGATGCGTTGTCACCCCTTAGGACTAAGATGGAATGCCTCGTTTCCAGTAAATATGAGACACAGCAGCATTGAACTGCTATTTTAATTGCTAAATTGGTGTTCTGTGAGAGCGTGGTCCTACTCCGGTCGAGCCGCCCCATTCGTGCTACAATTACACTAGGTACTAATATAGGTAACTGTAGCAGGGCTCTACCGCGTAAAAATGTACTACACGATTATAAATTGAATTGCTTATAAGTTGAAGCAACATTGTCGTAAGATTGCTTTGCGATGTGCTGCCACAATAATTCCACAATAATTTTGTAGCAAAAGTATCGTCGGGAATATTATTTAGCTATTTTAGTCCTTTGCAAATTTCCATCCAGATGTAATTTCTACAGTTCAACTACGAGGCCTTGTACATTTCTCCTTGAAACTAACAGTATTATATATTTTGTTGTAAATCAAAGATATAATCGGACAATAAGGAAGCTCACCTCTTCACCTTTTCCCGAGGTAAACAATTCCTTAGAGATTTGCTCGGTCATCAGCCCACTGAGCGCTGTGCAGCTCATAATTTTTAATCCGATATCTATTCTCTGTAAATTAGATAAAGAGAAATAAATGGTAATTTAATCGTTAAATACATTATTCCGTCAATTACGATTAGATACATTAATAAACCGACTTCATAAAATAAAAATAATAAAATAATTTCCAAATAATTGAATTGCTTCTGATGTCGGGGCGAAGTTTAAGTTGATGAAAGGAACTAAAAACATAATTTTATAGCTTATTGAGGGCTCTGTAGCGCAGTGCCTTAGCAATGAGGTACAGCGCTTAGGGGCGCGGGTTCGAATCCCGCACGGAATAAGTAGGTATATGTGTGGCCTGCCCAATAAATAATTGTTCCGAGTCTGGATGTTTGTCCTTGTGAAATTTATGTTTGTAAACTGCCCCCACTATACAGGAGAAAATCCTAGAGTGGAGGTAACGTTTTTTTTATAAATAATAAAATATTTGACCCTTTTGAGTGGACTTTGCAATATTACAGGCCTCGAGTTAACAACTATAATGCTATCTAAATAGTTACTTTTAAAATTACATCACTATTGTCATATTATATTTATATTACATTCGGGTACATCAAATTAAAAAATAGTAATGAGACTATTTGAATTATTTTTAAAGCATAATTTATTTTATAAAAAAAAATCATTAACATCGGCTCGAAATTGTTGAAGATCGACAACGCGAGTAACGACAAAAAAAATATGTCGAAGTGAGAACCTGCTTTTTTTAAGTCCACCAAAAATTCTTACTGGAACTCATGGACTGTTACTACTTATCTGAGGACTGAAATGAAATGCCTCACTGCCTGTTTAATGTCTTTTCAATGACTCTCTTACCCTAGTAACCAAACAGATTCGAGCAATAACAATATTTTTCCTCGTCTTCGTCGTTTTCATGAGCCAGTAAAAGTCCACGGTTTTCGGCAGTAAGGAGGTTTACCCATAATCCGGATTTGTGGTGTTGAGTCAGACAGGTTCGTTTCACACACAGAAATAGTAATAATAAGACAATAGAACTTAATTAGCGCTCGATTACTTCCAAAACCGATGTCGCCACATCTTAGCACATAAGTACGCTTTAAGCGACCGATGCCGATACATTGCTTAAAGAGTTTGTCAACGTCGCGTACATCGCGTATTACGGCAGAACAAAAGCAGCAATGGTAATTGTCAATACGAAAAATAATAAATGATAGTTTACAAAGGTAAATATCATAGTAAATTATTCATCTAGATGTAAATTAGTAAAAACAATGATAATTAGTAAATATTCAACTTACTGATGAAATGTTATGCCTTTATTAGTTGAATTACACGTCTTTGATAAGTTTTTACTACTGATTATGCTGCAGTTCACCATTATAATAACATAAATTATAAATTCACGTACGACGTTCCCCGCGCCCCGCGCAACTAAATCACAAAACGGTGAATGATGTTCATCAACACATCATAGCGGCGACAAGGTCACGCGTCTATGCGACTTCTACTGTCTTATTATTACGATTTCTGGGGGTAAGAGGCACACTGAACCTAAACGTTAAGTTGGAGAGGTCTCGTCTAATGAAGTCAACGCTTCGTCCCCCTCGTGCACCAATCCAAAGTCACGAATCCTTTCAGCTCGAGTTACAAAACCGTTTTCAGTGCCTAGAAGATTGCAATGCAGCGGACGATATGAATGACAAGCTCGTGGAAACTACGTTATATTACGGTTTCAGAGGTCTTCTCACTTTTGACTCTGCTCCCCTTCGCCGATCTTTTACATATAGCGAAAAGTCGCCATGTAGCGCCGACACATGGTATAAGATTTAAAAGTTTCGAACGAAAAGATCTTAAATTTTGACCTGAATATTTTCTATCGCGATGGGACAAAGTTGCCGGCAACGTGCACCTTTGTGGATTAAAAGAAGAAACGGTAGGAACCTTATAAGCAAACATACCTGTAGTATGTTGAGCAGCTCATTCACGAAATCCTTGTTGAGCATGGCCTGCATGCTTACGTGGTAGTTTTGTAGGTTAATATAGCATTGTACGGCCAGACGTTGCGCTTCGATAGGTGTGTCTTTGTCTATAACAGAGTTATCATCCATCAGCCTATAAAAGTCATCTATTAGACGTCGGCCTTTGCTACTTGCAATCGCCCCGCGCACTTTTTTTTATACAAAATAAGGGTAACAAACAAGCACACAGTCCATCTGATGCTGGAGTCCATGGATGATGTGGATGCTGTGACCCATAGACATCTACATTTATCCTCGTTTAAGAATCAAAATGCAGATGCTTTGTCACCCCTGAGGATTGAGATGTAATGCCTCATTTCCAGTAAAAAGGGTCTCCGGTTCTCTACAATCATCACACGAAACACAGCAGCTTCAAGCTGCTATTTTAAACTGGTATTCTGTGAGAACGTGATCAAACTGATCCACGCATGTTATAACCATTATCAAGCAGCAACATGACTCTATCTCTATCAAAATAAAGCTAAAACATGGCTCTAACACGGGTAAGAGTAATTTATCCTTCGCGCTATTCCAGTGCGTGTTGACGAATTTTACATGCTTTACCCGCCCTCAATATCAAATATATCAGTAGGATAATGTTATGTCGCCTCTACACGTTGGCCAACACAGTGGCGAATGGAGTGGCGAATATATTGGCCGAGAGTTGGTGACGGCGTCCACACGTTGGAAGGTCGTTCAGTTTACTTCGGTTCGGGCCAATGTGCGGACGAATTTATAAGCACCGTGGCGCAGTGGCTCAGCAATGAGTGGCTGCGCCGGGCGCCGCGGGTTTGATCCCGCACGGAACAAGTATTTGTATGTCCTACGAATAATTGTTTCGGGTCTGGATGTGTGTCCTTGTGCAATTTATGTTTGTAAACTGCTTGCGTGATACGGGAGAAAATCCTAGTGTGGGGTTAACGTTTTTATAAAAGAATTATAAAATAATAGTGGTTATTAATGGGGCTGTAAATAGATATACGCTATACGATTAGCTTTGTTTATTCTTTACATGCATCATAAACTGGAATAAATACCATTAATAAGAACTTAACTTATTTTAAAGTTAAAGGAGTTATAATCGATTAGTCTATGTTTTAAAATTGGGTTTTGATTTTAAAGTTTAGCAAAATATGTACTTGCATTTCAATCAGATATTTGATGTATATAAAAACACCTTATAATTTATTTGGTAATTTAATTATTTTTTAAAAAGACAAAAACAATAGCAATAAATATAATTAACACTGACTTAATAATAGGTACTAATTATAAATTAGAACATAAATGAAAAACTCATGACGAGCAAAGTCGCTCAGGACCATGCTTTGCGGCAGTCTGTGGAAGAGGATGTTCAGTAGTGGACTTGTGAAGAGCTGCAATGATGATGATGATTCGAAAACTTGCACGATTAAATTATAAGAAATCGACGTTTTTCATAGGATAGTGTGACAGACGAGCACACAGTTCACCTGATGGTAAGTGGTTGCTGTGGCCCATAGACCTACATCTATCCTCGATTACGAATCAAAATGCAGATGCGTTGTCACCCGTGAGGACTAAGATGAAATGCCTCGTTTCCTTTAAAAAGGGTCTCTGGTTCTCTACACTCACTATACGAAACATAGCATCATTAAGCTACTATTTCACGCGGGTATTCTGTGAGAGCGTGGTCCTTCCCCGATCGAGCCGACCTTCGTGCTGCAACTATACTTCTAATATAATTGCATGGTTCTACCACGTATAAACGACGTGCTTCATTTTTTTTTAAATTGTTCTCGTAATAATCTGATTGCAAATAAATGTTCATTATTTTTTTTTTATAAATAGCTTATCGATTAAAACAATTATTTAAAAATAATTAAATCGCGCTAATTAAAGTAGTAGGAATGTTTAAAGTGGAAATTGGCACTAAAAGGCTGTTAATTGGGTCATCCACCCTACAAAGCGTGAATATAAAATTTTATTCAGATGCGTGTACTCACTCTGGGAGCTTGTAGCAAACTAAACTCGCGGCCAACGTGTGGACGCGGCGACCAAACTCTGCCAACAATCCTTTGATCTTTTGTAAAAAACCGACACCACACGGATCTCATGTCGCCTCTACACGTTGGCCAACACAGTGGCGAATGTAGTGGCGAATATATTGGCCGAGAGTTGGTGACGGCGTCCACACGTTGGAAGGTCGTTCAGTTTACTTCGGTTCGGGCCAATGTGCGGACGAATTTATTTTATTTTAGACGACGGCTCCGTGGCGCAGTGGCTTGGCAATGAGTGGCTGTCCCAGGGGTCGCGGGTTTGAATCCCGCACGGAACAAGTATTTGTATATTCTACAAATAATTGTTTCGCGTCTGGATGTGTGTCCTTGTGCAATTTATGTTTGTAAGTTGCCTCCGCGATACAGGAGAAAATCCAAGTGTGGGGGGTAACGTTTTTATAAAATAATTATAAAAGAATAGTGAATATTAATGGGGCTGTAAATAGATATACGATATACGATTAGCTTTATTTATTCTTTACATGCATCAGAAACTGGAATAAATACCATTAATTAGAACTTAACTTATTTTAAAGTTAAAGGAGTTATAATCGATTAGTCTATGTCTTAAAATTGGGTTTTGTTTTTAAAGTTTAGCAAAACATGTACTTGCTTTTCTATCAGACATTTGATGTAAGGATAGGGTGACAAACGAGCACACAGTTCACCTGATGGTAAGTGTTTGCTGTGGCCCATAGACATCTACATCTATCCTCGATTACGAATCAAAATGCAGATGCGTTGTCACCCGTGAGGACTAAGATGAAATGCCTCGTTTCTTTAAAAAGTGTCTCTGGTTCTCTACACTCACTATACAAAATACAGCATCATTAAGCTACTATTTTAATTGATATTCTGTGAGAGCGTGGTCCTTCCCCGGTCGAACCGACCCATTCGTGCTACAACACCATGCATGGTTCTACCACGTATAAACGACGTGCTTCATTGTTTTTTCATTTTAAAATTGTTCTCGTAATAATCTGATTGTAAATAAATGTTCATTATTTTTTTTTATAAATAGCTTATCGATTAAAACAAATGTTTAAAAATAATTAAATCGCGCTAATTAAAGTAGTAGGAATGTTTAAAGTTGAAATTGGCACTAAAAGACTGGTAATTGGGTCATCCATCCTACAAAGCGTGAATATAAAATTTTAATCAGATGCGTGTAACCACTCTGGGAGCTTGTAGCAAACTAAACTCGCGGCCAACGTGTGGACGCGGCGACCAAACTCTGCCAACAATCCTTTGATCTTTTGTAAAAAACCGACACCACACGGATCTCGCGCCAACTTGCGGGCCATCGTTCCAATACATACCAATGAAGCCCAAACACCCCGTCTACACGTTGGCCAATGCTATTGGCCACTACATTCGCCACTGTGTTGGCCAACGTGTAGAGGCGCCGTAAGATATTTTGATTATTTTTATGTAGGTATTTTCATCTGTGCTTACGACTCGTGCCGGCAACTATACCTATTACTACTTCGTTTGTTACTTCAATTTCATTGGAAAAATTACAACAACTCACAATAACAGTAATAAAAACTGCGGTTGTCAAACCATTTGCCAAGCGTAGCAATTATAGCAATTATCCCCCCCTCCTTAATAAGTACAATCCATGAAGGAGGTCTGTATACAGCAGCGGACGTTTGATAGGTTCTGATGATAATTGGGTTCTCATCCAGCGACAATTCCAAATGTATTTAATCGACTAACTCGAATTAACTCACAGTTACGACAAGTTTAATTATACCCAATGCTTTTCAATTCCGTTTAGGTCGTAATTACTAATAATTCAATGTTCTCTTAAAAATATTAATTTAAATTCCAAACTCTGAGTCTACATTACAGACGGTAGATGTAACATAAAGTGTTGTCGTAGAGATGTATCATAATTTGGTCCTCCGTGTAAGTCGCAAAAGCTAGAAATCCAATTACTTCTCGGGGAGGGAATTCCCTAAATCGAATCTTAAACATTCACACGTTAAAAATACGTAGTACCCACCTGCATAAAGGACAGTACCTACAGTCTATGTAATGTGGTAGGATTGTTTGTTAATCTGTAACTTTAGGTAACTTGATTAAATGATGTCTATAATATACGTACACTTCTTGTTTATGTTCCTGAGTGAACCGAACGTGCTGTGTTCTACAAGTCTGTAAGCGGCCTTAGGTATAATTCGGCAGAGTTCGGCAAGTGCTCGCAACGCGTTGATGCGAATGTAGAACCACGCAGTCGTTTCGTCGCTTAAAATTGCTTTTCAAATTAAAAATAATATGTTAGCACGGCAGCATTCTTAAGATACTATAATACAAATTCTAGTAAATTTTTACACAAAAAAATCACGGTCAAAGCGATCACTTTGTTTTCTTTGAAAGCAAGTAACCTACGTTCGTTCGCTAGTGCTGGCACCACTAAAATTTTTAGTCGAAATTTTTTTGCGAATTAATCGCGTGATTTCATAAACTAAGATGTACAACGTGAATATATGAAAAAAAAACGCGCAACTTCCGCCATTGTGTCCGCCCCTAAATCTTGCCTGCAAAAAATAGAAAAGGCTTGCACCTAAGCGACTATTGATTTTTAAAATATTATTAAATGTTATAAATCTGCTGATGAGAATAAACCTTAAGTCACGCATGAAAATATTTCCAACCCGTAAAACAAATAGCAAAGCCAAAACATACTTATATAAATAAGTTAACATTGATGTTTGTCAATAAGGCTGTGGGGCACGTTATGATGACGTTTTGAATGAGTGCGTACTAAAGTAAAGGCGCAATTACACTTGGTCGTTTGCCCGCATTCGGGTGCCTATGGAATTCAGACAAACGACTTTCGTTTACACCAAAAACGATTTTGTCAGCCGATGGCGACTAGAACTACCCGGACAAGTAACTCGGACGTGTATGCGCTTACACTACAACAGTGTACCGCTTGTGCTGACATTGGACGCTGCCGGTATTCTTTTCTATTTTTATATTTCCAATATCCATAGTCGTTTAGAGAGATAACAACACTGACAGAAACAACAGAATAAAGACAAAATGATTAAATTAAACTATAAATACACTCAATTTGCACTGTAGACGCCGGCAGTCGGGCGAGAAACCCCAACAAGTTCGGACTCGACGGTTGATCGGCCGTTTTCGTGCGTTATCGGACGATAACGATTTTTGAAATATTTGTGTCTTTTTTTCTGTTTGTTTCGGCTACATAGGCTGCACTAAAAGTATCGGGAATGGAATATTTCCACTGTTCCTGTCATATTAAAATCTTTTTAATTGATAACTCCTTGGTTTTAAAAATCGAATATCATTTATTTATTTAAAAAAAGATTCTTGGTCTTGTAACAAGGATTTGTCAAACTTGTTACGATGATTTAATATGACTTTCGAAGTGGTTTAACACAAAAACAGTGTGTTGACCGGATGATTTCTGCATTTGGTGATGAAGCCCCATCCAAAACCACAATTTATCGCTGGTTTGCTGAATTTCAACGTGGACGTGTCAAGCTCAGTGATGATCCCTGTCAAGGTCATCCAAAAACTGCAGTCACCCAAGAAAACGTTGATGCTGTGCGTAAGCTGATTGAGGAAGATCGACATGTGACATACCGCGAAATTCAGGCAACTTTAGACATTGGCATGAGTCAAATACAAATAATCTTGCATGAATAATTAGGTGTAAAAAAGTTGTTTTCCCGATGGATACCGCATTCGCTCTGTGAAGAGCAAAAAGCGGCTCGCGTTACTTGGTGCATCAGAACTCTCGAAAGATTCCACGCAGTATCCTCAAATGCTGTATACAACATCGTATCAGGTGACGAATTCTGGATACATGCGTACGACCCCAAACAAAAAACCAGACAAGAGTTTGGGTGTTCGAAAATAAGTTAAAGCCAACAAAAATTGTTCGTTCACGGAGTGTTGCAAAAAAAAATGGTGGCCACGTTTGTCTCCAAAACCGGCCATATTACGACTATTCCTCTTAAGGGACAAAGAACGGTTAATGCAGACTGGTATGCTAGCATTTGTTTGCCATAGTCGTTTCTGAACTCCGTAAAGAGAACTGCAACCGCCGCATCATCTCCATCACGACAATGCGAGTTCTCACACCGCACACTGAACAAAAGAGTTTTTAGAGCAAGAAAACATAGAATTATTAGACCATCCGCCGTACAGCCCCGACCTAAGCCCTAATGATTTCTATACTTTCCCTAAAATAAAGAATAAATTGCGTGGACAGAGATTTTCATCACCTGAAGAAGCTGTGGACGCCTACAAAACGGCCATTTTGGAGACCCCAACTTCCGAATGGAATGGTTGCTTCAATGATTGGTCCATCGTATGGAAAAATGTGTCAAATTTCGCGGAGAATACTTCGAAAAGCAATAAATACATTTTTATATAGTAATGTGTCACTTCCTTGATTCCCGAAATTTTGAGTACCGCCCTCGTACCTCACAGAACGCGGGCGCAGAGTCGTTTGCCCGTATTCGAGTAAAAGAATGTAATATAAATAGTGGGGCACGAGCATTATTTACATTACATTCTTTTACTCGAACGGGCTAACGACCAAGTGTAATTGCATCATACGAGATATTTAATATATCTCACTCCACGTCACTTGAAATATACTAGTAGTGTTCCATCTATCTTTGTTTATTAATCTGATATACTATATATAACTGATATACTGATGATGATATGAGATGATGATACTATAATATTTTCTGCACACCTTTTTGTTCGTGATTATTTTAAAGGTAGTAAATATTTTTTTAAAGATCGTAAATTAGGCAGAATGCCATCATTCGTATAAGATTGCTTACCACAAAGAGCCTCGATGATATTGGTGTCAGACATTCGAACAGCCGAAGGTAAAAGTTTGGTCATGTTTGCCACACCCATGGCAGCATCCGCCAACAAATCAACATTAGTACTCAGCAGTTGATGGCAAAATACCAGGTCGGTTTCTGTTTGATAAAGAGCCTGCAAGTAAAATGTATTTATGGGCCCTCCATGAATTCTTTTGTGCTCTATTAGGGAGTTGGACACTTTTTTACCTAGGTGTCAGCCAGAAAGATAAAAGTTTTTACAGCCAATATAAGTCTCATTGCTGAGCACAGATCATCTTTCATTTCTGCGAGAGTTGTGGAGTTTACATTTTATAGAATAAAGGTGACAAGCGCGCGCACAACCCACCTGATGGTAAGTGCTGTGCTGTGGCCCATAGACATCTGCATCTATCCTCGATTAAGAATCAAAATGTAGATGCGTTGTCACCCCTGAGGACTGAGATCGAATGCCTCGTATCGAGTAAAAAGTGTCTTCGGATCACTACAATCACCACACAAAACACAGCAGCTTCAATCTGCTATTTTTTTTTATAGAAGAGGGGGCAAACGAGCATGCGGCTCACCTGATGTTAAGTAACTACCGCCGCCCATGATCAACCGCAACACCAGGGGAATTGCAGGTGCGTTGCCGGCCCTTTAGAAAGGAGTACGCTCTTTTCTTGAAAGTCCCCAGGTCGTATCGGTCCGGAAAAATCGCTGGTGGTAAACTATTCCACAGAGAGGTTGTACGCGGAAGAAAACTCCTCTTGAAACGTACAGTGGTGGACCGCCAAGCATCCAGATGATGTGGATGGTATCGGGACATTTGCCGCGTAGTGCGTTCACGAAATTTGGCGGCTGGGATTAATCCGAGCAATTCCTCAGAGCACTCTCCATGGTATATGCGAAAGAAAATGCGAAGAGATGCAACATCTCTTCGCAGTGCCAGTGAATCGAGCCGATCGGAAAACACTCGGTCGTCGACGATTCGAGCCGCTCTGCGCTGGATGCAGTCAAGTGGAAGGAGCTGGTACTGGGGAGCCCCAGCCCAGAGATGGGACCAGTATTCCATGTAGCGGCCGAACCTGCGCCTTGTAAAGTTGCAGGCGGTGTGCCGGCATGAAATACTGTCCCACTCTGCTGAGCACGCCAAGCTTTTTAGAGGCCAATTTGGCCTTCTCTTCCAAGTGAGCACGAAACTGCACGTCACTCGATATGTCGACGCCGAGGATTCCAATACTGGCTGAGGCAACAAGGGGAGTGCCTTGAAACCGAGGAGATACGACAAAGGGGTCCTTTTTAGCGGTTAACGCGCAAGCTTGTGTCTTCTGGGGGTTAAACTGGACTAGATTTAGTCGCCCCCAATCCGAGACTCTGTTCAGCAAAGACTCGACTTCAGACACAAGTTTTTCCCGGCACTCGGAGACGTTTTCCCGAGAAATATTGGCTCGGCCGGTGTAAAGAGCATCACCAGTGCTGTCATCTGCATAGCAATGAATGTTACGGGTTTGCAACATATCATTGATATGCAGAAGAAACAGCGTTGGCGATAGCACGCAGCCTTGTGGAACACCAGCATTAATAGGCTTGCAATCGGAGCTTGCACCGTCTACAACGACCTTGATGCCCCGATCTGCAAGAAAGCTGGTGATCCAATCGCACAATTTCTCGAGAAGCCCATAGGAAGGGAGCTTCGAAAGAAGCGCTTTGTGCCAAACCCGATCGAAGGCCTTCGCAATGTCCAAACTAACGGCCAATGCCTCCCCCTTGGACTCTACTGCCTCCGCCCATCTGTGAGTTAGGTAGACCAGAAGATCACCAGCTGACCGACCACAGCGAAAACCGTATTGGCGGTCACTAATCAGCTGGTGATCCTCAAGGTACCTCATGAGCTGGCAGTTTACAATGGACTCCACTGTTTTGGAGAACGAGGAGGTGATGGCGATAGGCCGGTAGTTGGACGGGTCTGAGCGGTCGCCTTTTTTAGGGATCGGGTGGACGAAAGCCGTCTTCCATGATTTTGGGACTACGCCTTAGGGAGTAGGAGTACCGGAAAAGACGCGTTAAAACCGGTGCCAACTCTGGAGCACACGTCCTCAGCACAATTGGGGGGATTCCGTCAGGCCCACTCGACTTGTGGATGTCCAGGGAGAGGAGTGCTTTGCGAACCGAGCGCTGTGTTAACTGCACTTCCGGCATGGAGCACTCACCCCGCGGGATGGTCGGCGGCGTACTCCCCCCGTCATCGAGAGTCGAGTTGGACGCATAGAAAGAGCCTAGAAGATCGGCTTTCCCCTTTGCGGTATGGGCCAGTGAGTCGTCCTCCCTGTACAGAGATGGAAAAGACGGTTGACAGAAATTCCCCTGGACAGCCTTGGCGAGAGACCAGAATGCACGGGTTCCAGAAGGAAGGCGGACTAGTTTCTCGCCAATTCTGCCTATGTGCTCTGACTTTGCCTTGGCAATGACTCTTTTGAAGGACCTAGAGGCGGAATTATACTTCGTTTTTAGAGCGCTGGTGTTTACATCCCGGGACGCTGATGCGTCAGCCCAGGCTCGGTAGCACTCCTGCGTATAGCATGATGCTATTTTACAGGAGCGAACCAAACCATGGCTGAGATTTGCCTCCAATGGGCACCACAGAGGAAGGAATAAAAAGTTCCATACCCTGAAGTACCACATCAGTGACAGAATCCGCAACAACGTTGGGATCGTCCGGCGAGAAGCAAACCCGCCCCCAAGGGTAGGATGCAAAGAAAGACCGCATCCCATCTCAATCGGCTGACCTATAGTGCCAAACACGGCGGCAGCCTGCAGAATGCAACTGCGATTTCAGCGTGAGCTACACTCCGAACAAGACAATGTTCCGAGGAGCCTAAAGGGGCGTCAACGGAAATCTGATATCCGTCCGGGTGAGAGGTCAGCAGAAGGTCCAACAGGGAAGGTGCATGATCCTCCACATCTGGAATCCGCGTAGGCGAAGTAACCAGTTGTGTCAGACCATATGCCAAGGCAAAATCATAAACAGATCTCCCCGCATGATCGGTTAAACGTGAACTAAGCCATTCGGCGTGATGGGCGTTAAAGTCGCCGAGGATCACGATCTCTACGGAGGGGAGCTGCTGTAGCAACGAATCTGTAGCCATTTGGACGTGGTCGAAGAGTCGGTCTGTTTCGGCATTACCGCTATGGGACCTATAGAGGCACCCGTAGACGCGCGGATGGTCGTCGCTGTCTACGCGTAGCCAAAAGATGGACAGGTCCGAACCTTCAAGTCTGCTGAGGCGTCGAGAACAGATGTCCTCTCTGACGTAAACGCAAACTCCAGCCCGAGGCACAAAGGAGTGTTCCAGTTTGTACCCCGGGTAGGAGAGATAGGAGACATCAGCCGGAGAGGACACCTGCGTCTCGGTCAGAAAGAGCAGAGCCGGCCTCGCCGTCTCGAGATGGTAGTAGACGGCGTATAGGTTAGAGTGAAGTCCCCTGGTATTGCAGAAATTTACGGACAGCGTGGCAGGGGTCGCCTTAGTTTTGTTGCTCCGTTTGCCCCGAGCAGTTGTAGTCTTTAGCGGAATTTTGCCCCCCCCCCCCCCCCAGAATACGCGGGGCAGCCTGAGCACCTACGCTCAGAAGTGGAGAAACATGATCGTGGATGCTCAGCGAGGGATTCTCCTGCGGTGCTGGTACCCTCCTGGGGTAGTCTATCATCATTTAATTCCGCTACCATGTTGATGGGGGGGGGGGTTTGGGCCTCCGGCCACCTGCACTCACCAGCCGAAACGCGGAAGCAGAGCTTCCACTTCGCGCCGGTATTCTGTGAGGTCGTGGTACCACCCCGGTTTGAGCCGGCCCATACGTGCAACAGCAAAGCTGCCGCGTGGCTCTACCACTGTTAAAATTTTTACACTGGTATTCTGTGAGAACGTGGTCAAACTGACCCACTCATGCTACAACCATTATAAAGCTGCAACATGGCTCTATCTCTATCAAAATATAGCTAAAACATGGCTCTACCACGTGTAATTCCAGTGTGTTGACGAATTTTACATGCCCCAGTATCAAATAACAGTAGGGTTATCTTAGCCTAAGATCTTTTGATTACTTTTATGTACTCTATGTGTTAACTATGTAGTGCATGTGTAAGAATATCCACTACTAGGAGATGAGTAACAGCGTCTTCCTGATAATTACTCAAAATAAAAATAAACTGAGATTGCCAACCCTTCTGCCAAGCATGGCAACTATGGCTAAATCGCTATCCCTATGAGGTAATCTATGAGGGAGGCCTATGTTCAGCCACGCATTAAGATAACTCAATTCAACGATATAATCTGTGAAAGAATAAAATGAATGCCTCACATCTCTCCCATTGGCGGTAAACGACATCTTCGTAAGCACGGCCAAACAATGCGACTTCATAGCCGGTAAAGCCATATCCAGATAAGCTATAAGTCGTAGAATGCATCCAGACTGGTATAAATGCGCTGCATTTTCTTCAGTTTCCGCATAATTTCGAAGCACTCTTAGTACTTCAGTATGGACATCGCGGAACTCATACGACTGCAAAAGAGGATTAATTTGCGTGCAATCAATAATCATTTTTAACTTCCTGCTACGAAAATCATTGATTTTCAAAAATGGGGAAGTTATTAGAAAATCGAGTTTTCAAAAAGAGATTTCGTCGTTTCGAGGTTCTAGGAAGCTATTTTTGCGATGATGTATGTCTGTTGTGTGTAAACATGTAAACATCTTATAACTTTGTAACGGAGTGTTCAATCGAAAATCGGTTCGCGGCATCTGAAAGTGAATCGTCACGGTTGATTCTGAGAAAAACTCAAAAATTCGATTTTTTTTTCATGTTTAGAAAGTAGTTTTCTAGGAATTACTTCGACATCCTTGTTTTGATAAATTCTATAATCTAATCAGCTCTCCAACACAAAAAACGGCGCTGATTGCCGTGAACCGCATCAAAATCGGTTGATTATAGGCCGTCAACGTCGTGCAGTCCTCGCCCACGGGGTACAGGGGTGGAGAGGGACGAGGTAGCACGCATCTCGTGCACGAGGCCACGCCCACGGATACACACGTAGGGATTTGGGATCGAGTTATCTTGAGATTAAAATGGATTTATATATATTTATTACGAAGTATTGTGTTATGTAGTGATGAATTCGATATAATATTAAATCACTATATATTATAAAAAAGTCCCTGCCGCGTCTATCTGTATGACAAACTCAAAAACAACTGAACGGATTTTCATGTGGTTTTCTCCAATAGACGGAGTGATTCATGAGGAAGCTTTGCAAAATCTAGTACAAGTATAAAATGTAATGCACGCCGAAAGTAAAAGGAAAGGAGAACGAAAATTGGGAAAATAAAAGATTAATCACAGAATAATAATAATAATAATATTTATTCTAAATAAGAAAGTAATTTAATATTGTTACACTCATATTTATACCGAAAACTAATTATCATCACAATCCATATCTATTTCCTCATCATCGTCGTGGTCATAATCTGTGTCCGTGTCTTCACCTAAGTTAATAATCAACCTGCGAACAAACAATATTTCAGTTAATTATAAGTGTTAAAGTACGTGTATGTTAAAAAGGAAGAAGGAAGTGGTGTGCTAGGATCGCGTATCTTGGCGCTCAATTCCCGCTGCCTACCCTGCATGGGAAAGCGTGATGTAATGTAATATCGAAAAACATACCAACCTGTCAATTTCGTCGTCGAACACTCTGTCTGTCTCCATAATAATCTAGTTCATCCTTTATGACGTGGTCGTCGCATTTAAACCATTTTTCAGCCGAATAATTAGTAAAGAGTGAAATTAGCACTTCCTTCTTTTTATCTAAATTTGAATCAATGGCTGTCCTAGCTAATTCACCTTTGAGGTCTCCCCAAACTAATTCTATAGGGTTGAGGTTCGGGTGGTACGGTGGAAGGCGTAGAACGGTATGTCCTTCCGCCTTAATGATTTCATCGATCCGGTATTGCTTCTCAACATTCTGTTGATTTATTGAGTTCATAAGGTTACATTTGCGTGCAGATTCGTCAAATGGAACATTTTTTCGCGTCAACCATTCCTGCATGTGGCTCTTAACAGAGCTCATAGTAGGTTTCCTATCGATTTGGGTGCTGTGGTATGCCGCATTATCCATAACAACGACCGAGTTCTACGGAATATTTGGCAGAAGGTTTTTAGTTGCCCGTTTTTGGAAGTTCACGGCATTCATTTCACCGTGGTAGTCCCCAGTCTTCGAATGGGACTTGAAGATAAGTAAAGTATTATACACAAATCCATCACGGCTTCCAGCATGCACACAGCAGGTCCCTCCCGTTTGTAGCACCACGTTCTTCTTTAGATTGCCAACATTTTCGTAAATTATGTGCCTAGTTGACATATGTTTCATCAAAAAAAATTATTGGCCTTCCATCGGCTCGATATTTTTTTATGTCTCGAATATAATACCATCTGGTTACGCGGAAAACGATTAGTGTATTTTAATTTTATTCGAGGGTATATTGTGCCAAGTGTCCTTCCTTCGACCTATCCCTTCCGTACACACTGAGAGGGGGGGGGTAAGAGGGGAAAGAAGAGATTCTAGAAGATGGCGTGATTCTTTCGACCAATGAGAAGCGCGCCCGACCGAGATGCATTGATAGGAAGGCCGAAGCAATATAAGCTAGCGCGCTGCCCTCGAGTGGCCTCTTGCCTTCGCGCCGCTAGTCCAAACCGCACCTGGAGCAGTCGAGCTCCAGAAGTAACCGCCTCACATAGTGTGAGATATCGTCGCGTACCGCTCTCTTCCTTCGCATCACCGGCCAGGACCGCATCCCTGGGGCGCCCCAGGAGACCCACCAGAAGTCGCACCACAGCAACGGAAGCGCCTAAGCCGCATCGAAGTCACACCCCGGTAAGTGTGTTTTTTCCTATAATTCAATGCCTGCTTGAGTATTTGTTTGTTAGCTAACCCGCCCCATTTCATTCCTCCTAATGTGCTCAAACAGGATTCCTTCATAACCTTGGCAAACAATAGATTTCGGAAGAGCGAGTGCATTGTCAAGGAACCACGTGCCACAACCGCCATCTTGTTGAGGCAGAAGAAGCCTACCGCGTATACAGTCCATCTAGTATAACATCTCGCATAATAGGGTCAAGGCTCGACCGGGGAATCGGACTCGGGAACCTTAAGGTCATGCGGTCAACCACCATCTTAGAGCCATAATATCGGGTCGCTCGATTATTAATTTTCTTTTCGATTGGCAGCTTAGAAATCGAAATCCCAATTCGCGAAGAATCTTTCTTAAATGCTCATGTGAGCATTGTATGATGTTCTTTTTTTCATTCGCTGTGTTTGCTTAAACTTGGAATATTTTATTTTACACTGTAGTCCTGAGACACTTTACGTCGTAGTACTCCTAAAGTAAAACTATGTACTTCAATTTGCTTTTCGGGAAACAAATTTTTTCTGGGAGATTTAAATTTGGAAGGTCCTGCAGTGTCATCCATCGTAGTTTTTTACTGACTATTCTTCTTATTGTTCTTTCCGCGAGCCCTGTTGCTACAGACACGGTTTTTGCCAAACTAATATCGTTCTGGTATTCTTGCGATGATTTATCTTTCTTACGCTCTTTAAAATACATGTATACGTTATACACAATTTCTTTTGATTGTCGTCCAATCGGTTTGCTCATCTTCGGATCGTAATCTCGTGTGCGTCTATTATACAAGTAACCTAACGTTGCAAGCGACCACCGGCGAGTGGCGCTCTTATCCTGAGTACGCGGCGTGCTCGCTCGCCCTCCCGCATACCGCTCGCTTCCCCTTTGAGACCGTTTTACCTCGTCCTTGCCAACCCCTGTAGCCCCGCGGGCCCGGACTGCATGAAGTTGACAGCCTATAGTTCGAGAGATATCGTTGTCGAAAGAAATCTCGAAAAAGTGTTTTTTCGAAATACCTAACTTGAAAACCTTCCGTGAAATAATATTTTTTGTAACAAGCTTTTTTGTAAAGTTGAAAAATTTATGTCGGTTGCCGTTAATCATAGCAAAATCGGTAGATTTGTTCGTGAAATATTCAATTTTGAAAAAAATATAAAAAAACGTGATTTTACAAAATTGTGACGTTTTTGAGTTCTTCGAGATAATAAGTGGAATTAGGGGCGCTTTGATATTGAAATTTGCGAGAAGTTCCAGGGATAGCCCGCAGGGTCAACAATTTCTTTTTAAATGAAAGCGAGTACGTGACTACTATCACGCCTGTTGGTAAAGTAGTGATGCGTTCGAAGATGGTAAAATGCTGATTGATTAGCTGATTTAGCTTAACAAAAGCTTATTCACTCTTACCTTGAAGACACCTACCTTGTAATTGGATACGAGTATTTCTTATTATTATAATGCACCTTTAAAAGACCCTTGGTAGACATTAGTCTGTTCCGTGGGGTCTCGAGATATGATATCACGTTTATCTTACAAAATAATTTTAATAATATTTAGGACAGTTGACCACAAAACCAACAAAATTATCAAAATTGTTAAAGTAACCACTAAACTTTTAGATATTAAACATTCCGAGTAAAATAATGAGGTCCTCTAACACACACCTAAATAATATGGCAACGCTCTATATTGCCATAAAGACGCTAGCAGTGGTGTAACAAATTTTAGGGGTCTGTTTTTTGCGAATGAATGGTTTTCCTAGAAAGGCCTTTATCTATAAATGCCATTTTAAATCTTTGAAAAGACTCGTCCGGTTTTATAACGACATTTGATAATTGATACCTAAAAAAAATATTCGTGCGAAAAATTTCCTAATGCAGATCATTTTTCAATGAAACATGATTTTTCAATTATTTGCTCGTAGAAATGTGAAGGAAAATTTAAAATCGGTATATATTTTTATATGTATTTAATCATATTTTCACTATAAATTATAACTGGCTAACTAGCTAACTCTCATACAAACTACCTACTTCTTTTCTTTGTTTTGTCTGTTTTTTTAATCGCGAGGAAACTTGTAAACCAAAGAAATAAAAACACGCTCAGAAATAAGAAACTTACTGCCTTCATCATTAGGACGTATTAAGCATAATTTTTTTTAAAGAACTTAACGTAATATAAATGTTTATAGACTGACCTCCAAAATATCACACAGGTCCAGTACTCCCGTTGAGGCTCTAAAACTCTTCTGTACCGCACTATCCTTATATCGGCAGATCAGTTGGTCTACTGTCTTGAGCGCTGCGTGCTGTATAGCGAGGTATTTGCTCTGCATCAGCGCCAGCAGTGAAGACCAGTTGAACTGATTGCTTCTTGTCACTTCAGAAGCGCTCACCGGGTCGGCAAGTAGATTGCTGAGAGTCTATTGTAATGTTTTAATAAATTCATTAGAACTCCTACGAAGATTACCACGAGAGTAATCACTCAGTCACTTTCGTCTTACGCCCGTTAAGTAGCAGTAAATGCACCACTGTATTTCAAAGATATAGAGATCCGATATAAATACAGGCTGAGAGCCATTCCAGCTTTGTCCTGAGAGGTGAAAACGCTAGCCTTCTTTATTAAATGTTGTTTGCAGATGTCCATGGGTCGCAGCAGCCACTTTACCAGTCGGTGGACTGTAAGTCACTTGACACTTCATTTCCGACCTCGTAAGGGGAAACCTTCAACTATATCGTCCGTTGGGTGACGTATTAAGTCAAATAAAATAATGTGTGAGAGATTCTGTAGCTTACCGTTATTACCAAAATATAATCATCTCGAACTTACGATAGGTGTTTACAGAAAGTGTTACCAGAGGAATATTTCAAGATATTGTCTCTTTACGGACTGATAAGGCAGAGAATATTATACTTACAGTAATATCAGATGGCTCGAAATGAAATGAAATCTCTACATTTTCGACTTGTTTTCTTTTAAAATTCATTTGCGACCGTTTCAAACAATGAGATCCCTTTGCCCGTAGAAGAAACTCTTTAAGTAGCATCTCGTCAAGTCTTTAAAGGCACTGGTGATACCAGCGAATTAAAATATCCGACGGTATACAGTGTAGGGAGACCCCCTAATAGACGGAGTGACGGCGGAAATCAATAGATGGTGGTGGCACAGGATTGTACTTTGTGGCATTACTTGGGGGTCTAAGTTCAACAGTTAGCTTTTGAAGGACTATAACGATGATGCTAGTTGCAATTAATGATAATTGCAGGACATTTATTATTAACTTTATTGAAAAGAACTAGGTCTAATTTATCATTTTTTATATTAGTTATTTTAATTTTTGTACAAATTTTACTTTTAATTTTATAATGTGCTGTTGCTTGAACTTTATATATTTTACAAGAAATGAAAAAAGATTGGTTGCCTATAAAAAAGGGTGTGTGTGATTCATTATGGCAGTGTGACCATTTGTTGAATTTTTGTAAATTCGCGTTTTTCTGTTACAAACAAAAAAAGACCAATGAAGACTTACTAAAACTTTAAAATTTATACCTGCAGACAATTATTCTGAACATCAGGATCTGTACTGTTTTTCATTCGAGAAAATAAAGTATTCAGAATGTTCGCCGAGACCAGCTGTTCGCAGCCTAGAGGCTCCTTCGTTAGTTCCGATAATACTAAAGAAGCAAATTCTAAGACGAATACATCTTCAATCTGCAAAAGTACAGAAATAAATTCTACAATGTAAATACTTGGAATATTTTATCATACGTAATCCTACACCACACTAAAACTTTCTTCTGTGCCGTGAATGCGTTTTATGCCTAGCCACTTAAATTGTATACGGACAAACATCCAGACCCGCCAGAAATCGATGGATGCAGGTGACTCAGAACCATGTTCTATGAGTCATTAGGGGAGGCCTTCGATCAGCAATGGACTAGTAATGTGCTTTAATGGTAATGGAATTTGTAAACCTTCTTTGCCAAATATGTCAAATAAACCAAACTCGCAACTGCCAGATAACAAACTAAGCTCCTATATTTGCATTATATTGTTTGATATTTAATACCGAAGAAGCTAGTCCCATGTTTATGTAGCTTATGTATTTGGTATATTTGGTTAGGTTTATCATTGTGTAGGCGATGTGCTAGCCACTTAACCCTTCTTTCACATTTTTACCGACTTGAAAAATGAGGAGGTATTCAATTCAACTGTATGTTTTTTTTATGTCTTACCTCATAACTTTTCTCTAGGTGAATCGATTTTGATGATTCTTATTTTATCTAAAAGCTGGTGCTTCTCGTGTGATTCCATATAAATTTAATAATTAATCAAGATCTGACCAGTAGTTTTTGAGTTATCTTTAATACTTCAATAATTAACTTCGAATACATTAATGACGTTCTGATTTTAATTATATGTAGTACCCGGATGACCGAGCTTTGCTCGGTTTTTTTAATTACATTTCGATACAAATTACATGAATAATATTTTTTGATCTTATTGACATAATAGAAAAAACTGAACTGGTTATTTGAAGCAAAATCATGGGTGCAATTAGTTTAATTAAAATTGTCGTATTTTTAAAAAATACTAAAAAAGGGTTCGAAATAATAGATTTTCTCACAAAAGAAGGCAACTTGAAAAAAAAGGAAAATAAGTCAGACCGAAGACAGGACGCAAACCAAGGCATTACGATTTCGCGACCGCTCAATATCCACTTGAGCTATTACGATCATTAATACAGTGTCAAAATTTACCTTCTTATATTGTAGCAGTTTTTCATTGCCTGAAAACACGGACAAAAAGACATTTTCTAAAAATAAATCCTAGCTAGATCGATTTATGGCCCCCGAAACTCCCAGGACACTAAATTTTATGAAAATCGGAGCCGTTTCCGAGATTCCGATTATATATATACAAGAATTGCTCGTTTATATATACATATACATATATATACACATATATATATATATATATATATATATATTGAAGTCTGAACTTCTTTATGACTGAACGCAGTCCGAGTAGCTCGTTGCTCTTTGAATTCTGCCTACCTCCTCGAAGATCACAGGCATTAAGCTATGTACTCGTACTTAGGTACCGAAGACAGATAACAGTAACTGGATGTGGCAAATAGTGCGACGGTATCGGTTCTGCGTTCCGAACTTACCCGCCCAGCATGATCGTATAGACGGATCCTTATAACTTATTCTTGAAAAGCGTTATTTATTGTAGTATGTTGGACAAATTACTTTCTCCTTACTTTTTATACGTGGTAGAGCCACGCTGCAGCTATATTATAGTTGTAGCACAAATGGGTCGGCTCGATCAGAGAAGGACAATGCTCTCACAGAATACCAGCGTAAAATAGAAGCTTAATACTGCTGTGTTTCGTATGGTTAGTGTAGAAATACGGAGACCCTTTTTTACTGGTTACGAGGCATTCCGTCTTAGTCCTCAGGGGTGACAACACACCTGCATTTTGATTCTCGAGGATAAACGAAGAAGTCTATGGGCCACAGCATCCACTTACCATCAGGTGGACTGTGTGCTCATTTGTCGCCCTTATTCCATAAAAAAACTAACAAATGAGTCGCAGGCAATCTGCTGATTTCAAAAAAGAGTACCTCCTTATTTTTCATCAGTCGAACCGAATATATATTTTTTATAATATTAAAGTGAGGAACGAACTTGCAGTCCACCTGATGGTAAGTGGCTACTGTTGCCAATAGACGCCTGCAACCAACCTTAAACTTAACCAGTCACTTCCGTGGAATAAGATGGAATGCCTCAGCTGTAATTATTTTAGATATCTTTACTGAGTATCGATGATGAGATGGAGTGACGACCTAGAAAGACATGCAAGCAGTCAATGGATGCTGATGGCTCAGAACCATGCTTTGTGGCATTCCTTGGGGGAGATTTACGTTCAGCTGTGGACTTTTGAAGGGCTGTAATGATGATGATATTTTTACCCCTCACACCACAACACAGTAGTGCCGGTATGCGTGAAAAAAAATTGGTAAAAGAATGGTACCTAGGAAAAATGGTTCACCAAGTGTAAAGAATTTAGTTTTAATCATCCTTACTTTGACAAGCATATTGGCGATTTTCTTTAAATTCTGCGGATTTAGCAGCACTTGCTCAGGTCCACGTGGCAGCTGGCACAACTGTGCCAGGGCTTTCAGTGCGAATCGCCTGATGTTAAATTCATTGTGTTCAATGTGAGGGAGAATATAACGTATTGCCTCCAGGTCAAATAACAATTGACGATTTTGAAAGTCTTGCGAAGAGAACTTCGTTATTGCCCGAAGCGTCTAGTAAACAAAACCTTTTTTATCAAATAGTAAAAGCAAGCTGTGAAAAAATATTAGGGTAGCTCAGAGTAGCCGTAGTAGTTTGTGGGTGAAGCGCCGGCTGTAAATCACACAGTACGCAAACACCAGTTCGATCCCCACTGAAACCAATGGAATTGTTTTTTGTTTTAAATTGTATGGGCTCATTTACCACATAATTTTAACATCATGAGGAAATCTGTGTGTCTGAGGAATCCGCCAACATCCTCTATTAGGGCGGTATGACGGACTATTTTCTCCATCACCCTCTCAGAAATGAGAACGTCTTTGCCCAGCAATGTGATGTATGTAGAATGTAAGTTTTTTTTACTTTTTAAGACAGTGCTAAATTACAATCCCATTTGGTGATAAGTGGTGATGGTTTTGATTTACCTTCAACTAGTTAATAGTCTAAAGTAAATCAAAACCATATCGTCCCTTGGGTGTCGTAAGAGGCGACAGAGGAAAATTAAAACGGAAGATGGGCAGCAGCGTATTCCTGATAATAACTCAAAATAATAAAAAACGGTGGTTGCCAACCCGCCCGCCACGCGTGGCAACTATGGCAAGAGACTCTTATGTTCAGCAGTGGACTTTTGTAGGCTGTAATGGAAGGTTATAGTCATGAAATTATTGTATTATCATCGTTTTTTTCATTAACATACATAACATACATAAACACTCACGCCTGTCACCTAGAGGGGTAGGCAGAGACTACAGACTTCCATTTGGCACGATCCTGACACACCTCTCTCGCCTCCTTCACATCCATACACCTACGCATACATGCTCGTCGGTTAAGGGTACTCCTAATTTGGCCCGTTTTCAATAAATCGCCAATTTGGTCGATAAATTTTCGCCTAGGACGTCCCTTTCCGACTCTGCCATTCACTTCTGCAACATAAATTTTCTTTGTCACTCTTTCCTCATTCATTCTTTCGACATGACCAAACCACCGAAGCATTACTTTCTTAATCCTGGTCAAAACATCATCTTGCAAACCACACTCTTCTCTTATTACACAATTTCTTACCCTGTCGTTCAGATTCAGCCCTAATATACTCCTTAGGGACCACATTTCTACTGCGTTGATTCTACTCTCATGCTTCTTCTGCCACACCCAACTTTCACTACCATACGTTAAAGTAGGGACCAACACAGCATTGTGAATTGCCATACGTGCCTTTTTTGACACATTTTGACTCTTTACAATAGAGTGCAGGGCCCCATTTACTCTATTTCCCGCATTCACTCGTCGTTCTATATCCTTATCATATCTCCCATCCCTGCTAAATACGCAGCCCAAATATACAAACTCATCTACTTGCTCGATCAACTCCCCTTCTATTCTTATTTCACAAATCGTTTTACTTTCTTCTCTTTCAAAAACCATAACCTTCGTCTTACTTGCGTTCACTTTCATACCCCTTTCTTTTAATGATCTGTTCATTAATGTAACCATCATTTGCAACTCGGCCGCCGACGACGCAAGGATAACTTGATCATCGGCGTACAAAAGGCATTTGACGGTTAACTCACCCATTCTTAATCCGCATTCTTCAACTTTCAAATTTTGCAAACAACTGTCCATTAATAGGTTGAACAGCCACGAGGAAGCCACACAGCCCTGTCTGACACCTTTATGGATGTCAAACCAGTCCGAGTAGACCCCGTTGATCCTAACACAAGCACTAGAGTCCCTATAAAGAGACTCCAATGCCTGTATCAAGCCAACGCTCAACCCAAATGAGTTCAGTGTTTGCCATAGCACATCCCTATCCACTCTGTCATAGGCCTTTTCCAAGTCCATGAACGCACAAAAAACCTTTTGGTTTTTGGCCAAAAACTTCTCCGCGATCATGCGGAGATTTTTCATTAAAAAGGAAACGTGTGAAAACTGAATTATTAAATGTATAATACATTTATAAATACAGACATATACATATAGGTCTAGGTAATAAAAGCATGTTAAAAGTCTGAAGATGATATCGTGGTCACGTGACACATCTAAAGATCAGGCATCATGATTATTATATTTTAAGAAAGCAAGATTAGTTACTTGACATAGTATTTCTGGCTCCGGTGATTCCAGAAGCAGTACAGCTGTACGGGCAGTTTCCGGCGTAATGTTATAAGGATGAAACGTTAAATCTTTTTTATCGGCAGATCTATTCTCTCTGTCTTTTTGCAATGGTTTCGCCATTTCGTCTACAAGTAAAAATTATTATTTTATAAATATTTCCTAATAAACTTCCGAAAAAACGTTTTCTATTTTTCAAATAATAACTTTTGACGTTTGAAATGACAGTCATAGTCATATTATTTGAGAACAAAGTTATGAATAACGTCAAACATTATAGTTTGTAAAGCGTACCAAATTTTTGCTAGGACTAAGTTTCTACTATTATATTCATAGAATACTATGTATTATATTATTCTATGGCTATATTAGTACACTTTTTTTAGATTGTAGGTCTATATCAACACCACTATAATTTTAATTTTAGAACTATTTATAACTACTGTCTGTGTACCTTATTCATAAAAAAGAAATAGTGTTTGGATACACCCTTGAGACTTTAATTCATTTGAATAACGTTTTAGATTAGACGACCTACACGACATGATTCGTTTCAACTTTTTTTATAGGAGTAATGGTGACCAACGAGCTCACAGTCATGCTGATGCTAAGCGAATGGTGTGGCCCATAGACACTTAAGAATCAAAGTTCAAATGCGCTGTCACCCCTGAGGTTAAGATGGAATGCCTCGTAACCATTAAAAAGTCTCCAGTTGTCTACACACCATACTAAACAGAAATGTTTCTGGTGACTCAAAAGCTGGCGGATACTTTTTTCAACGGATCAACCTGGCGATATAACGAGGCAACACGTTCAGACTTCTAGGCACGCTAACGACAGACGGAGGCGATTTTTAACTTTATTTATGCCTTTGAGTTGTAGTATGTGTAATTCTGCAAATTCCTTTATTATTTTTACTTGTATAATATAAGGGGTAACTGTTTGTTATTTTTGGTAGCCTACTACTACGTACGGAAGGGTAATTTGGTCATTCGGGTAAAAACACTTTCTTGCAACTCAAAAACTACACAACAACCTCCCGTTTGTCGGCCAATCAAATGATAAAGCGTCAAAAGGGCGATGCTTTATCGACGCCGTTTTGACGGTTGATATGTAGTAAATATTTTAGTATGGTATAGTGTAGGGAGATTTTTTAAGTAGCTTTTTGGAAGGGTTTCTAATTATTGACAAAGCTTGTTTACAATTTTATTCTTAATATATTTGTTATAGTATACGAATTTGTGTTTTTGGCTCTGTCCTTCTCATAGTTTCGGTTTTATAGGGCGGCAAAGCCTAAGGTGATCTCTACGATACTCTACTCTAGGTATCTTACTACTATCTACCACTACTGATCGATAGTAAAATATGACGTTACTGACTACAGTGAAGAAGCACCTGCCATCCGGTGGCAGATGTAGTCGGCGCCCGGGGCTGTTAAAGCTGAAAATGCCGCTTCTCATTGCATCAAATGCCCATCCCCCTACCCTTACATTTTCGCAAGAATCTTAAACAATACAAAATCGCTAAATAATATGGCATCACGACTTGCCGACGTACGTTTCTTTCATATTAGGGTTTAAAGTATGAAATTGCCGTATTATATATTGAAAAATTCAAACACCTTTTTTTCTAGAGAAAGAATATATTTAATACCCTTACATTTTCGCAAGAATCTTAAACAATACGAAATCGCTAATATTAAAATAATAAAGCATCACGACTCGCCGACGTACGCTTTTTTCATATTAAGGTTTCAAGTATGAAATTGCCGTATTATATATAGAAAAATTCAAACACCTTTTTTTCTAGAGAAAGAATATATTTAATTATTCGATGTATTTAAAATCCCTACATTTCTGTACTTGCTGATCTATGCAAGGCAAGCTTTAACGCGTGCTCCATTATATGCACACTGCACTTCACTTAATTCATAAGGCATCCATTTCTTGAGCTTATTATTTCTATAAGTCAATCTTTTATCTAAGATTGTCTTGTATCAATGGTGTGGTAAAAAATGTTCGTTTAAAAATATTTATTATGTAATAATGAAGCCAAAAGCCAAAGAACCGTGATAACTCAGATGGTTAGCGCTCGCTGTAAATTTCACAGTACGCGAGCGAACCGGGTTCGATCTCCGAGGGCACCAATAAAATTGTTGTAATTTAAAGTACTGATTTACCCCGGGCTCGGCGATGAAGGAAAACATCGTGAATAGACCGGCATGTCTGAAAAATAAGAAAAAAATATTTGGATGACTTGTAAAGTTCGCCAACACGCATTGGGGCAGCGCGGCGGACACTTCCTTGCCCTAAAACTTTTATTCATTAATTCATAAATAAAACGTAACTAATTAAAAACTTTTTAGTAAATTGTTAGTACTGGCAATTAATTTCTATTTTTTACGGATTTTGTTTTGTTTTCCAAGAAAGTCACGTATGTCATTTTAACGTAATACAATTTTTAATGTTGATGTACACTTATATATGACCTTTATGCGAAATAAAGGCTTAGTTTTTCGTTACATAGGAATATTCGCAAGGAAATTTAGGTCTTTTCAGGAGACATGGTTACTGCCATGGTGGAGCAGTGCTGGGATGTCTACGGCTCCGCTTTGGGCACTAGACACAGTAGTACTGGTGGTGAAGTTATGTTCAACTATCACTATGGCTGTCGTGAGAATTATAATCCCGCCGGCAATGAAAAGTTTATATGGCGAAACTGTATTGGTTTGTAAATTGTTGATTTTAAGTCTTACAGATAAAAGATTTTATTAAAATCCAAAGGTTCTAAATGCTTAATGTCTTGCGGAAATCTACGATAGCAAACCAGAAAATTTAAATAAGAAAAAGAGTAACGGAGAGAAGGAAAGCGTCTATATCTCAATCTGAGACCACTTATTCTTGAGGGTGTTATATAATAATCTCTATAGTGTTGCTCCTCTGCGCACTGGCAAACATATCACTTATCTTCAAAATATTTTTAACTTTTCAAGCATGTGTTACGATGATGGATATAAAATTAATGAGCGTTAAAACTCCACCACTCGTTGTAGTAGTAAAAAGTACTACGCAGGCAATTGGCTTAGGTCGTTCCACCAGTCTGAGTCATTGTTATTCTACTAATTATTTATTTACAAAAATGCTGCTGAGATGCGATGCATAGTGACGGAGCTATTGATTTGGAATCTTCATTTATTATGGTGATGAAATATTATATTTACTTTTAATGCGTTCCATGAATATTTAATAAAGTTGTTACAAAGATACATTTATTTATTTAAATATTTTTTTATAATAAGGGTGAACACAGAATCAACCTGATGGTAAGTGGATGCTGTGGCCCAGACACCTACATCTATCTTCGGTCAAGAAATAAAATGCGTAGTCACCGCTGAGTACTGAGATGGAACGTCTCATTTCCAGTAAAAAGTTTCACCGGTTCTCTACACTCGCGGTTTACTTTCCTCTGGTCACTCTACTACATAAAGGTATCAAAGCCCAACTACAATGACGAGTTAAAAGAAAATACGTGACGAATGACTTTTGAAAATTAGATATTTAAAGAAACTATAGCTGTCGCTCTGCGAACGCGAGTGCTATAACGAAAACTACAGATCCGACTGAATAGCCTAAGTAAAAAGACATAATTCGATGTTTGGCTCTCTACCACTTCCTCTTCCAATACTGGACCAACTTAAAAGATATTTCATAAAATGAATAAGAATGATATACACTGTATCCCTGTTTTTCTTTATTCTGTATTACTTAGTTATCAAATTTGAACACTAAAGCCTTTGTTGACAGCAGTCTAAATAGGCAATTTTGAGCATTTTGTAAGGGTTCTTATAAAGATAATGTATCATCATAAAGGAAAACATAGGGACATAGAATAGGTTGATATTAAAATTACTTTAAAAATAATTACCAAAAGGGCATAAACGAGCAAGAAAACAGGCGAGAGTGTTTCTATGGAGAAAAGACCATTTGCGTTTCCTCATAACGATTATACAAAATTATTTAAAGATAACCGGCGCTGGTCAAGGATTAGGACGCGAGCTAGCGATTCAGTTCGCGGAGCTGGGCGCCACCGTTATATGCTGGGACATCGATGCGCGTAGAAACAATGCCGTTGTTAATCAGATACGCAGCAAAGACGGCGAGGTACACATGTGTATTATTTTTACTATTATTATATAGAATAAAGGCAAACAAGCATACAGTCTAGCCGATGCTGTGGCGCATAAACCACATCTATCCTCGATTAAGAATAAAAATGCTGATGCGTTGTCACCGCTGAGAACTAAGACGAATGTATCATTTCCAGTAAAAGAGTCTCCGATTCTCTACTCTAACCATACAAAACACAGCAGAATTAAGCTGCTATTTTACGCTGGTGAGCGTGGTCCTTCCCCGGCGAATCGACTCATTCGTGCTATAACTACATATACTATAGCATAACTGTAGCTTGGCTCTACTACAGTAAAATACCATATAGAATAAAATAAAATTAAATTGATAACTGTATTACAAATTTTCAATACATTCATATAGACATAGATGTACCTACCTACCTATCCAGGTCAAGCTGATGAAAAACGAGTAAAAAGTCTCAGAACATGAAGGCGAGCTCTGTGCTCACCAATATAGCTTGAAATTTGAAAACGCCATAAATACTTAACACATGACCTGTTTATTTTTTTCAAATAGCCGTTTCTTTAGTAGTAGTAGTATACAGTTCCCCGATAAAATGTGGATGCCGAGGCGCATATACATCCACATCTCACCTTGCTTAAGAATTAAAATTTCGAAAATATATCCGGGTTATATTTATAAATTTTATTTTGTTGCAATGTTATGTGGGTGGGGTGTTGTATTTGGAATTGATAGAGTATGGAATTTATAGTGTTTTTGTTTTAAATTTCTAGTTGTTTGTAATATTATGTGGGTTGAGTACTTATTTAATTATGTAATAGGATATAAGAGTGCATTTATTCGCCAACAAACTGTCTTTACAGTTTGGCGAAGTTATGAACTTATGTAATGTTTTTTTTCTGTAAATGTCATTAAATTAAAAAAAATGTAGATGCCTTGTTGCAAGTTGGAATGCTTCGTTTCCAGTAATAAGGATCTCCGGTTCTCTACACTCATCATACAAAACACAGCGGTATTAAGCTGCTAGTTCACGCCGGTAGTATAGTTCTGTGATTGCCAAGCATGGTGATATAGGCAAATCTTTCCTCCACTGATGAAACTCATGTCCAGTGATGACATTTACGAGTTGATGATAAAAGGGATTATAATGTGTGTGTTGACTTTTGACCGTGCAGTGTAAGAATACTACTCATTATCGTTCCGTGGGCGTCGTAAGAGGCGACGGAGGGAAATAAACCAGGGATTGGGCAGCAGCTTCTTTCTAATAAAATATAAAAAATAGGTAATAATTTGCGGTTGCCAAACTATCTGCCAAGCGCAGCTACTATGTAAAAATCCTTCCTAAGAGGAAACCTTGAAGGGAGGACTATGATCAGCGCTGGACTTTTATAGGCTGTGGTAGATGGAATGATGAATGTGTGTTTCAGTGCTTCGCCTTCACTATAGACGTGACAGTCCGCGAGCAGGTGTCTACGCTGGCTGCGCGCATGCGCCGGCAGCTGTCTGACGTGTCGATGGTGGTGAGCAACGCGGGTGCCTTCTCCTGCTCGCCTATAACGAGTTACAAGCCTGACGCCATCGCCAAGATTATTGAGATCAATTTAATGGCGCATTTTTGGGTAACCTATCAATTTTTTATCTGAAAATAATAATAATCATCGATACATGCCTCCGCGAACATAGTAGATGCACTATAGTAACGAGCTGGTCCCAACAAAATACTAAACGCATTGTTATATTGCACGCGCAGTGCACTGTACGTCCGCTGCGTGTACCCAACCCACGTGCTACACGTATAAAAAGTTTGACAGAATTCTTTGAAAAGCATTATTTTTACCTGTCTTGACTGTCCAACGTGCCGGAGGCGAAAGACATATTCCGACAGGTACACACTGTGTGCGGCCTGTCGAGAGTCAAAGTCGAAGCCCCCTATAGGCGCGGTTTTCCGGCGCAGTGCCACCGCTGCCAACTCTACGGGCATGCGGCGGCCAACTGCTCAGCCTCTCCCAGGTGCGTTAAGTGCCTAGACCCGCACAGCTCGAAAGAGTGTCCTCGGCCCCGTGATACCGAACACCCACCCGCTTGCGTCCTTTGCGGACAGACTGGCCATACGGCCAACTTCAGAGGCTGCCCTCGCGCGCCTCGCCCCAATCTCGACAACAAAGCTGCCAAAAAAGCACCGCCACCGGTCAATGACCGTACATTCCCGGCTCTCCTATCCAAAATGCCCCTTCAGGGCAACTCTCAGTCACCTCAGGACTTAATCGGCCCCCTCAGGAACCCTACAGGCCTCCTCACCTTCGCCCACTAGGGCCCCAACATCAGGCGGAACCCTCTTACGCCGATAACGTAGATACAGTATACACTGCTATCCGCAATATCGACGTAAGAGAGATCGCAATTTTAGCACGCAAACTGTGCGCTTCCCAGTCCCCTCAGGACCGTCTGCTCGCGCTTACCGAGCACCAACACCTTCTAAACTCAATATAATTAGTCATCCCATTCGTAAGCTGCCTTAATTAGGCAGTAATTCTTCCCAGCGGCTACTCGCCGCTAGCGCCCCCCTTTCACCCAAAGGGGGTCGCGTTCGATACGGCTTAAAGATCTCTAGCTATATTGTTAAGCCAGTCCCTAAAGGCGGTGTTTAGTGGGTAAAAGTCTCCACATAACCACGCAGCCGGCTGCGTGGTATGCTATGAGCATTCACCGCCTCCCTCCCCCGCTTTCCGGAGGGTTGCCCATATTGCTTTGGGCGCAAAAAAAAATTAAAAAACTGTTTTGACTCTTGAGAGGACTTAGCGAATCTGCGAGTCAGCATGTTGCAACGTACTGCCAGTTCTCTGCGTTCTCTCTCAATATCGCAGTCATCGCTCATGTTTTCAGTGAGCCAGTGCGCCAGATACTTAAACTGAGGTACATACATTTTATTTTTCAATTTTACATAAAATTGCCAACACAGTATACGGAAGTATTAATGTATGCTTTTTAGCTCTTTGAAGTCTGCCCTAGCTTTTCATTAAAAGATTGTTTTTGGACACTTTTTGAGTGGAATAAGAAATATCAAAAGCTCAAATGTCGTCTGAATTGTCACGCGATTTTTTTTTTCAATTTATGATATCAGAGTGGCCAACTGGCTCCTGATAGAAAGAGTCTATACTACGGCTACCGAGAAGCGATACCAAATATAAATAAAACCAATGCAAGGTTATTAGGAATAGCAGGGGTCAATCAATCTTTTTGATAGATTATATATTTAAGTAGACAATATAGTTTTAAAAAATGTCTAACAAACCAAAAAATAGACTTTAAAAACTTTGTTATAATTTGAATTATTGTATAATGTAGATTCAAATTAAATAAATGCTTTCTGCGCCATCTCTTTTCTGTATGGGTATTTATCATTAGGCCAAGTTTCTTTAACATATTTGTAGCTATTAATAACTATATTTTTTTCATTCTCAGTAAAACTTGTCGCCTAAATTAAAAATTAAATCAAAATGATATACATATACTTTACTTACATGCATCTTTAATAAATTAAGAAAAGTTTTATTATTACAGTTGCTGTTTTGTAAATAACTTTAAGATAACTTTAAAGTACACTCCGAACCAAGAAGTTTTAATTAAAACTACTAAACAACATTCATATATATCCTATTCCTATACATACCTTTGGACATTGATTTATATATTAAGTACACTAGATCAGTAATAACCGCGCCAAAGCGTTGCCACTGCACATATGGCCACAGCCATATGCCTAGCAAACGTCAGTTCAGTTAATGGTAAATGCATAGTGAAAGAATGCTACTCAAGGTCACAAAAACGTAATAAATCAAGCGGAATCACTTTCAATACATAATTTTTAGGTCTTGTTTTCATATAAACGTAAAAAACCTCAAATAATTAAATAAAATTAACGAATATTGCCATTTAGGTTCAATGTTGCCACTTTTCCGCATTTGTGATTATCCTACATTAATGGGAAACTATATAATTAATGGAGTAAGTTTTATTGTTACCTCTGATTTGAAATATTTTGGAAATCATAATAAAAACTACGTTTTAACTTTCATACAAAATAATTAATTATTCTTATTTTAGTTTATTAATGAATTATCTATTAAATATATTTTAATACCTATTTTATTAAAAAAAAATTATATTAATTATAATTTCATATAAATTTTATATTAGTTATATTTTATTACCTATTTTATGTTTTTTACTAACAAATATTAGTACAATAAAAATACTTATAAAAATATATTTTATTTCATCATTATGTTTACTTCTATTCATCTGATATGCTGTGTATCCTTTTTTTCTAAGGGGACGCAATAAGGATTTTAAAATAAAATACATATGCTTTTTAATATAAAAACAACTCATTTTTATTGTGTATTTTAGATAAAATTTCATACCACCCCGCCCACAGCCACACCTTCCCCCCATTGCATGTTTGTGTGTCTATCTTTATCTAATCTTAGCGACGATATTGTTTTCGCAACTTGTGTAAGTGAGATAGATATATCCTATACCTTTAAACGAGCAATTCTTATATATATAATCGGAATCTCGCAAACGGCTCCAACGATTTTCATAAACTTTAGTGTCCAGGGAGTTTCGGGGGTAATAAATCGATCTAGCTAGGATTTATTTTTAGAAAATGTCTTTTTGTCCGTGTTTTCAGGCAATGAAAAACTGCTACAATATAAGAAGGTAATAGCTTACATGGATATCGAGCGGTCGCGAAATCTTAATGCGTTGGTTCGCGTCCTGTCTTCGGTCCGAATTTTTTCCCTTTTTTTTCAAGTTCCCTTCTTTTGTGAGAAAATCTATTATTTTGAGCCCTTTTTTTTAGTATTTTTTAAAAATACGAAAATTTGAATTAAACTAATTGCACTCATGATTTTTTATTCAAATAACCGTTCAGTTTTTTCCATTATGTCAATAAGATCAAAAAATTATTATTGATCAGTATGTAATTTGTATCTAAATGTAATTTCAAAAAAAAAAACAGAACAAAGCTCAGTCATCCGGGTACTGTTTATTTAAAATGTTTAGTAAGTTCAAAGCTACGTCGTCGCGTTTGGATAGTGGATACACTTTTTTCGAAGCGCGGTAATGTGGTTTGCTCCTCTAGTGATGCATAACTCAATGCCTTTGGATGTTTCTTTTTCGGAAGTAAAATCTGTTGATTTATTTCTCGACGTACTTAGTTGTGGCTCCATCATTAACCACTCTTAATAAAAACAATTATCAACAAAACAAAATAACAATGATTAAATAAACAACAATTACTAAAATGGCCTCTCGAATGTTGGCGAACCCGTCTTGACCCTGACATGTTTTTGCCGGAAAAACGATGCATTACGACAAATACACAAGATGGAAAGTGATAGATAATAGATTGTCAACTCCACAGTCGTTTGTAAGGTAAATGACCTTTCGTATCGCTGCTAGTTAGCCGTACTATAGTGCAGCCAATGGACAACAAACAAGCATTCAGCTTCAAAGTAGACCACAGTTGCGTTATCACACCTATGCACAAGATGAAATGTTTTACAGGCTGTAATAATCCTCTTTGGTCCTAGATACCGAAACTTGATGAATTTTCATCACTATAAATACCATAACATACATACATAAACACTCACGCCTGTCACCCAGAGGGTTAGGTAGAGACTAAAGACTTCCATTTGCCATGATCCTGACACACCTCTAGCCTCCTCCATATCCATATACCTACGCAAACATGCTCGTCGGTTATGGTTACTCTGAATTTGGCCCATTTTCAATATATCGCCAATTAGGTCGATAAACTTTCACCTGGGCGAGCTGGTTGGCAACAGCGGTTTTTTTGTTGTACAATTTCTGTTACCAGGAAGATGCTGTTGCAAATCTCCTGCCTGTTTCCCTCTGTCGCCCTTTACGACACACACGGGAAGATATGGGGTAGTGGATATTCTTAACCGCCACCACTACACGGCAAGTCTGTTCTCAAGTCAGGCCTTTTTTTATACGATAGGGTGACAAACGAGCACACAGTCCACCTGATGCTAAGTGGTTGCTGCGGCCCATAGACATCTACATCTATCCCCGATTACAAATCAAAATGCAGATGCGTTGTCACTCATGAGGACTAAGATGGAATGCCTCGTTTCCAGTAAAAAGGGTCTCCGGTTCTCTACACTCACTATACGAAACACAGCAGCATTAAGCTACTATTTCACGCTGGTTTTCTATGAGAGCGTGGTCCTTCCCCGGTCGAGCCAACCCATTCATGCTACAATTATACTACTAATATAACTGCAGCATGGCTCTACCACGTATTACTTTTGCTTGAATTTTCTCCGCAAAAGGGAGTCCGTTTAATCTAACTCCTACTTTCCGAGGTACATCTGTGGAGGTTACTGATCATCTCGAGCTTCTCGGCATATAGTTGAGTGCTAACCTTAACTTTGGCGCCAAAATTCAGTGGAAAGCACAAACTGCCGACTAAAAACTGGATATTCTAAACAAGGTGAAGCGATACTTCACGCCTGGGCAGCTTCTAACTTTATACAAAGCTAAAGTCCAAACAGCCATGGAGTATTGTAGTCACCTTTGGGACGGCTCAGCAAAATATCAACATGCCGCACTCGACTTAGTGGAAAGCAGATCCAAGAGGTTTATCGGCGACAAAAAGCTGGTGGAAACTAAGCTTCACAGCTTAGGTCATCACCGCCAAGTTACTTTTTTGTCGGTCTTTTACAGATTGTACTTCGGAGAGTGTGCCCTTGAGCTTCATAAGCTCATACCGTCATCTCCATTCTCCTATCGGAATACGAGTCTTACTGCAGGTTACCACCGAGTCCGAGTGCATATTAACCTTAATGTCTAGTTTAATAATAAAAAGAACAGTGCACGTACTGCTACTTGGCGGTAAAATATGTAAAAAAGCGTAGCCTCACAAGACAGAAAAGGAGTCCTTAGTAAGTTATAATACTGCCAAACCACCTAGTTGCCAAATCTCATAGTTTTTAAAATAATTACAATAACTCGCTATATTACAGATTATCCAAGCATTCTTACCGAACATGATCGAAAAGAGGCACGGACACATCGTAGCCATTAATTCGAGTGCAGGTCTCCTTCCATGTGCGGACATGGTGCCGTATTGCGCCGCCAAGTTTGGCCTCCGAGGTAATTCCACCAATAGCGAGGTACTCATGTTAGTATTCTATCACTTTTCACGACCTAGGGAAATGTCGTTAGTTACTGCGAGAAACTAACATCCGTTATTTTTCATTCACTTATTTATTCATTATAGCCCTTCACAAGTACACAGCTGAATATAGGCCAAGGAATGCCACGAAGAACGGTCCTGAGCCACCTGCAACCATCGACTTTCTGCATGTCCTACCAGGTCGTCACTCCATCTAGCAGGGGTCACTCTACACTTAGTCTACCGATACTAGGTTGCCAGAAAAACCTTCCAAAGAAACCCCGAGCATAACTTTCTCTCTAAATAGGTTGCTGAGCGCCCTTACGCTTCTTCATATGGCCAGCAGGGAAGGACCAAGTCTCAGATCCAAAAATCATCACTGGCAACACGCACTGGTAGTACAATCTTGTTTTCAGGTTTTGAGGTAGACCTGACGAGAAAACGTGTCGTAATATTCCGAACGCTACCGAGCCGAATTGAATCTATCGATTGTCATCTCATTCCAAGTTTGACTGATATATAGACGGACCATCTGTCCTAGGTAAACATACTCGTCAACAGCTTCCAGCGTAGTGCTCCCAATACTTACCGGAATAGGTATGACATGTAGACGTTACATATGATCTTTGTTTTATCAATGTTCATTTTAAGACCTATCCGTAGAAAGACACTATTGAGGTCGTTGAGCATAGTACATCCTCCAGCAATTCTGTCATGAGGACGACTACAACGTCGGCAAATCGAAAATCAGTGATGTACTCGCCACTGATGTTAATAACGTATCCTTTTTAGTACAATAGCTTAAAAACGTCACTCTCTGCAGTTGGATAGGTTTCGTACTCCGGTTCTGTACTCGGATAACCATCTTAGCCCCACTGTACAAACACTTCAATATACCAACTTGGCACCACCGAAAAAACTGTAGTACCGCTAAAATTTCGAAAGAATAAAAGACTTAATCATAACTAAATCATAGTCTAGATGTGCAAGACAAAGTGGCAGATTGTACTCTTCAGTCTTATATACAATTTGCCGAAGGGTATGTTTGTGGTTGGTACTAAAGCCTTTTCGGAAACCGGCATTTTCGGGGGAGCTGGAAGTTGTTGAGTCTGCGAGACGACTCGTAATGACTCTCGAAAATAGCACGTAGACGCGACTCAGGAGGGAAATCGGTCAGTAATAGAGCGTTGTCGTCTTTCTTAAAGAACAAGATCAGCATTTCTGCTTCACGCCTCCGGAGTAGTGCCATCATGGAGGATGGGATTGAAGAGCTTCTGAAGGACTTTCAGTACTGGTTCTCCACCCGATTTTTCAGGTTTTGAAATTAAGATAGTGTCAGATAAGACTTGCTCTTGGGTCGTGACTCACTTTTGCGTGTGGCTCCAACGATGACGTGTAGAGCTGCCCTTAGAACCTCTCAATCTCACTCAAAACATCAGGTATCCCAGAAACAATGCTACCACATTCAGTCTTCAGCTTTGACATTTGACTCTTTTTAGCAGACAGACCTCTAGGAAACGAAAGACTTTGGAGCCTTGGTTCCAATCGATCTTAAGAGTTATTTGTAAAACAAGACAAAAGATGAAAACAGTAATGACAAACCCGACTGCTTAAAAGAGTTTACTTAAAAGAGAAAAGTTTTAGAGCCTACGTCACTTATACAATTAGACGATTCTAATGACACATACATGTTAAGATTTATCAAGCCATTTAAGCTACAGAGAGCGCCAAAGAAATTGACGTAGGTACATGCATACGTACATACACTTGAAAAAGTAATACCCTTCTTTCTGGGGCAGTCGAGTAAAAGGTAAGTCACAACCTTTATATACATTCCACTGAGCAATATCCACCTCTCATTTCTGAGAGGGTTATATATCAATTACTCCGCTGCACTGCCCCAGTGTTGGCAGACTTCACAGTCCTATAAAAATATTTTTTTTTGTATAGGAGAGGGGGCAAACGAGCATACGGCTCACCTGATGGTAAGTGATTACCGCCGCCCATGAGCAACTGCAACACCAGGGGAATTGCAGATGCGTTGCCGGCCTTTTTAAAAGGAGTAGGCTCTTTTCTTGAAGGTCCCTAAGTCGTATCGGTCCGGAAAAGTCTCTGGTGGTAGTCGCCTCCACAAGGAAGTTGTGCGAGGAAGAAAACTTCTTTCAATCGCACGGTGGTGGACCGCCAGTCATCCAGATGGTATGGATGTTAGGTATTGCGAGTTTTGTTGCGATGTGCGATGTTGAAATTGTGCGGCTGGAATTAGTCCGAAAAATTCCTCAGAGCATTCCCCGTGATAGATGCGATAGTCAGTTAAGCCGATCGGAAAGAGCTCGATCGCCGACGATTCGAACAGCTCTGCGCTGGATGCGATCAAATGGAAGGAGCTGGCACTGGGGATCCCCGGCCCAGAGATGGGAACAGTATTTCATGTGCGGCCGAACCTACGTCTTGTAAAGTTGCAGGCGGTGAGCCGGCATGAAATTTTGTCCTGCTGTGCTGAAAACGCCAAGCTTTATAGAGGCCAACTTGGCCTTCTCTTCCAAGTGACCACGAAACTGCACGTCACTCGATATGTCGACGCTGAGGATTCCAATACTGGCTGAGGCAACAAGGCCTTGAAACTGAGGAGATACGACGAAGGGGTTTGTTTTTGCGGTAAACGCGCAAAATTGTGTCTTCTGGGAATTAAACTGGAATAGATTTAGTCGCCTCCAGTCCGAGACTTTGTTTCGAACAAAGTTTCGACTTCAGACACAACTTTGTTCTGGTACTCTGCGACGTTTTCCCGAGAAATATTGGCACGGCCGGTGTATAAAGCATCACCGGTGCTGTCGTCTGCATAGCAATGAATGTTGCGGGTTTGCAACATGTCATTAATATGCAGGAGAAACAGCGTTGGTGATAGCACGCAGCCTTGTGGAACACCAGCGTTAATGGGCTTGTAATCGGAGCATGCACCGTGTACTACGACCTTGATGCTCCGATCAGCAAGAAAGCTGGTGATCCAATTGCATCATTTCTCGGTAAGCCCATAGGAAGGGAGCTTCGAAAGAAGCGCTTTGTGCCAAATCCGATCGAAGGCCTTCGCAATGTCCAAACTAACGGCCAACGCATCCCCCTTGGACTCTACTGCCTCCGCCCATTTATGAGTTAGGTAACCCAGAAGATCACCAGCCGAGCGACCGCAACGGAAACCGTACTGGCGGTCACTAATTAGCTGGTGATCTTCAAGGTACCGCATGAGCTGGCTGTTAATAATGGATTCCATTATTTCAGAGAACAAGGAGGTAATGGCAATAGGCTTATGGTTGGACGGATCAGAGCGGTTACCATTTTTAGGGATCGGGTGCACCAGGGCAGTCTTCCATGATTTCGGGACTACGCCGAGGGAGTAGGAGTACCGGAAAAGACGCGTTAAAACGGTGCCAACTCCGGAGCACACGTCATCAGCACAATAGGAGGGACGCCATCGGGCCCACTCGACTTGTTGACGTCCAGGGAAAGGAGTGCTCTGCGCACTAAGCGTTGGGTAAACAGAAATTCTGCATGGAGCACTCACTCCGCGGGATGATCGGCGATGTGTTCCCCCCGTCATCAAGAGTCGAGTTGGACGCAAAGAAAGAGCCTAGGAGATCGGCTTTGTCCTTCGCGGCATGGGCCAGTGAGTCGTCCTCCCTGTGCAGAGATGGGAGAGATGGCTGACAGAAGTTCCCTTGGATAGCCTTGGCGAGAGACTAGAATGCACGTGTTCTCGAAGGTAGACGAACTAGTTTCTCAACAATTCTGCCGATGTGCTCTGACTTTGCCTTATATTTTATTTCTCACACATTTCCTTACGATGTTTTCTTTACCGTCGAGCAATTGTAAAAACAGCAATTAATATCTGGATTAATTGGTGTCAGCTAGGATCAAACTCGATTTGCCTGTGTACTCCAAAATTTACGATGACGGCTCGAGGTCACTGATCTGCCAGGGAGTTGTTGATTACGTAAAATTTTGTGCCATCCAACAGCATAGAAATCTTCCTTATGAACTTTAAAATCCACTGCTAGGTAGAGGTCTCTCAAAGAACACGGCATATAACATATGTATTCCCTAATAACTTGAGAAATTGAGTGTGCGAGTGACACTCATCACGCTGGGAAAGCGGTTTGATGAGCGTATAGCCGCTACCCTTGGTGATGCTGCTCTTCGTCACTAGTCTGGCATTTAAGTCTAGCGTATTTTTTATTTCCACCAGGGTACCTTCCCCGATGGCCATTTATTAGCTAATGTTTCACAAAATCACATGCAATTTTTTTGTCACAAATTGAAACCATGGACGAGAGGAGGCACCGAAACTGCGATTGGTCTTGCGGTTCTTGCACTGTGTTCCCCAATTAGTGATACTGTAAGGGCAATCTCTTGACTACGCAAAAATTACAACCGTCGAAATGTATACGTACTACGTGAACATATTTCCCATTATTTTTAAATAACCGTCGTGAGTTTCGTTATTATTAAAATTGTTGACTCAAGCACATTCGGACTGATTTTCCACTATCATACGGTTGCCAAAACTTCATCGTAATGGGTGCATACAGGTATAGAAAAAACTCGGGCTAAGAATTCGTATAGTTTCCATTTTAGACGTACATTTTCATCAACCCAATCCCGCATACACCTACAATAAATGTATAAATTTTATCCTGAATTAACATTCAAAATGGAGATGAGTTGTACGTTGCAACCAGTAAAGAGGGTGTCCGGGTGCTACTTTACGCTAGCATTTCGTGAGAGCGTAGTTCATCCCCAGGCCCACACATTGGTGAATGAATGAATGAATATACTTTATTGTACACCACAAACAAATTTACAAAGAACATAACAGAGAGCAGATTACATGTACAATTTGGCGGCCTTATCGCTACATAGCGATCTCTTCCAGGCAACCAAAGGTGTAAAGGATTAAAACAGTGAATACTAGGTAGGTGGTGCAATATAAATATACCTAATATAATATCAATACATGCAATAAAATAACTTAAATAACTAATACATTAAAAAATATGATACACATATACATACGTATATACATAAACACACACACACATATACATATACATATCCATACATATACATACATACATATACACATATATACATACATATACATATACATACATATATCCTCAAATATATACCACTAACAGTAACATAAACAAATAAATACAAAACTACATAATCACATAATTTATCCTAATGATTTTCAAACGATTGAGACAAGTAATGCTCTTTAAGAAGTCGCTTAAAGACTACAATAGTCTGAGCTTCGCGTATATACAAAGGTAGGGCATTCCAGAGCTTAATAGACTGTACAGTAAAAGATTTATTAAAGAAAGATGTATTGTGAGTTGGTACCCTTAAAATGAGTTTTCTTGAAGAGCGTAAAGGTTCCCTTGGAAGCCCAACAAAACTAAACTTCTTAAAATAAGGAGGAGCAGAAGGGTGAAATAAGACACAGTACAGAATAGAAAGAATATGCATGTTCCGGCGAAATTGGATAGGTAACCACTTGAGACGTGAGCGAAATTGGGAATTGTGGTCAAATTTGCGCAATCCAAATATGAACCGAATACTAGTATTTTGAAGTCTCTCAAGCTTAGTTAGCTGGTCTTTAGTTATGTCTACATAGCTTGCGTCAGCATAGTCGAGAATCGGAAGGAGAAGAGACTGTGCGAGCATAATTTTTGTAGGAATGGGAAGAAATGATCGAAGGCGACGCAGTGAACTAAGAGCGACAAAGGTTTTCTTACTTACCTCATTCAGTTGGCATTTCCAATTTAAGGAACTATCAAGGTAAACACCAAGATTTTTGACATTGTCGAAGTAAGGGATCACAACCCCATCGAATACAACAGGTGGTATGGAGAACCAGTCAATTCTTGAGATAAAGCTCTGACTACCAAAAATGATAGCCTGTGACTTTTTAGGATTGACATTTAGGCCATATGATTGACTCCACTCATGAATCATATTTAAGTCATTGTTTAATGTAGCGATTGCATTCGGCAAATTCTCAAGAGTTGACTGGGTGTAAATCTGGACATCATCCGCATACATGTGGTAGAAAGAAGAAATTTTATGAGTAATTGAATTAATGAAAATGGAAAAGAGTAAAGGTGACAACACGCCACCCTGCGGCACGCCTGCAGTAATATAATATTAAATTAATATAATAATAACCAAGATGAGTGAGTTTCATCAACATGAATACACTGTCAACGGCCACAGAGATAACTTTGAAACCAGTCAATTACTGATGGAGATATGTTAAGGGAATACAACTGACTCAACAGTATATCGAAATCAACAATATTGAACGCATTACTGAAATCTAGCAAGGTCATGACTGTGAGTTGTTTATTATTCATACCCCACCGTATGTCATCAGTAACTTTAATTAAGGCAGTAGCCGTACTATGACCAGGACAGAAACCGGATTGTAAAGAATTCAACAAATTGTGCTTATTAAGGAAAAGTGTCAGCTGTTGGCAAATAAGTTTTTCAAGGACTTTAGAAAGGAAAGGTAAAATCGAAATGGGACGGAAATCAGTGAGGTTGACGGGATTAGATTTCTTCGGAAGGGGTATAACATAAGCACTCTTCCAGGCTTGAGGGAATTTAGAGGAAGACGCACATGCGTTAAGCAAATGAGTGATAATGGGAGTGATAACATAAAGGAGAGGAACGATCATATTACGGCTAATGCTGTCGTTACCGACAGCATTTGAGGAGATGGATAATATGATTTTCTTAACATCACATACAGTAAATTGACTAAAAACGAACGGAGAATAATTAGGAGTCGGACTTACAGAAAGAGAACGAAGTGTTACCTAGTTACGCCGGGTTGACACGATAACAGTCAGCTCGGACCGAGTCACGTCAGAGTACACTCGTACGAGTCAGCGTCATACGAGTGTACTCCTATAGTGGTTTACACGATCATAGTGTACTCTTATCAAAGTTCATTCAATTTTGTGTCAACTCACGGTACACACTGATCTTCTCAACATGGAACAGACTGATCTGCTGTTGCAAGATGTCGCAGTTGTTGCAGATATACTAATAAAAGAGTTGAACCATATAAGCAAAAAAACAAGCAATGTAAGAAGAAAAAAGGAACGCAAGAAGAGATCGATTTGGACCCGCAAATGGATATTAAGGCGTGAAAAGCTGGGAGCATCAGATAATTTTCTCCAAGAAGTACGCATGGAAGACAAGGCCACTTACAAGAATCATTTGAGGCTGAACGGTGAACAATTTGACTATCTGTTACAAAAAGTAACGTCGAAAATACAGAGAGCTGATACAGTCATGAGAGCTGCTCTACCTGCCAAAATAAAGCTACAAATAGCTATGCGCTATTTAGCAACTGGAGATATTTTTCAAAGTTTGGAAAGTTCTTTTCGAGTTCCAAAGAGCACCATATCCAAGTTTCTGCCAGAAGTGATGCAATATATGAAGGGTTGGAGGAGTACATAAAGGTCAGTAACAAGAAATAATAGTGAAATTTTTATTTAATATCAAGCTACCTACAGTTAAAGTAATCTTTATTATTGTTTAGCAAAATAGCGATAATTCTCATTATTTTGAATCCCACCAATGCTTCGAATTGCTTCTTGTAATTGATCATCTACTACAAATTCTGGTGATGTTTCTTGGCTTGTTGCATCACGTTGGATCTGAACTTCTATGCCTTCCTCTTGTAATGCATCATTTTCTAGAACGAGTTGTGATGATTCTTGCCTTGTTGCGTCACGTTCAATATGAATCTGAGATTCAAGATTAATGAATAAATGTTCTGGTATTTCAAATGTATATTCATTCGATGTCGTAGAATTGCTTTCCAATTGCATTCGATTTATTCCTTTCCGTTTTACTATTTCTATTATTTCAAACTGAACATCTAGAGCATCTATTAGGGGCAATTGTCGGAGCTGGCTGGCGATATTTTTGGGGAAAAGGGAGAATTCATCTTCTATTTCTTTATGACACAGTACTTGGTCCTTGATACTATTAAGTGTTTCAATAGACTTCTCGATATTTTGAGGTACTAATGGTCGTTTAAGAGGTCGCTTCTTCTTGATAGTATTTTGTGGCTTAACGAATATTTCACTATTTAACTGCTGGGAAGATGATGGCGTTTGAAGATCTGCCGGTGGCGGAAGAGGTCCTGGTATGTCCGATGAAGGTTCGGCGAGAATATCTGGTGAAGGGGCGATGGGAATGTCTGGTAAAAGGGCGATTGGAATGTCTGGTGAAGGGGCGATTGGAATGTCTGGTGAAGGTGCGGCTGGAATGTCTGGTGAAGATGCGGCTGGAATGTCTGGTGAAGGTGCGGCTGGAACGTCTGGATCTGAAGAGCTGTTATCTGAATTCTCCTGTAACAAAACAATAATAGAAAATTAAAAATATGCCTTGTTTTTTTTTCAGATCCCAAAGACAACTGAAGAATGGACAAGTATTTCGAGAGTGTTTGATAACCATTGGAATTTTCCTGGATGTTGTGGAGCCTTAGATGGCAAGCACGTCAATATACAACAACCAATCGACAGTGGAAGTGACTTTTTTAATTATAAAGGTTACTTTAGTACTGTACTTTTGGCTCTGGTAGACGGCAACTACTGTTTTACATATATTGATGTGGGCAGCCAGGGTAGATTAAACGATGCTTCAATATTCAGTAATTCAATACTTAAAGAGAAATTGGAAGATGGGACTCTGAATTTTCTTTCTTGGGGTGTCATTTTAGGAGCTTTTCCACTGAAACAGTATTTGATGAAACCATATTCTCGAAGATTAACATTGACAGCCGAAGAGAAAACTTTTAACTACCGTCTTTCTCGTGCCAGAAGAATAGTAGAAAATGCATTTGGCATTATGGTGTCAAAATTTAGAATATACCGGACTCCAATATATTTGTGTCCATACAAAGTTGACAAAATTGTCAAAGCAACATGTGCACTTCACAACTGGCTCATGAAGACAGCCATGCACTATTATGCACCAGTGGGAACAATGGACACAGATGACAGACCTGGTTCGTGGAGACAGGAACCTTGTTCAAATTATATTGCACATGTTGTGAATCAAGGTAGTAATCATCTCGGTAGGCAGAGCAAAGAAGAATAAATTATAAAAATTATTTCATTGGAGAATGCTCCGTTCCATGGCAAAGTAGCAGAATATTTTAAGAATATCCGTGTTCTTATATTTTAACGTGACATTATAAAACAGCTAATAAATTAAATACAAATGTTTATTGTTATATTATAATAAATAAACTTACCACATTCTGATGTTTTCCTGCTTTTTATGACCCCAGATAAAAATCTGTCGGCGATTTCGTACCAAGGCAAAGAAGGAACATACACATCATTAGCTCCTGATCCGGTCCCGGTAGATTTTTTAATTTTTACTTTTTCCTGGGTGTATGTGCTACGAATGTTATTTATTTCGTGTTCACCTCTTGAATTGTAACCTCCATATTGAGGTTATATATAATGCGCTGAATAGCGGCATTCCGAGCATCTTTGTTTTTATAGTCTTTGAGACGCACGTTCCACAACACTTGTTCTTCTTCATACAGTTCCACGAAACTTACAGTATCACGTTCCGTCCACTTTTTCCTTGACGCCGCCATTTTTAATTAAAATGATCCGAGCTGAGATCCGAGTGAATGGGGAAAATAGAGCATCATCCGATTCCACTCGGATTAGATGCCCCGTCCGAGTACGCTCGGATTACATGTTTACACGATACGAGTAACGTCCGAGTAGTAATCCGAGTGCACTCGGTCCGAGCCAACTCTTATCGTGTCATCCCGGCTTTAGCAGTCTTTGAGAAAAACGTTTGCAACAGACACTGAAGTGATTCCATGAGCGTTTTGGAACACTCATATTGTTGGTAAACAGTTGTCCAGTTAAGATGTGAAAAGAAAAGTAAGGAAATATTACAATTCCATAATTGCTCCACAAAAACTAACGTACATGCCATGGAATAAGGAATTTACATTTAAATTATTACTATTCTCAATCAGGCTTGATGGATTCCATGACCGAAGAACTGAGATTGAGCACATGGACTAAAAATATCTACACGACATCCGTATACCTGGCAACGATGTCGACAGGCCTCTACCAACCTTCGTCCAATCGCTTCACCTCTTGGTACTCCGAAATCACGCCAAAAGAAGCCGCTAGGATAATAATAGCTGGTAAAGTTATCCAAAACATTTTCAATACATTTTTTTATAAAAAATAAGTGGCAAACGAACATACAGTCCAAGTGGCTATTGCAGTTTGCAGCCCATGGATACCTGCTAACTAAGCTAACTTTAAACAGTGAAAGTTACAGATACTTTGTCATTTCTACAAAACTAAGATGGAATGCCTAACAGTCTGTAAGTATACTGGCACTCTTTATATACTCTTCAGACCGGGACACAGCAGTGCATGCTCTGCTGCTGGTAAGAGGGGAGACTACAAGGCAGAAAAGAAATCCCATTGCATAGAATGTATTAAGAAAATATTTCGCGGTTTCGACTTTTGTGAGCAGATTAAGGGACCGGCTGGATTAGCGGATAGTTTTCTAGTATCTAATGTCTGCCGCAGAAAAAGTCCTGGATTGAAATCGATTAACAAATTAAGTGGACAGCACAGTAGAATATTGAGATCCAGAGTCCAGGTTTCATCCTAAAAATAATAATAATAAAAATAATGTCCTCCAGACCGAATTTCGGCCACGGTGGCCTGCCTCAACGGAGACTAGCCATCGGCGCAGGACAGGATTATAGTGCCCAAGTGTATGCGCAAGCACAGGTGAACTCTCTATTCCCTCACTCTCATAATCCGATGGGACGGTAAACCGACACGACCGGAGAGAGATCAGGCGCAGGACCAACGGCTTTACGTGCTTTCCGAGGTCGGGGGGTGAGACACCACCAACTTCCTGACTCCGGGCAACTACTGAGAATTTCTTGACGAAAAAACTCTATATTTAATTTTTGGCCCGACCCGGGATTCAAACCCAGGACCTCATGATCAGCAGTCGCACTACTACAACCACTAGACCAACGAGGCAGTCATTCTAAAAATAATATTTGTGCTAAAACAATGATAAATATTGGTAATACATAAAAATTAAATTTAATGTCAAAGTGAAAATGATAGAATGTCGACGCGACAAGATTGCTAATTAATTTTGTAATTTTGTATCCGTGGGTGTCGTAAAGACGCATTTTTCTGACAACAAATCAAAATAATGAAGAATATTGCGATTGGCTAAACCGCTTGCCAAGCATGGCAACTATATCAAATAATCTCCTTGTGAGGCAATCTATAGATGAGCAGCGGACTAGGGAAGGTGCGTATTTACGCGACCAGGTATTTATAGCAAGTATTTACTTGCAAGTACGCCGACTAAGTGCCGACCTGAAATAATAGCAAATCTTCAAAGTATTTGAATATTTTCGCTCTTTCGAAACTGGACGCGATTCTGCTCCTTATTTATGTTATGTTACGGATCAATATTCTATCAAGGTATATTTACCTTAGAGGATTGGAAGTATTTTTTTTTTTTGTAATCGCGATTCTGCTTCTTATTTATATTAATTACATTACGGATCAATGTTCTATGCAAGTCTTTTTCTTCCAACCAGGCTTGAAAGTTTACTATTTTACCGTATGCGATTGCACTCTTTATTTATATGATCTTACGGATTAATTTTAGATGCAGAAATAAAATACTTAAAAGTATCTCGAGCCCTGGTTTTTGGCGCTGATATTTGAGTGGACGCTACTTGGAAACCCTGGTACTAGATTTTGCAAGCACGACCCATGGCTACAGTGGACTGTTGATAGATAAGCTGTCGTGAATGAATGGAGATCCGTAAATTTAGTTTTATTCAAAGTATACCATATTCTTTTTTGCAGGAATTCGGAAGAATCACAAGGAGATCAGCATACCCCCTTTCATGAAATGGTTGATAGCCATTAACAATGTGTTGCCTTACCGGATAAGAATAATTTTCACCGACTTTTTTAATTTCGGCCACAGAGGATGGTTCAGCTTCTGTTGAACCTAGTTGCTGAAGTCAGTAAATTTAGTTTTCACAGCCTAATCGGATAACTGACTAGCCTTTAAGAATATTAAACTATTTGTGTTTGTTTAACTTATTTAAAAGTATATCACTAATAATTTTACAGAAACATTTAATAAAATTTTAGTCATAAAATATGCATATTTATCAATAATAAAGAAAAGACCGCCGTAATTGTCGTACCAGTCAGCTTGCACGTTTATAGAATTAATTATTATAAATCATTTTATGCGTTTTACTTATTATTTTGTTACAGACGTATGTAAATTGTTTTAAACTGAAATGGACATCATTTTTAATTGTGTTTTGAAGAAATATTGTGTAATTGTAACAAATAAAATAATTTATATAGCAATGTTTTATTATTTCTTAATAGGTATATCAAAACAACACAAAGTTCGGACAAAGAGAACTTATACACATATATGGCTGTTCAATTTATATTTATTAATAGTCTGACCACACTTATCGCACATAACAATTTCACTGTGTTCGGATAGATGCTCGTCTCTTGACTTCGCATCAGGGAACTGTCGACAGCAAAAGGTACATTGCAGTTCAGCCGAGTTTACATGCAGTAAAGAGTGACGCATTAACGTGGCTTTGGTGGCAAAACTGTGGCCGCACGACTCACACAAATGACGGCTTAGTACTTGTTTATTTGTGTGCTTTTGAACATGCATATAGATTTCTTTACGACTTTTGGATGTTTCATTGCAAATCTTACATCTGAAAATAAAGAGTGGAATATAACAACTTCTCATGGTCGATAGTATCACTGTATGTGTCGGCGTAAAAGAAAGCATTAAATTCGTGGTGAAAAATGTGGTGTAAATAACATGTGACACTGAAGGTTCTAGAAAATTAAAGACGGACCAAATGTTAAATATTTGTAATAATTTTTATTTTGCAAGTAGCCTTCATGTCTGCTTAAGCATTGTTGTATTTGATGGAATCAATGGGTAAAGAAGTAGACCTTCTAGGGTTCTCGTCTATGGCCTTACTCACACAATCACTGCATCTTTATGGTTTGTAAAGCGAACACTCAATCTTTGCCTTTTACTTTTGAGTATAAATTGACAGCGTTTAGGGCCGGGATGGCATCAGAGGTGCCTGAACCTGAACTAAATAAATGTGACACTAGAGAGATTACCAATATATTTGTACCATTTTTTGTAGGTACCTACTATAGCATTGTGTGATACCCGCGCGATTAAGTTTCCAATAGAACTCTAACCGCAAAAAATCGTCGAAGCTGGAGCCAAGAAGACTGGTTTAATTTTCACTCAAAGTGTAAGTATAGCTGTTTAGCGAGGTCAACGACTACACAGCCCGAATAGACGCCTAATGTATGTACTTCTGCATCCAAATCTGTCTGTCAAAACTCGGAGGTAAGCGGTACGGGGGAGGCGGGTTGAAATGCACCCTAATTGGTTAAAATCAAGGTTGCGACACTTGCTAATAAGCATATCGTGATGGAAACTTTAACTAATAAATTTGGTATTTCTTCTACTTAATCAGTACCAGAATTATATTCTACTATAAATTAGAAAGAAAGAGAAGAAAGAAGAAAGAAAGATTTATTGCAGCACGCCACAAACATCAGTAGGCACTTAAATTTTGACACATCAATTATAAACATTATAACAAACAAAAACAAAAATAGGAAACAAAACAACAATTTGACGGGTAAAACAATTTAAAAGTATTAATACTTATAGATTATAATTTAAAAAAAAATAGAAAGACAAAAAGAATCGTTTCTCATATTGTACGAGTATGTTGTGGCGCGTCATACAAACGGACCTCACTCAGCTTATGCTGTCGCCGGAGCAACAGCGCTGGTTTTCAGTGGGCCCGAACGGATAATAACGTACATACAATTAGTACAAAAAAAACAAAAGAAGTTTTATTTAAGTAGCTATAGTATTTAGTAAAATACCTATAATTTTTTGTTTTAAGGAATATTTTTCATTAAAACAAGCTTTCTTTTAAGGATGGGCCGAATATGGATTTCACCGAATACGAATATTCGGCCGAATGTTCGGTAAAACTTTTATCGAACCGAATATTCGGCCGAACATTATTCGGCAGGATAACCTCGGGACCCAACCAATTTATGTCGAAACTTGTTACCATAAAGCGCGCGGGATTAGCGCCGGACGCTGCCTTTCACTCCCCGCCACACCTGACAGTTATTGCATCATCTATAGTTCGGCCGTTCAGAGAATGCGTTCCTGACAAGTCGCGACTGAACTGACGTAACTTTGTAATGGCGTTGCAGTTACGATAAAAATATTTTTGCTGGTTGTTTACCGTTTTAACAATTGATGAGCATTAAAACAACATTATTATATCAATAATCAATGAATGTTATAATTTTGTGCCAAACTGAGTGTCAAATAATTTGGTAAACAATATTTTTCTAAATCTATACTGCGCTATTACAAGGTTATGTAGGTGGCAATAACAGTATCGTAATCTGTTCTTATACAGTTATACTTTATAAAATAATACGTTTTGTTTTTCTTTTTAAGAATTTGAAAATAATGGACTATAAGATAACTTTTATTAAATATAAAAATAAAACTACGACCAAACCGAACGCGCGAAATAAAGTAACATTTTTATATTTAGGTTGAAAATGGTAACCCCAAATGGCGTTATGGGCCGCCATTTTGTGACGCTAAAACAGTCGTCTGTTGTCGTTTCGTGCGCATAGACCACAGTCTTCCAGTGTTTTCGATCTGTTTTTAGTTGATTACCCGGCTTTCGTTTAATGGACTGTTTCTGCTTTTCAAACTGACATCGGCGCTAAATCGGACTTCGATTGTGTTTTGTATTGCGTTCTTTTACTTTTGGTGCATAATAATGCCTAAACGTGGACAAACATTGAAAAGTGGAGCCCGTGAGTTAATCATCAAGCTCCAAAATTACTTTGAGCGCGAGCGGCAAAATGGCGGACCCCTGTTGCCTGTCGAACAAGTACAAGAACGCGTCTCTCAGGCGCTTGGAGTTAGCAAACGAACGATAACAAATATTAATAAAGTAAAGTTCGGCTCTACTGGCACGGAAGATAATATTTTACGTACTCCGAAGAAGAAACGTAGAACTAAACCCGTGACAGATATTGACTCCTTTGACGCCGATGCAATCAGAAATCATATATATGGTTACTATTCCAGAAATGAATATCTCAACAGGAAGAAGCTTTTGGCATCGTTAAGAGATGCTGGACTGTTTAGCGGGGGTAAAACTGCTTTAAACAAAATCTTAAAAGATATTGGTTTTTCGTATAAAAAACAGACAAAAGAAAAATTTTATTAGAACGATACGACATAATTTTAAAACGGATAAGTTTTTTGAGAGAAGCAAAAAATATTGATAACTGGGATAATGTCGTGTTCATTGACGAGACATGGCTGAACGCCAATCACACGGTTTCCCGTTCTTGGACGGATGATACACAAGCGTCGACGTCGAAAGTACCAATCGGTAAGGGGGCCCGTCTGATAATATGCCACGCAGGTTCTGCAAAATACGGCTTTGTGGAGAACGCGTTACTGGCATTTCAATCAAAAACCACAAATGACTACCACGAGGAAATGAATGCCACTACATTTAAACAGTGGTTCAAGAACGTGCTTTTGCCCACCCTACCAGAGCCTTCTGTAATATTCATGGATAATGCCTCCTATCACTCGGTTCAAATACAGAAACCACCTACCCAAGCTAATAAAAAAGGAGAAATGGTGGTTGGTTACAAGCAAAAGGCATTGACGCAAATATGCAGATGCTAAAACCAAAGCTAATTAAATTAGTTAAAGAAAATAAAACGGCAAATGTGCGATACGAAATCAATGAACTGGCTCTGGAGTACGGTCATCGCGTTCTAAGAATTCCACCGTATCATTGCCAATATAACGCGATTGAGGTAATCTGGGCTCAAATAAAAGGTTACGCCACCCGCCACAATACTTCCCCGCCATTCAGCACGAAAAAGATGATGACCTTATTAAAAGAAGCCTGCGGGGAAGTCACAAGAGATGACTGGGCAAAGGTTGTTGAGAAGACTAAAAACCTGATTGTGGAACATTTTGATCGAGATATCAGGATTGATTCTGTTATTGATAATAATATAATTATACATGTAGGCGAAGATGATGATGAAGACACCACCTCCTCAAGCGAATCGGAGTCTGATTAATATTCTGTACGCACATTCAATTCAATGTACTTTATTGCATAGAAATACAGATTGTAACTTTGTAACAAAGAATAAATAAAACAATTTTATTATATTAATATTACCTTTTTGTGGTTTCCACTTAAATTACTAAAATATAAATTTTAAATGATTCCGCCAATTTAAAACGAAAATAATCTTAAAAATAACGCGGCGGTTAATTTTGGAGGAACGGTAACGAACTCAGTGTTATGTTGTGCCCATCACTAGTCGTGACTAACTGATAGGTGTCAGGAACGCATTCTCTGAACGGCCGAACTATAGTACTGAGCAAATTGCCGGCACATGCTTATGTTTTGACTATTCTTGTGATAAAAAAAGTATTTCGTTGTTTTATTCTTAGTGAAAATTGATAATTATATGATAAAAATGAGCGGCAGGAGATTTACTATTTGGACTTATTTTAGGGAAACTGACGACCAAAGTAAAATGAAATGTACTAATGTAATGTAATGTTTCTTTGTTTGATTCAAAAAATATTTTATTAATTTTCTATTTGCTATAATCGGAAACAAATCTACAGTGCCTCAAAAACATTAATGTATAGATTTATGCATTTGAGGCACTCCAGAGTAAGTAGATTTAACCCATAAATAAAATATACTTTTAAACAGTATAAGACATCGCATTACTCAATTCGTACATTTCAATACATTGGATACTATGAAAACGAATGTTCGGTGATTTAGCCGAATATTCGGTAAAGCTTCCGAATATGCCGAATACCGAATATAAAACAAATATTCGGCCCATCTCTACTTTATTTACAATACTGAAATAATAATAGAATACTATTAAAATAAAATAGCAACAGTTATTTAAAGTTAAACTGTCAAGTTCACTTCCGTTTCCTACTTGTCTTGACATGGCGTCTTAGCAGTAAAGAGAGCGGAGTGCCGTCTATTAAAAATTATATCAATTTTATTATAGATTTTTTAAAGAAGTTTTGAATAATTTGATTTAATTATTAAATCAATTAATTGAAATATGGATTAACTTACATTCACTAAAAAAATTCAGCTTACACCTATGTCGCTTATAGTATAAGTCTGTAAAACATTCACGATAACATGCATAATATTTACGTGTACCAATATTATAGTTTAACTGGTACAGCACTAGTTACACGTGCCATTAATTAAAGAAAAGTATAGCAATAATAAAATGCATTGAAAAGAAAGGGATGCATAGTCCGAAAATATCCGAAGATGTCGGAATAAACCAACGGGAGTTGCTTGTGACAAATATAGATATTCTCTGATTTAATTTTAATTAATGAATTTTGAAATTAAAATTCACTTATCTATCAAAAGTGATGCCAATTTTTGGAAATTACACATTTGGCTACTATTTTCGCACTATTTTATTGTACAGTGAACCATATTGCGCGTCTGTTGTATTTTATTTTGTCGAAAATTCACGAGTCACATGCAAGATGTTCACTGGTCAGGGAAGTGGTCGCTACTAAACTAGATCGTGCGATCGTTTTCTTAAGACGTATTTAGCGGGCTACATACGACACGATATCGGTGGCGATCTAGGGTGGAGTAGTGGGGATGCCTCTTAGATTGCCTCTAAATCGTGTCGTATGTAGGGCCATCCTAAGTCGTGGCCGATATCGCCTCCTTAATCGGCTGGCAGGAGCAAAAATGCTTCCTAGATCAGCCGATGCTTCCTAGATCGGGGCACCGCCCCCTCCTTACTGCGTGTGTGTAGGCGCATCGGCCCGATTTCTTTTGGCAGTCGCTGCCGGCAACCCTCGCGGAAGGAAGTTAACAAAACAGTGATACTGAATGACCTTTTTTATATAACAAAATTTTTACATTTTAATCATATAAACGGAGTAGAAGCCTATGGCACTGATATTTTACAAAAAAACCAAAAAAAGTGAATAAAATAAATAAATTAATTGAAATTTTATCGAAATTCAAATCATATCCACCCTAGCCTGTGACCCTGCGAAGTGACATGGTCAAGAATGCCTACTAAACTAATTTTTTTATTGCCGTTCGTAAAGTAGAATGTATGATGTAAGTAAGGAGAAGATAAAGCCTCTCCTCAACAACTAACTCCTATTCCAACGCTATCAACACAAGACCGCACTCATATCTCTTACAACTCCACAAGACCACACTTCGATCTCTTACGTGCCTTCATCCTCTTATCAACAACTAACTTCTACTCCTTCACCATCTCCACATCAACAAACAAGTTATATAAAAGGGAGTATATCCGAAATTAAAGGTTTCTTTATGTTTAAAAAAAAGATATAAGCTATTTTATTTTCTGATAGTTTTACTCCATAAATAAAGATTACATAAAAAAAAAGTATACATATTATTATACAAAAGTATTTTATTTCCTTGTTTGTTGTGTGTAATACATAACCAGATTTTGACCAAAGCAGAAATGAACAAAGAGAAGAAATAACTAAATAGCATAGGTAGGAGAAATTGACGTTTTTATATAAGTGGCGAAATCATTTCTAGAAGGTTATAAAAACTGTCTTCATCCATCCGGAGAAAATTAATCACGTCCTTGGACTACATGCCATTTAGTACGTTTATGTGGCTTAATTTTTATCTCTTTTGGAGCCATTTTTTCACCCAGCAACTTCTCTTTTTCTATTTTCGAATAAATTAACCAAGATGGCTAATGCCAAACCAACACGGTGGTGTTTTAAGAGAGTCGGATGTATTTTGAAGAACTCTACCGCATATGCATTCCGCTCCAAGTCCGAACGCGTACTGCTAGGCAGGCCCGTGTGTAAGGTCTACCCCGATAAAAGCCCCGATTTCTTTCCACCCTAGATCGCCACCGATATTGTGTCGTATGTAGCCCGTTTTTGTCTTAAGAACGGCGTGTTGACAGAAAGTGTTTGCCTTGCATGACGCGTCTATTCGGGCTGTGTAGTCGTTGAGCGAGGTAAAGCAGCGCGTGCTCTTAGCACTATATCGCGGAGATAGTATAGCTATTTAGCAAGGCAAAGCAGCGCGTGTACTTAGCACTACATCGCGAATAAAGTATAGCTATTTAGCGAGGAAAAGCACCGCGTATTTTAGCGCTATATCGCAAAGAATAAGACTGTTTGATAATTTTAGTTTCTCTTGTTACTAATGTTGTATATTATTTTATGTAAAAAAAGTAACCGCCGTGTAGTTGCGGTGTAAGAGAATCCAATACCCCATAATATTGTTATCCAGTGGCTGTTGTAAAAGGCGACACAGGGAAATGAAACAATGGACGGACAACAGCATTTTCCGCTAACGCTAGCGATAACAACTCAAAGTAATTAAGTTAAGTTAAGTTACAGCCTATATACGTCCCACTGCTGGGCTCAGGCCTCTCCTCATTTCTGAGAGGGTTTAGGGCAAGGAAGTGTCCGCCGCGCTGCCCAAATGCGTGTTGACGAACTTCACATGTCTTCGAAATATTTTTTTGTTCTTATTCCTCAGACATGCAGGTTTCCTCACGATGTTTTCCTTCACCGCCGAGCACGTGGTAAATCAGCACTTAAAATTGCAATTAACAATTTCATTGGTGCCGGCGGGGATCGAACCCGGGTTACTCGCGTTGTTATATTTACAGCGAGCGTTAAACACTGAGCTACCACGGCTCTTGTACTACTCAAAGTAATAAAAAACTGCAATTGCCAACCCTCTGGGGGAGGCTTAATTTCAGCAGTGGAATATTGATAGGCTTTAATAAAAATGTATGAAATCACAAGGATTCCAGGTCGCGATTGTATAATGGATTAATCAATGTATATGTCGCAACCAACTAGCTTAATTAGCCGTTCAATCAACAGCCTAGCCTCTTTACTAAACAGCGCCGTTCAACTAGCAGCCTGAATGATATTCAGCCATTTGATCAAACAGCTAGGCAAATGACTTGGATTGATGATGTTTCATTACTTGCTTAGACTGTTTAAGCAAGTAATGAAACATCAAAACACTTCAATTTAGTTCCACTTTCTGCCACCTAGAAACCTGAAAGTATCCAAACTGTCAAAATGGCGTCGGCAAACAACAAATTTGATGTTTGCCAATTGTTTTCCAAAGTTTCATAAAAATTATGTGTAGGAGCCTGAATGATATTCAGCCGCTGTGTCTAATACAACATTGCAACTATCTTGTAATATCAGCAACAGTAGGTTAGGGTGCGGCCGGGGTGACCCTTGGGTATATTTATATAATATAACGTACAGTGCACAATTAGGCATGAAATGTTATATTAGACGAATCTGCTGAAACGCATGGGTTGAATAACATTGAGGCCACTAGTCGAACGATTCTGTTTCACCCTATCGTACAAATGGCCTAAGCATTAGCCAGCCAGTTTATTAAATGTTGTAACAAACACTACGGCTGAATATCATTTAGGCAGCTAGCTGAACGGCACTGTTTAGTAAAGAGGCTACGCTGTCGATTGAACTGCTAATTAATACCGTAGTCACTGCAACGTGGTAGTCATGCTGCAGTTGTATTAGTAGTATAGTTGTAGCACGAATAGGTCGGCTCGACCGGGGAAGGAGCACACTCTCACAGAATACCATCGTGAAATAGTAGCTTAATGCTGCTGTGTTTTGTATGGTGAGTGTAGTGAACCGAGACCCTCTTTACTGGAAACGAGGCATTCCATCTCAGTCCTCACGGGTGACAACGCATCTGCATTTTGATTTGTAATCGAGGATAGATGTAGATGTCTATGGGCCGCAGCAACCACTTACCAACAGGGGGACTGTGTGCTTGTTTGTCATCCTATCCTATATAAAAAAAAACTTACGAGTTAACACCAGGTAAATGCAAGATTGGTTTACTGACATTTTTGCATGAAAATGTTAATCATACAAATTTTGTAGGTATGAGGTGTCACATCTGGAACGAGTATATGGTTATTATGATTGGCCATAATAACCATTTCATATTTTTCCACACTTGACTACTTAAAAGAAATTTTTTAAAGCTAAAGTGACAAACAAACCTAATGTACATCTGATGGTAATTGGCTACTACATGGACAGTTGCAACCAACTCCAAACAAAGAAGGCTGCTGATGCAATGTGACCTCTGAGGACTAAATTGGAATGCCTCACAGGCGGTAATTAAACTGGCTCCTGTTACCCTTCAGACCAGGACACAGTGATGCATACCGGCTATTTGACGGCAGAAATATGTAAGAGGGCCTAGGCAGAAAAGGAATTCTGCCACCTAGTAAAGCTGATATACATGATATAGGCTTAACATTAATTTAACCAGTTACCGTGGCTACTTTAAATACCTTATGGGGATGGGAGTGATTGCTCTATGATGGGGGGGGGGGAGAAGTAATTGTGACCCCTTTACCGTCAGTCAGTTAATTTTTGTAGAAGTGCCAACTTCCTTTACTCTATATAAACATGTAACTACTTACTATAACACTGCTCTACTTTCTCTCACCTGAATGTTAAATTATTCTGCTTTTCATGTTCTTCCATTCGATGTTTAGATAATGCATCATCACCAATGAATGTATGCCCGCAGATGTCACACACCCTTTCCTCGGATCTAAGAATATGTTCTTTGGCATGTTTGTATAATTGAAATCTATCTTTATATAACATTCCACACTGCTTACAACGGTGATAAAAACCCATGGCTGCCACCTGATCATAATGGCAATTATTGTAGTGTTGCAACAGGAGTTCTTTGCTTGTAAATTGTTTTCCACAGTGACAACTCATTTGAGTCAGCAATCCATGAGTTATTGCATGTTGCTTCATTTTTTTCTTGGAATCAAATAGTAAATTACAGTGAATACATGTTCTAGAAGCACTATCACAGATACTTAAATGTTGGGATAGTTTTTGTACAGTATCAAACTTGGCTTTGCAAGCAAAGCATATAGTTTTGTCAGTATTTTTTGAACACATTATATTACATTCCGGATCAATCTCTTTTAAAAGTATCTCTTTAACAATTTCAATATCGGAATCTAAGACATCTATGTCCATTTTAACAGACTTTTTAGATTTAGGAGATTCTTTCTTTTTGGGGCTCACCTGTTTTATTTTAGAGGATGTTTTTGCAAATTCCATAATATTTTCGCTTGTTTTATCAAGCATATTGACTATAGAAGGTATGTCTTCCTTACCTAAATTGTTCAAGTACTCTTCAATATTTGAAGTACTATTTAAAAACTCTAAAAGTGAATCGGAGTTGTATTCTGAATCAGGCAAAGGTTGCACATATGTTTTAGCATCAGTTGATTTTTTCACCTTTTCTTGCATGGATGACTCTAACCAATCTTGTGAACACCGTGCGTTTTGTTGGAAATTATAAAATTCATTCAACTGGGATACACAGTTAACACAAATGTCTTTAGATAGATTATCGCTAAAGGAGATATTGATAGCAAGACAAGATTTTATGTGTAAAAGTATAGTAGAATCGTCTAAAATGGAAACATGTTTTGATTCAACATCTAAACAGATCCTACAACATATCTGAATGTTTTCCTCCATTTTTAATAAAGATACACCCAATATCGTATAAATGTAGAAAATATATAATCGTGTTCAAACAACTTAACAAATATCACACTTAAAGAATTTATTATAATTGATAAGTTTATTCTTTGTCTGTTTATCACAAAGAAATCTTCTATATTAGTTCTCTTAGCCAAATCTTCTCATTCTCTTCACTACATTTCATGGTTACTATACGAGTTTCCTTGATACTAATGCTTGTGGAGCACCTTATAAACACCTGAAACCAAAGAACACTATTATGCCTGAAACGCTAGTACTTGATATGAGATGATATGAGAGTATTATATAGTAAGTAGTTTATATTTCGTTCCTCTTGCCGGAAAATAACTGCCAACAAATAAGAATGTGATTTGTTTTGATAAAGTTGCTGTCACGGCATAGAATCTTAGAACAATAAAATTAGCCCTTATTTTCAACCATAGATTCAAACCGGTAGTTTGGAAAATGACATTTCTTATTACCACAGATTGAGTTCCAAACTTCCATAACTTTTATTCACAGAGAACAGAGACCATTAAGAGAATATAGTATAGGAACAGGATACTCCTTTTATTATTTTCAGTTTATACTTCCTATTTATAAAAAAGTACTCTGTGGTTTATACAAAGATACTCTGTATTCATTATTTCAAATTTTCAATTTCATTACAGTTTGTTGGAGTTTTGGAAATTTGGATTTGATCGAATGAAATTACTTTGAAGTGTTAAAATTCCATGCTTATCCTCTCACGTTAAAAATTGTGTACTCATCATGAAGAATGCTTGTTGTGTTTCGCATTGCAAAAGCAAGCGTCATAATGTAAATTACATTGTTTTCCAAAGACTGAGGTAAGACTCAAGTGTGTGGAAAAAATAAATTGTGAAAAAAGCAGCTCAATCCAGAAGAGCTACATAATTTTTTGTGTATCATAAGCACTTCGGGTCGAGATTTGTTACCGGTAGTTTGCTTCTTCACCATTTTGCCTTACCACCTTATCTACGGCTGACAAAATAAATACTGGAATACCTGCTCTGGAAATGGACAACTATGGTGATCTACTTATTTTTCTATTAGGGACATTTGCTTGATCTTGTATTTTTAGTATAATTCTGCATAACTCTCCATCACAATTGTAAGGCGCTTGCAGAATAATCTGTCAATATCACTGAAATAATTCTTTCCTAATTTTGATTATCTAACTAAATTCCATTATGTATTGATGTTTTTATAGGATGTGGCTGTGCCTCTCAAGTGAGAGTAGAACAGATTGCCTATGATATAATAAAATCAATCTTAAAATTGCAATATCAAAATTATTATTCAAAGGTTGCCATCTGCCAAGTTATTACATGTAACTGTCAGTCTGTTGAAGAGTATGTGGTATTGAACAATTCAGCCACAAATAACCTGTAATTTGTGAATAGATAATTGTCCACTAAAAAGAAACTACATAAGACCTATTCTTGGATTACATATTCCATCGAACAAGTTTGTTTTTTTAATGAAAAATGTGCCAACACCAAATCGTGACATATGCGGAATAGTTGAAAATTTCCAACATATTTTGATGGAATGTGTCTTGAATGAAGCCATGAGAATGTTTTGGTAGTGATAGGAATTTTCACTTTGGCACCTTGAACAGTATTTTGGCTTATCCAATGTCAAAGAAGGCTAAAATGCTGGTCAAGCTAGCAGACTTGTTTCTGTGTATGGAATAGGTGTGACTATTTATATTTCCACTTATTCCTCAGGTGTGAATATTTATAGTTGTGTTTATTGCACATAACCATTGTTACTTTAATAAATTTTGTATTTGATTGTAGTGATTAAGTAATTGTAGTCAGAATGGGATGATGTGGTAGCTTAGCGACTAAGTCCTTTATAACAATAAAAAAAGGTAAAATAATAACTGTTTGAAATGAATAGTCAGTGTTCTAAAATGTTTTTATTTATTTAACAACAACGGTTGTTGCTAAATAAATAGTCAAATTATTTATTTAGCAACAACCACTATAAGTGTCACCTAAGTCTTTGTATTATAGAAAGTAAAGCAGCTTTGTAATTTTCTGATATTTAAGTAAACAATTTTAAGACATTATCAACTAATATTTGTTAGTCTTATGTCAGTAACATCTTTAGATCAAGATTGTTTCCCTGAATAAGAAAGTATCTTATATAACTTATTTTTTTATAAAAAATTTAAATTTTTTGCAATTTTGGTCCAGTTTTCTAGATACATTAACTGCATAAATAACTTTGTAATCCCATATAAATAAAGGATTGCAAAATTACATTTGCAGTAAAACAATCAGTGTACCTGTATATGTATAATATAATGGAATAATAGGTGTAGATAGGTACTTTGTTGGTATTCAAGAAGTAAATGGTACCGGAAAGGAAAAAAGTAGGGCTATATACAAAAAGAAATGAGATGCCATCAAAAACATAACATGTAAAAGAAACCAAGTCTCGTAACTCAGTTCTTCTACCGTAAAAAGTTGTGTGAACCAAGTCGGTTAATTTATTCAGTCCTTACTTACTTAGGGTCCTTCTGTCTTAAGTTATTGCGTAATTAGCCAACCTAACATCTTATGTTGGCCATATCAATATTAAAAACCTTTTATGTTTTAAGTAAATAGATTGACTTGGCAATCGCACTAAACGATCTAATTTAATATCATTTGTATTATTTGCTAGATACATTGTGTTTTCATGCTCTTAAAAAAGCTATATAGTATACCACACAATGTGCTACCAAGTGACTATCATTTTGATGGCATAAAATTTAGGGAATGGGCCTGCTGTTCACTGTTAACTATAAAAAGTATACATATTTGTTTCCAGATATCAATGAACCACCATCCATCTATAAACATTTTAAAATGATAGGACAAACAGCAGTGTCTACATCATGACAAAACTGGTAAATATAATAATTGTAAAAATCTTCATAAATTCTTCACAAATAGTATATTATTATGTTCAGTTAATTACCTTATGTTTTTATTCCTAGGTTGCAAATCGGCAAGAATCGAAAAAATATTGCTCGCTAATATTTGGTGAAGTTTCGATAGAGCCAGGTCTTACATATGACAAATACAGTTACAATATCTGTGGACTTGTAGAGTTACTGTCTACTCAGAGTCACAGTTACTGTGACTATGTCGACCATGCCTTAATGTTCCTCATTTGAGGTACTATACACAAATGGCAACAGCCCATTGCCTTTTATTTTTGTCAGGAACTAGACCTGCACTTATATTAAAAAATATAGACGAGAATAATAACTGGATTAATTCCTGTGGCTCTGGTATCAGATCAGGGAACATCAATTCAGTCAGCCATTAATAAGTTAAAGAAAGACAAGAAAAAACACAAATATTGGCAAATGAAAATACTGGTAAGATAATTAAATGAAAGGTTTAAAACCACAAATTAAAGTTTTTAATAAAGTGCTAAAATTATTAGTAATGTATTTTTATACTTTTGATTGCCTATTAACCAAATTTTTGTTTTCATTTCAGATGACACAATCACAAGAAGTCAAAAGATTAATATCATATTTGATCCTCCTCACCTCATTAATGGTCTAAGAAATAATTTTCTTGACAAAAATATAGTATTGAATGGGAAAACATGAAAATGGGATGATATTGTAGGTGTTTATTTAACAGACTACAAACATGCAGAAATATATTTGCCGCATAAGTTAAATGATGTCATTCCTCAGAAAATAAAAAAATGAAGGTAAGCTTACCAATGTAAGAAAATAAATATATACATACAATAGAATACATCTTTGGAATAAAGCCAAATTAATTAATATTAACATTTGGTTTTTCAGGTGAGAAACTGCAGTTGTGTGTTAAGCAAAACTGTTGCAGGAGCCTTGGCATACACATCAAAATTTTGTAAGTCTGTTGATTTAAATATTATTTTATTTTAATTTACAATATGGGGAAATCTATCAAACTTTACCCAATTCCAACATCACCTGCATGAAGTGAGCCCTGCTTACTAATAAATAGTGCAATCTACTTCTGTAGGTAATCCATTTACATTTGCAGAACCAAAAATCTCACAACTAGATGATGGAAAGTGTATTGTGGCTATAGGCACATTGAAATATTGTATCATCTTCATTATTATAGCCTCTTCAAAAGTCCACTGCTGAACATAGGCCTCACCTGAAATGTCGTTATACACAGAACTCACCCATGTGCACACATCACATTCCGGCATGTCTTATCAGGTCATCACCTTAGTGGGGGGCCGTCTTACGATTTGCTTACAGATGTGCGCCTACCAATAGAAAAATATTCACTGATTTATAAAGTCCTAAATCCAGCAGAGGATGTAAATGTAGAAAGCTGATATTTATTTTACTTTTTTATACTTTTTATTGCATACAATATTATATTACATAAACACTGACAACAAACTATATACTAAATGTACAATTAGCGGGCCTTAATACTAAACAGAGATCTGTTCCAGGAAAAACTATAGAGAAGGAGATTATTTTTATATAAGGTTGCATGGATACTTATAAGCTGTATTATGTAGGATTGACTGCTTTGTTGGTCTAGTGGTTGTAGTAGTGTGACTGCTGATCATGAGGTCCTGGGATCGATCTCAGGTCGGGCCAAAAACCAATTATTGAGTTTTCTGTCAAGAAATCTTCAGTAGCTGCCTGGAGTCAAGAAGTTGGCGGTGTCTTACCACCATGCCTCGGAAAACTCGTAAAGGCGTTGATCCTGCGCCTGGTCTCTCTCCGGTCGTGTCAGTTTACTGTTCCGTCGGATTGAGAGTGAGGAAATAGTGAGTGCACCTGTACTTGCGCTTAGATTTAGGCAATATAATCCTATTATAAACCCTCAGTATTCTATAGGATGCATTTCGCAGTGTGCGTAGGAATTGCACGCTTTAATTCCTTCTTCTCCTTTTCACCATCGGACGACCAGGCGGTCGGCGGGTCTTTACCCCTTTGTTGTTGATATTCCACGCATTAGTACCAAACGGTTTACTTCGAATTTTTTAATGCATACAGCAAAGGAGTGGAATAATTTGCCAGCGTCTATCTTTCCATCCGAATACAATCTGGGCGTCTTCAAGGCAAGAGTGAATAGGGTTTTGTTACGCTAAGACAGTGCGATTTACTATCTAAGGCTGCATCACCACTTACTGCCAGGTGGGATTGTGGTCAAGCACTGGCTTATAAAAAGTAAAAAAATATATAAGAATAAAAGAGAAACAAATAACATTAATTTAGGGTTTCTATGGCTAACACTATATTTATTTTTATGTTACAGCTCGCTAAGCTGATAGAAAACCTGTAAACTCGACGTCAAAAATACTTCAGAAGCTTTGTCATTTTTCGAGGACTTATTTGATTCATGTAAGGAAACAGCTCTTAGACTGAGAAACAAAGTGAAGCCCTTAAAGCAAGCTGTAACGAATTCATCAGAGCACGAAACCCTTTTGACTAATACCATAAAAAAAATTAGAGGTAATGAGATTTGTTAATAAAGAGGACAAGGAGTGTATTATGTCCTCTAAAAAATTCAGTCGTCAGTCCACCAATGGATTTCTCACAGAGAGTATAGATACTTAAAATAAAAACAAAAATCAACCTATCCCTCAGAATATGCAGTGAGGTATATTTCAACCGTTGTAAAAGAAACAAACTACTATTTGGAAGTGAAACCAAATTCTTATGAAATTTTAAAAAAAAGCATATGGAAATCCAAATATTGGAACGGAAATGGAACTGGTGTAACGTTACTAAAATCTTAAAAGAATTTGATATTGTGAGATTAAAATAACGTAACCAATTGCCGCAAATGCTAGATAAAGTTTATAAATAATTTAAAAAGAAAAAGAAATAAAAACTTGTATAACTAATATATAAGTTGTTTTATTTTTTGTATTATAAGTTCTAAAGATTTTAAAATTGTCAACTTTTAATGGTGAATAGCTGTAGGTATGGGAATGAAATTAGGCTTTATTAATGATGTACTTTTGCCTTATAACTACAAAATTTAAAAGTAACGTAAGTAGGCTTTATCAATGATGTACTTTTGCCTGATACCTCAAAATTAGAAGTAAACAAAAGTCAAACTCTAAACTACTGCTTCCGTATTGGTTGTTCTAAGATTCCTGTCTGATGCGTAGTATCCTCTTAGTAGTCTGTGGTTGCTGTCAAAAACCTAAGTTGCCATAGACACGATTTTTTTTTAATTTAACTACCTTTACGGCTCGAGGGTCTAGCCCTTCTGAGCCTATCATTTCCTTCAGAATCTTCATTTTATATATTTTTTCTTCACAATATGATAACGCGTAGTTTGCTAAGATTTTGGAAGATCCACTAATTTGGAAGCCACTCAAGCTCATAAGGCGCCCAAGCGATCAATTTAACTTGAGGTTTATATCAACATCAAAGCACTTGTTTCGTTGTTTTCTCTAATAGTTCACACGCGCAGACACTTAATTTACAAAATCACATCACTGTTGCGAATAAAAATCCACTTCAAATCATTATTCAAGCGACAAAACAGGGGCGACAGTCCGCCGACGGCCAAGTTCCCGCCAAAACTTTCCATAGACACGAAACGTAGTGATTATATCATGGAGGTTAGAGAGAAGGAGAACGATCGCTACGTACTAAAGCATAGCCCGCCTGTCCCTGGAAATTCGTCAGTAAGTAGTATCTACAAAGTTAGCTATTTATGAGTACAATCTTTCTTTCATGCATTAATTTATACAAAAAAAAAAAAAAAAAAAAAGATTTATTTTTCGCTTCATTTTAATTTAATCGGAGTTCTATGTATTTATCGGTGTAAACGGTGTCAGTCAATGTTCTTGGTTCCTGCGATACAAGCCTAGAGCTTAGTGCAGAAACCAGTGTATTGCTTAATTATGTAATGTTTTTTGGTTAAATAAATACATTTTCTATTTTTCTATTCTATAAGTAGATGAAGTTAGTAGAATAATGTACAAATTTTCTTCGCGGTATTGGTGAGAAAATAATCGGGCTCCGTAATTTTTTTTATTTCTGACAAGAAGAAACATTAAAGAATTGTGAATATTGTACTGTGCGTGGATGTGCAAGTGGTTTAGAGTCTGATCGGAAAAATAGAATGAAAATGACTTTTATTGAGACAACTTAGCGATCGCAGCACCATGGAGCCATGGAAGTTAGAAAACAGGAGAACGATCGCTGTAGAAAATAGTGCACAGCGATCGCTATGTTGTCTCAATAAAAGCGGGCTGTTATGCGCTTGTTTGAAATGATAATAATGATTCATTTCAAACTAGCGCACAACTGCGATCATCATATACATTCAAAGACAAAAAGAAAATAACGAAATTATTATTATTTATTAATAAATAAATTACAAATTATGTATTTTAATTATTATATTATAAATTATTGTTGATTTTTTTAATAATATTTCACCATTTAATTATGTTTCTTTTTATCAGTAATTAAAAATTTAATTACTGATAAAAAGAAGCCGCAGGCAGCGCGGCTTTCCCCCCCGAACGGGTTCCCGCCTTGTCGTGGCGGGGGGGCTTAGAAGCCGTGGCTTGGTCACCCACGGCGAAACAAAGAGTAACCCATATGGCTGGTCCAAGGTGGAGGGCCGGCCCGAGGTGGCCACTCCGAGTGGGCTTGGGGAGCCCACTTCGGATGTGTGTTGGTGGACTGCGGTGAGAGGTGTGTCCTCCTCACCTACCGCTGCAGCCGAGGTGGAGTCGCGGAGGAAGAGGAGTGTTGGTATGGCGATGCGCCACTCGCCCTATCCTCCGCGACTCAAACGGGGCCGCACCGTTGATGCGGTGGTGGTGGGGCTGCGGGGGGAGAGGTTGTCGGTATTGCGAGGCGCCGCTCTCCCTACCCTCCGCAGCCGAATCTTTTGGCGGCGGAGCCATAGACCAGATCCGCCGCTGGGGTCGGGAAGGCTTGTACTTCTAAGTGCTTGTTTTTCCTGGCCCCATGGCCTTCTTGCATTGGACGCGGGGGCGTCCGTTGCGCAGATGTAATTAGAGGCCGAGAAGGAAGGCGCGCCATGTGTTCTGGTGCGCCTTACCTGTGAAGGAGAACGGGGTGGAATATTCCGCTCCCGAGGAGGTGCTGCCATGGGGCGGCAGGCGCTGGTGGGGCTGCGGATGTGTGCGAAAGCGTTCCCGTGGCCCTGCCAATAGCGACAAAGGTGGAACACCATGGGGTTTTAGTCGGTGCGAGTCCGACATAACCCGTCCTTGCCCCCGCGAGGCGGGTATGCGTAGGCATTTCCCCATGTACAAAAAAAAAAGGCAGCGCGGCTTTAAATTATACAAATTTTGAGGGACAGGCGGGCTATGCTTTAGCACGTAGTGCACCTGTTCTCTAACCTCCATGACTGTGACATTACAATTTACACTTGACAGTTAAATTTGACACACCATAATTATATTTTTTCAGGTGATTGACGCGTTTAGGAATTCTGAATTATTCAAAATTTGAAACCTTTAATAGGCGATGCAAGATTTAGTTGATATTGATTTCGCAGGTTCTCAATATTCACAAGTTCTTATTTATCGATTATGGGTTCATTATATATATATATATATATTTATTTATCATTAATTTTGACTGCATTATTGAAAATCAAATAATAATTAATCTAAATAATGACAGCTCAACTAGTTGTACTGAATGAACTGATAAATCTTGTGTTTTAAATTATCCGTTTTTAATTTATTCTGTTATTATTCAAACCAAAATGTAAATGATTACCAACTCTAAATAATCGATATCGATGTTTTGTAGGAATCGCATATTGTACTTTCCCATTTTTTGGTTGGCATGCTTGGTGCACTAAGTCCGACAGCTGTCAAAATGTATTTCTTAAATTCGGTTGACAATAACATTGCGAAAGTCCTAAAATAAGAAAAAAATTCTAATAATAGCTGAACTATTTATGTCGACTATTTATATTTTTCATAAATATGTTATAGGTACGTTGTATGTATACGTTTAACATGATACCACATGGTACAAAATAAGATAGCTATATAATTCTGACCTTCTTTCTTTTACAAGATTGTTGCCGTTTTTCCATTCCATAGACACCTCTATTGATGCGCCATGAGCGAAACTAATTTTTTCGATAAATAAATTTAGTCTATGAATTAATACAATTAGTGATTGTACTGAAACTGAAACTGCGCCTAGTAAAGTTGCAAGTGTGCCGGCATGACATATTGTCTCTCTTTTTTGAGTACACCAAGCTTTCTTGAGGCCAATTTGTTCTTCTCTTCCAAATGACCACGAAATTGCACGTCATTCGATATGTTGACGCCGAGGATTCCGATACTGACTGAGGCAACAAGGGGAGTGCCCTGAAACTAAGGAGATACTACAAAGGGGTTCTTTTTAGCCGTAAACGCGCACACTTGTGTCTTATGGGGTTGAACTTAACTAAATTTAGTCGTCTCCAATCTGTGACTTTGTTCATCAAAGTCTCGATTTCAGACAAAAGTTTGTTCCGGTACTCGGCGACGTTATCCTGAGAAACATTTTCAAAGCAGGTGTATAAATCATAACTAGTGCTGTCGTCCGCATAGCAATGAATAGCGCCTTCACATTAGAATTTTTACACGTATCGGAGGGGAAGATTACATAACTGTTGGCAACACTGGTTATTAATCTGTCCATGGGTTATAACCGTAGACAGTGAAACCTATAGACAAATTGTCGCCTTCTTTCGCATTCGCACACGAAAAAGATAGATTTATTATACGTCTTGCATAGAAATGGGATAGAGCGCTGTGATTGTTTGTCCCTTTCTCCGTGCCGGTTTTTTGTTTAGCAAACTACACTTTGCTAAACAACTTTGTCAGTTCGCATCGATCTAAGGAGTTTACAAGTTGGTTTAAGTGAGAAAAAAGTGTTTTGTGAGATTAAAATTGGTGAATCTTGTTCAGTTCAGTTCTTAGAACATTTAAATTTTTATCTAAATATGTTTAAAAGTTATAAAGATTATTGTATAACCTAAAACTACGTTATCGTCCTTTCTCACTCGAGGCCACGCTAATCATTAGTCTATAGGTTTCTATGTCTACGGTAATAACGTTCCCAGTACCTCTACACTCCATAGTTCCCAGATAGATACTGTTGACACAGTACAGACACTGTTGTTACAATAAATCTGATTTTCACATTGTCAACTGGATACCGTATTTTTATAAATACAGTGTATGGAGACGCAGTATTTTATTTAACAAAAAAGAAAAATTCTTTGTATGATGAACGATACTTATGAAAAAATAGTAAATTAAGAATGCGACTAACGCATCCACTGACCAACACAAAAAAAAACATAGGGTCTTCCCCGTATCAGCCGTACCATATAGGTAAGTATTATTCAGTCTGGTGTTGGAATGGATTGACACCAACTTCTTTGGCCGAGCAACAACAAATAAACAATCAATGAGGGAAATTAACAAAACTAAAAAAGATTTAGATACAAGTCAACAACACGATGTATTTAGGCACAATGTTGTGGGGCCAATAATGCTCGAGACGAGCATGTCTTAGGAGGGGCAGTGTTGCGCACAACATAATTAATGGCTAATATTTCCAATATGGACCATCGATTTCAAAGCCCATATTTTTTTTGTAGATAGTACTCACTAAAAAGAAAGCGTTTTGCAAAGTTTTAGGTTGCGGAAACTTACGGTTCATGAGATATATTTTTTAAACTTTTCATACAAATTGGTAAATAACACACAAGTACAAAATAAATTTGACAAATGATTGATGTCAAACGTCAGTTAGTGTAGGGTTCCGAATATTTTGAAAGTATCGATACCTACTCGCTACCAAGTATCGTATCAAAAGTATCAATACTACTTGGTATCGAGTACACTTCGTTAATTTTGGAGACGAAAAATTATGACAAACCAATTAGATGCATATTAAGAGCTGATAAGTGCAATTATATATGTATATAAAGTAGAATAAAGTTTACACTATTTAAGTTCCACCTTAGTACTTGTATTTCATTGTTTGCAACTTGTTTGTATTTCTTAATTAGTACAGCTTTTGTACTTTTATTTTATTGTTTGTAACTTTCTGTATTATCTAATTCTTACTACAATAAAGTGTTTACTTACTTATTGACTTACTTATTTAATATCCAAAAAGTACCCAAAACCGAATCAGAGCACCCCACTATCCACGTGGTCTTGTCTGCCCTACCCCTAGAGTGTATATAAGAGCCCGGAGGCGCGGAGCTCGCCTTCGCAGCTTCGGATTTTTAGTTGCCTTCGGCGACCAGCCTCAGCCGCTACGGTGATCTCGGTGCCTGCGCTTCCCTACGGCGGGCGGGCACTGCTCATCCCGCAGCGCCGGAGCTGCCACGGAGCGCCGGAGCACAACTTCCCGGCTTCTTACCCCCCTAGTCTCCAAAATTAACGAAATGTACTCGATACCAAGTAGTATTGATACGATACTTGGTATGGAGTACGTATCGATACTTTCAAAATATTCGGAACCATACACTAATTGACGTTTGACATCAATCATTTGTCAAATTTATTTTGTAATTGGTGAAATTGCGTGTTATTTGCCAATTTGTATGAAAAGTTTAAAAAAATCTATCTCATGAACCGTAAGTTTCCGCAACCTAAAACTTTGCAAAACGCTTAATTTTAGTGAGTACTATCTACAAAAAAAATATGGGCTTTGAAATCGATGGTCCGTATTGGAAATATTAACCTAATTAATGCCTGGTAAATGCCACTAGCACCATGTAGAATCGAGTAGCAGAACTAGGAGAGTTTTCTAGAAAATGCCATGCATGGAACTTTCCCACTAGCACCATTTAATATCGAGTGGCAGAAGTAGGAGAGAACTTTCTACACTTAGTCGGTTAGGACCGGTATGTGCCCGAACATTCTAGGTGTTTCAGTGGAAAAGACCTATATAAGGCCAGTAGACCGCGACACCGAGAGTATTGAATTGGTGATACAAGTGAATATTGGAAGCGATATAACAGCGAATTGTGTTTTATTATTTGTGTGTTTTAAGTTGTAATTGGAGATTGGTAATTAATGTGTCAATTTTTGTAATTCAATCGGCAGTTTTTATTGTCACGAACAGTGGTGGCCCTAGCAAAATTTTTAGGTGGTGCGAGATCTCATAGCGGCACCCCTCTATATACAAAACCTTAGTATTCCTGTACTATGCAGTTGCTTTTTCGTGATTTTAAATAGTATTAAACCATAATGATTTCTTATATTTACGCGAACACTACACATTGAAATAATACTAGTTTTTACGAATTTATAGCGTTAAAGAACCTACGCAATAAACCAGAACTTACGATTCTCCGCGCAGATAAGGGAAACGCCACGGTAGTCATGGATACGTCAGATTATAATTCTAAAATACAAGAACTTTTGTCGGATGTAAGTACTTATAAAAAGGTTAAAAACGACCCAACAAATAGCACACTAAAAACAACTAGTGACTTCATAAAGAAACACTCCGAAAAATTAAATCTGGACGTAAAATGGATAATACCTACGTGCGCCAAATCACCAAAGTTGTATGGGTTACCAAAAATACACAAGCCCAACGCTCCATTACGCCCCATAGTGAGCCAAATCGATTCACCAACTTACAGATTGGCTCAACACTTAGCGAAAATACTCTCACCGCTCAGGGGACATACAAGAGCACACATAAAGGATTCCTACCATTTTGTCAGCGAGATTAAAGACCTACGTCTGGCAGACAATGAAACTATGGTCAGTTTTGATGTGCAGTCAATGTTTACATGCTTACCTGTTGAAGACTGCATCTCAATTGTAACTAGAAGGCTGGAAGAAAACAACATGCCCGTAGAATATGCAGTATTACTCAGACACTGCCTTGCATCTGGCTACCTATTGCGGAAGAAGGAGTTCTACAAGCAAGTAGGTGGTGTGGCGATGGGCTCACCTGTATCTCCCATTGTCGCCGACTTATTCATGGAAGACTTTGAGGAGAAAGCCCTGCTTACTTCTCCCATAAATCCAAGTTTCTACAAGCCTTACGTAGACGACACTTTCACAATTCTACCTTTAGATAAAGTAACTGCATTTTTAGACCATCTTAACTCTATAAATTCTAAAATTCAGTTCACAGTGGAGTTAGAGGCAAACAATTCCTTAGCTTTTCTAGATGTGTTAGTAATTCGGAATCCTGATAACACCTTGAGCCATACTGTGTATAGAAAAAAGACCCATACAGATAGATATTTAAACGGTGATTCTCACCACCATCCTTCACAGTTAGCTACCGTGGGTAAATCTTTGTTTCAGAGAGCACGAGGGATCTGTGACAGTAAACACCTGGCTGCCGAGCTCCAACATGTCAAGCAAGTTTTGCATGACAACAAGCTTCGGGTCCCGCGCCTACGTCACAGAGAACGAGTGAAGCCGGCCGCAGTCGAGCGTGTACCTGCTGTACTGCCATATGTTAGAGGAGTCACTGACAAGATTGGCTACATCTTGAAGCGCGCTTCCATCAAAACATACTTCAAGCCGCCGAAGAAGATTGGTCAGTTTTTACCATCAGTCAAGTGTAACATCCCTCTGCAAGATGCAGGAGTGTACAAGCTTGATTGTGAATGTGGTCTCTCCTACATAGGACAAACTAAAAGATCAATTAAAACCCGCGTCAAAGAACATATAGCTGATGTGAAGAATCGACGCTCCGGGAAGTCTGCAGTCTGTGAACATGTACGGGATCACCCCCGTCACTACATCAGATTTGATAGACCACAAATCCTCGCTAAAGAACACCGATTCCTTCCAAGGATGATTCGCGAGGCTATTGAAATCAAAAAACATCCTAATTTCAATAGAGAAGATGGCTGGGTGCTACCATCTGCTTGGGATCCTATAATAAATAAAATTAAATCCCAACCCAAGCATCCAACTGCAAGACTCCATGATACCATAAGTTCGTACTGTGTAGATCGGAACAAAAGTTAAATTTTAATCTATGGTAACGGCGGTTAACTATGACAGCTGGACGTTAAACATCTCAGTCCTTCCCGTGACCATGGGTGCTGTAAAGCTCTCGAAACGTCGGGTAATTAAAAAGTTAAATATACGCGATAAATTCCGTAAAAACTAGTATTATTTCAGTATTAAACCACTTACCTCTGTATATACAAGTATGCTGGACTGGTTAGGCACCGTGACATGATGAGGTGATTTGATTAGCGCTATTTTGGCACTGACAGCTGAAGTGGACGTCCACGGAACTAATAATAGGGATAAGACAGTGTGACAAAATATATCGATAAAAATTCTATACAATACCTATACCTAAATAAATAAAATAGACTCTATGGATAGATGGCCTCTACCCGTAATGTCCATTCTATTTATGTATCATATTAATATAAAGCCATTAACATTCATCACCATTAAAGCCCTTCACAAGTCCCCTGCTTAACATGGGCCCCCTACAAGGAATGCGCCACAAAGCACGGTACTGAGCCACCTGCATCCATCAACTTCCTGCATGTTCTACCAGGTTGTAACTCCATCTAGTGGGGGACGTCCTACACTTCACCTGCCGTTACGAGGCTGCCACTCAAGAACCTTTCTTCCCCATCGGTTATCGGGTCTTCGAGATATATGGCCCGTCCATTGTCATATCAGCTTACTAATCAGTTGGGCGATGTCGGTCACTCTGGTTTTACTGCAGATATCCTCATTCCTAAATTTATTGCGCGGACAAACCCTGAGCATAACCCTCTTCATAGCTTGCTGAGCTACTTCGAGCTTCCTCATACGGTTAGCAGTGAAGAGCCACGTGTCAGATCCATAGGACATCAATGGCAACATGCACTGTTGCCATTGTACAATCTAGTTCTTAGGTATGCCTGACGAGAAGATGTGTTGTAATCTCCCGAACACTGGCCAGCCGAGTTGATTCCGTCAATTGACTTCTCGGTCGAAGTTGAACTTACCTAGTCGGACTATTTGACCCAGGTAAAAATTCATAATGATGATCATGCTTCATATTATCACAGACTTCAGAAAAAGACCAAACCTTCTTTTGAAGTGACATTCTGTTCCCGGTGAGTTGCTTAGTCCCAGGATGGCCATGTGCTTTTTAAGACAACAGTATTCAGTCAGGGCTCTTGCCAGAATGCGTAGTTTATTTTTACTTAATCCCAGGGCTTCTGAAGCAAATTTACGATCAAAACCCAGATTAAGGTTTTAAAATGTCTTAAGCCTGGTGTATCAAACCAGATCTTAAGTGATTTATTGTGATAAAGAGTTTCAAGGGTCAATTGGGCTAGGCTTTTTGAGATTCCGCAAAGTGGCTTGTTTCCAAATTGTGTGCCCTTTATGCTCTCCCGAGTGAGCTCATCGCCAAGTTCATTGCCTACGCACACTGAAGTATGATGAAAATTTCTGCCTGGAAGATAGAGGTGAATCTACCCTAATTTATACTAAGTTTCAATTTGGGGCCATTCCCCATAAATTTTAAAGCCCACGTCGAGGTCCATTTTTGACCCTTCGGTGTACCATATAAGGCCACCAACCTCAAAGATAACTTGTCCATTAAGTCAGTCTTCTATGGAGGGTAGTTCCACTATATAATTATTATTAAATGTGTATAGTGGATTCATGATATCTGCTCGAAGCCCCAGTGGTTCCCAACCATACGACTGCAGATATCTAAAAAAAAAATAAGCCGTATCATATACGTTGTTAAGGTGAGAGTTCCACGTTAGATTTTTGTCGATAGTTAAGCCAAAATACTTAACTTTTTCGTTAATCAAAAGAATCAGGCGTTACTTTGTGGAAATCTTTTATATTGAAGTTGTTAGAACTTAATTTGCTCATTTCTACGTAAAAAATATATATAATAAATAAAAACAATCATGTGCCCTGCCCAGTCTGAAGAGCGCCCACCTCCCACCCTCCCTCAGTTGCGTGTATTATCCCCTTCACCACCACTTCCAAAAACACCACTCTCCGCACTACCACTCCCAGCGCCACCCTTCCTGGCACCACCACACTAGGAACGACACACCTACCTTGAAAATACGACATGTGTTTCGCTTCTACACGAGACGTCTTCTGACGAAATAAACTCTGCGGAAGCTGACACTATCTTCGTCACCACTAATCCCATCACCACAACTCCTAACACTCTCTTCGCTCTCCATACGCTGCTACTTATACAACTCGTTGATCAGAGAGTTGTATCAATAGCAACTGTTTCGGCTCGCCGTTCATTTAGCCTTCAGCCATCGCAGTGTCTATTTCACCTGTGGAAACCTAGTGTAGAGGCGAAACACGTATCGTATTATCGAGAGTGGTGTGTCAATCCTATTGTGGTGGTACTGGTAGTGATAGCTAATGCATGCAATCGAGGGAGTTGGGAGGTGGTCTTCAGACTGGGTAGGACTCATCATTTAATTTTATTACGCGAATATGAGAAAATTAAGCTCTAATAACGTCAACCACACGGATTGAAAAATGCCCGAGAGTATTGCATCAAATTCTGGTCTAATTTTCTTAAAACCGGTAATTTTCCTGCCATGTTCGCATCACCATTGTACCCTTTACCTCGATAATCATTCATGTCTAAGTCAAATACTTGAACAATTGCATCAAGAAAGAGGCCAGTAAGTCCTCTTTCCGAAGAGTCATATACTGGCTTGTAAGCAACAAAATACTCGTATTTTGTCTTCCTAATTAGCGTCAACAAAACGGAATGTTAGTGATAAGAGTGAGTGAATTACCTTTTTTTTTATTATTATATTAATTGGTTAGTGATAAGAGAGTGTGACCGATACCCCGTGGTAACATTTTCGGTGCCTCCCCGATGATGGCGCCCGGTGCGGTCGCACGGCTCGCATCGCCCTAGGGCCGCCACTGGTCACGAACCCCAAGCTCGTAACAGTAATAATAATAATGTCCTCCAGACCGAATTTCGGCCACGGCGGCGTGCCTCAACGGAATCTAGCCATCGGCGCAGGACAGGATTATAGTCCCCAAGTGTATGCGCAAGCACAGGTACACTCTCTATTCCCTCACTCTCTTAGTCCGATGGGATGGTTAACCGACACGACCGGAGAGAGATCAGGCGCAGGACCAACGGCTTTACGTGCTTTTCAAGGCACTAGGGTGAGACACCGCCAACTTCCTGACTCCGGGCAGTTACTGAGAATTTCTTGACGGAAAACTCTATAATTTATTTTTTGGCCCAACCCAGGACCTCATTTTCAGCAGTCGCTCTACAACCACTAGACCGAATATCGATGATACAATAATTAAAAAGAGAAACGGATTAATGTTGTAGTAACAATATGTTGGCAAAACAGGCTATTTGTCGTCATGGCTTCAACCATGGAGGTTAGAGAACAGGAGAACGATCGCCGTAGAAAATAGTGTCCCAGAAATATAGACACCATACGTAAGGCGCTGCGATCGCTAAGTTTGCTCAATAAAAGTCATTTTCAGTCTATTTTTCTGATCAGATGCTAAACCATTTGCACATCCACGCACAATAAAATTGTTCTCCATTTTTTAATGTTTCTTTTTGTCAAAAATTAAAAAAAATTCGGAGCATGAAAATTTTTTCACCAATGTCGCAAAGAAAATTTGTACATTATTCAACTAACTGCATCTACTTGTACTCATAAACAGCTAACTTCGCAGCCACTACTCACCGATGGCAGCGCCGCTATAAATTCTACAAATTTTCATGGACAGGCGAGCTATGCTTTAGTACGTAGCGATCGTTCTCCTGTTCTCTAACCTTCATAACTGTAACTGTATACATTTTCTGCCAATTGACAATATTCTGAAATCATTTAACTAACACAAAAAAGGGTGGCAATCCACAGTGACAGTGATTGAACTATTTTGTGCATAAAAATATCATGATGTCTAGTTAGTTTGACGGTATTATTTTTAAAATAAATGGATATTTTTACTTAATTAATAACTATTATTTCCTTTGTTGTACGTCATTTAATTGCTCTGTAAAATACAATATTTTTTTCACCATACACCGTATTTAACGTGGACAACACGGTATTGTTGAAACTCTGTCCTGGCAACACTGCGTGTCGGTCAAAATCCAATCAAAATCAAACAAACAAACCAAAAGTCAATTGAGTTGTGTTGTGCGGCGCATAAATAAATTAATAGTATTAGCATAAATAAAACTAAATTTCGTTAATATGTCTACTAAAGAAGACGCAGGAAGAGAAGCTGAAGATTCATTATTATATTCAGCTAGGCATGGCGAAATATCGGTAGTAAAAGCGTTACTTGAAGCAAAGAAAGAAGGAAAAATAAATTTAGATATTAACTGCAAAGGTATGTGCACAGCATTTCCTCCTAAATTAAAAAAAAAAAAAAACTGTACATAAGTAATCTTACAAATACGCAGAATTTCTATTGTTTGTATTGGGTGTTGTGATTTCCGTTGAATCTTATAAAATTAAAAACACCGATTTCAAATAAATAATTATCATTTGTATTTCGTATTCATTGATTAATTAGTTAAGCGTAACATAGTATTACTTATTTTATTTTGGTCAATGAGAGATAGAGCCATGGAATAGAAAAAACAATGTTTTGATTTGTATGTTTTAATTTTTTTTGTATCCACTAAAATCTTAGTTATCATCTGAATGATTGGATCCTTTCCTGTGCACAAGGAGCACTCACAACAACTCAGAACTTAGAAGTTAGGCATAGGCGTGCAGTTGTCCATGTGTTACTCTTAACAGTTGCTACATTGTTAAATTCAGAATTCACTCCAATAATATTTTGAATTTTATAATGCCAAAATTTAGTGTGAAATTGGAGGCATTTTGTAACAAAAGAACTTAATACTCTAGGTGGGAAGATTCTAGGTTGAATTCAAGTTGGCAGAGTTGAATTGAAAACACCAGTATTGTCTAGGTTAGGGCTGCGACTCCTATCTAAAGATGTAGTGACTAATAGGTTGTTGTCTGTTGATGTCACTGTGTATGCACAGTGTAAGAATGTCCATCCACTACACTATACCATTTTGTTGGTGTTGTAACAGGTTACAGAGGGAAAAAATCAGTAGATGAGCAGTAGCGTCTTCCTAATAATAACTAGAAATAAAAAACAATCTACTTGCCAAGTAATGCAGGTGTGGCATCTATAGCAAATATCCATACTTTATGAGGCTTTACCTTATGAGGTAATCTGTGGGAGCGGCCTATGGCCCCCTCCCACATATTGCCTCATAAGGTAAAGGTCAATGTGTTGCAGCATATTAAAGTCACTACTGAACCTATGTTTTACAGGCTGTAACAGTATGGGTGGTAACTGTGATATACTTTTACTGCTTAGTTTAAAACTACTACATACTTAGTTTAACCTCTCAAATGCCAAGTGTCCAAATTTGACCGCTTCGATATTCCATCAAAATTCAAGAGGTCAAATTTGACCGCACTCACCTACAGCACTTTAACCCGTAAATACTTATGTTAGAGACTACTTTTCTATGAAGAAGTTTGGCATTATAGAATTAATATGAATTTTTCTATCCTCTAGTGGAATAAAAAAACAGTTAGTCTATGGATATTAATTTATATTCTATGTTTATTATGATTTTTATATTTAAATTATGATTTTTGGATTTGTCTAGTGTTTTACTATAGTTTTTTGTTATAAAATTGTTATAAAAGTTTTTTGTGTGAATATAATTTATCTTTTTACGTAGATATTTTCGTGTAATATATAGAAATAATTGTGATTTTCACCCTGCCGGCATCTGCTTGGTATGCTTTTTTTGTTATCAAAATACAATAAATCTTTTTGTAATGAAGTAAAACCTGACTTTTGTTTAGATCACAGGATAGAGAATTTTGTATAGATTTTATAATGTCAAACTTCTTCACAGAAAAGTAGTCTCTAAATATAAGTTTTAATGGTTTTAAGTGTTGTGGGTGTTTGTGGCTGCATGGGGATTGAAGGGTTAAATCATATTACTCTAACAGAAACATAGTTGCCTTAGAGATGATTCTGGCTAGAAGATTACATTATATTTTATGCTTTGAAAAATGTGTCAAGATTTTGTGACTATTAGTTTTAAAAACAGTTTTAATTAAACAATCACAACTTAGTGGAAACCTTACCTGAAGTGCTATGTATATGAAGTTATTGGTGATGTATAGTTGTCCATAAAATGCTTGTTTTAAATAAATTAATAATATACATAAATTATAGTGACTTAACATCTATTTCAAACATGTTCTGTTATTAAATATAGTCAACCTTTCAAAGTTAAATGTATTTACTCTTATCATATAAGATTTAGTGATTTCATTATGAATAAGTGAACATGGAACTAGGGTAAAATAGTTAGGTTTTAGCTTCAGTTCTGATATGATATTAATCACATTATTTTCATTGTGACTACTGTTAACTACTAAAAATAACTTGCCCTGTAGTAATAACAAGTTGCCCTATAAGTGTTTTGCAATAGACAATCACATAAGCCAATTAATATTAATTTCCTTTAAAAATAGAAGAACATAATTTTTCATCATATTAAAATTGTAATAATTGTGTAGTGTCAGTATAAGAATGTTTACAACCCCATATAATCTGTTCTGCCCCCATGCTGTGTGTTATAAGAGGGGATGCAGGGAAGCTGAAGTAGGAGATGGGCAGCAACATCTTATAACAGCTGAATAAAAATGAAAATTTGCAGTTGCCAACCCACTTGACACTGTGGGAACAATGGCAAATATCCCTGTTCATTGTAAGGCAATCTATGGAATAGGCCCATGTTAAGCAGTGGTCTTTTAATGGGCTGTTATGTATGGATGGAATAATGTATGACATAATCTTTATAATGTTAAAAATGTTTCTTGCAATAATAAGTTGTGCATGTATATGTTTTACAACAAAGTCCCAGAAAATAGAAATAGGTGCAATGACTTACTATCAAAAAGTTAAAATTCTTATTTTTAATAAAACAAAGGCTCAGACTATCTATTAATGTGGTGTTATTAAGATTGAATGAAATGATCAGACCATTTATTTTATACATTTTTCAATTTCTCAAAAAATTCTCGTAAGTTTTTTGAATAAAATATAGCCTAGGGTCACTCGTGGCAGCAGCTATATAACTGTTCATCTAATTTTACACACTGACAGACAGTTTAAAAAAAAGTAATTATGTCTTATTATCATGCAAATAACACACTCAGGCGAATTAAAGGCAGTTATTTCAATGTTAAAGACATAGACTTCAATATTATTTATATGTATAAATTAAGGAATATATCATGATTTGTAATAACCCCTTAGAATGAGCTTTAGTGATAATAATCTTTAGCATGCTGTTTCTAAATATTTTTATTGTCCCAGTTATTTTCTTATATCATCTTCCACGATAGATGGTTTTTTCCGAACAAGTAGTAAAATCATATATTATAATAAGAAGTATAATTTGTAAGCAATGAAATGGAATAAAATTCATTCCGTTCTTTTGTCACCAGCTAATGGTTCCATAACTGATAAAGGAGGACTTCTACGGTTCCTACGGCACCACGATTTTCAGTCATACAAAACTATGTAGAGTCGGGACGTGCTGATTTGGTTTTAGTATTCGATTTTTGAGTCTCAATATCTTGGGAAGCGAAATATCTAAATCTAAAATGATTTTTGCCTGGAGATATATTCCAAAACGATGGAAAATTGTCAAAGTTCTATTTATACCTAAGGCTAATAGAAAGGACTATGCTTTGCCAAAGTCCTTTAGACCTATAAGCCTATCTTCCTTTCTCCTTAAGACATTGGAAAAGATTATAGATAGATATATAAGGGATGTAGCTCTAGCTACAAGGCCCATATATTATAACCAGCATGCTTACCGCAGAGGCAAATCGACGGAAGCAGCCCTGATCAGTCTCATTGAGGGGGTCGAAAAGCACTGGAGGATAAAGAAATAGCTCTTTGTGCCTTTCTAGATATTGAGGGCGCCTTCGAGAGTAGCCCCACATCACTGCTGATTGGGGGCCTGACACCTAAAAATGTTGACCCCACAACCATCTGATGGGTGAAATCGATGCTCTGAAATAGAAAGGCAAATATAGCGCTGTTTCAAACTTCGATTGAGGTTGCAACTACAAGAGGCTGCCCACAAGCAGTTGTTTTATCACCCCTTCTTTGGACTCTTGTGGTTGACCAAATATTGTACAAAATGGCAGAACTACGCATTGACACACTAGGTTATGCTGGATGACCCTGTGATCATTGCGAGGGGCTTTTGCCAAAGTAATTTATCGTCAATAATACAAAGAGCCCTAAACACCATAAATAACAGATGTAAGGATAACAGTTTATCAGTTAATGCTGATAAAACTGTTATAATACCCTTTACCAAAAAGAGACAGTTGGACAAAATAGTCCCACCAAAACTTAATCGTAGAGAAGTACCATTTTCCACTGAAATACTTGGGCGTAATAATCGACCAAAAACTAACGTGGAACTCACACCTTGGCAACGTATGCCATAAGGCAAAAATTGCTCTAGGTATGTGCAGTTGTTTAGTCGGAAACAACTGGGGTTTGCATCCCAGTATGGTCCTATGGCTGTACAGCAGCGTAGTGAGGTCGATTCTCACCTACGCCTCTATTGTCTGGTGTAACAAAGCCAACCAAAAAGCGACTGCGGACAGACTAAATAGTCTACAAAGAGCTGCCTGCTTAATGGCAACTGGAGCTATGCGATCATCGCCTGGAGCGGCTCTTAATGCACTCTATGCCTAACGCCCCTTGATCTATATCTAGACAAGGAGGCGAGGGCTAGTTTGTATAGGATTAACGCCCAGGGCGGTCTGAGCTTGCTCTCCTACAGATTGAGTTCCATACTCGACTCAATTAAGAAAACACCGGTCTTATGCGTGATCTCAGACATCATGCGTCCAGTACAAACTCTTGATAAAAAGTATATAGTGGAATTACCCTCCAGAGAAAACTGGTTGAATGGCCTGGTTATCTGTGAGGTCGGTAGTCTCATATGGTATACCGATGGGTCTAAAATGGGCTTCGACGTAGGCTTTGAAATTTACGGGGAACACCCCAAATTCAAACCTAGTATGAATAGTAGATTCACCTCTATCTTCCAGGCAGAAATTTTCGCCATACTTCAGTGTGCGGAAATCAATCTGCAAAAACACTACGTCAACCATATAATTTATATAAACTCTGATAGTCAAGCAGCGCTACTGGCGCTGCGGTCGAACTTTGTGAACTCGAAGCTTGTTGGAGGCTGCGTGAACCGTTTAAACGCCCTGAGATGTAACAACAGGGTCGTTTTACGATGGGTTCCGGGTCACGCGGGTATTGTAGGCAACGAATTTGCGACAAACTTGCACGGGAGGGCTCACAGTGCACACAATTTGGACCTGAGCCATTTTGTGGAATCTCAAGAAGCCTAGCCCGATTGACCCTTGAAACTCTTTATCACAATAAAACACTTAAGATCTGGTCTGACACACCAGGCTTAAAACATTCTAAAAACTTGATCCGGGCTTTTGATTGTAAATTCGCTTCAGAAGTCCTGGGATTAAGTAAAAATAAATTGCGCATTCTGACAAGAGCCCTAACTGGGCTCTGTTGTCTTAAAAAGCACAAGTCCATCCTGGGTCTAAGCAACTCAAGGATGTGTCTGTTCTGTTCCATAAAGGAAGAAACGCCTCTGCACATCCTGTTTGCGGACCCTTAATGCGCAAACGTAACACTCATCTGGGAAACTATCTACTCCGCCCAGAAGAAGTGAAATTGGCTATACAACTCACGGCTGAGCAACTCCTATTCATTGAAGACAGGGCTTAGCGGTGAACTATATCCATAGCAGCGATCACAATAGATCTTTTAGGTCGCAGTGATATTGCTCTCTTTTCCTAGACCTGCATAGCTGCTCGCACATAATAAAAAAAAGCGAAATTTCGAAAAAAATTATTCTTACTTTCCGGCGTATCTCGTCGAGATCTATACGAATCTGCCTTCAAATCGTGGCGCCGTAAGAACTGTAGTCGTGCCGATAAAGATATTAAAAGAAATATCTTTTAAGTGTGATGTAAGATGATATTATAAATTAATGTGTGAATAATGTGAAAAAATGTGATATTATAAATTAAATTATTATAGTTTGGTATTGTTATTTTATAAACATACTTGTTACTTTTTCGCATTCATAAAGGTTACTTTAACAGTTTTCCCTGTCCACGAAATAGATACAAAAGTTAAAGAATCAAAATGTTCATATACTTACGATTCGTGGGACAGGGAAAGGGTTAATTTAATTACCTTTACTAACTTAACTATCTTTAAGTTAATATAAAGTTATTAACTACCTTTAAGTTAATATAGAATTTTGTTTTAGGAAAATAATTTTTTGTATTATATCACCAAACATAAATGTCACTTCGATTTTTATTTTGGTATATGCAGTACGCAATAATTAGCTAGTGATCTTTGTATTCCATCTAGTAGATTATATCTTCTGTATGCTGCAGGAAATATACATTACATAAACATAAGATATTGTATTACATGACTTGTATGGAAATGTAATAATATCCCTTTTGATTATGACTCAGCCAATCTGTAAAGTATCAATATTTTAACATAATGTAATTTTAATTATATATTAATTCAACTATGCAAGTACCTTTTTATTTATGTATGCTAAAATAGACCATATTTGGTTGACATACAAAACATTTAAGCATGAATTTGAAGTCAACAACTAATGTTGAATCTATACTTCAACTTGGTCAAATGAGAACTTGTTTTTGAAACAAGTTCTTAAGTGTAATTTACATAAATTTTGGTTGGTTTTATTTTAGTAGATGACTTTGTTAATTGAAGCACCATGTTGTGTTATGTAATAATTGAATTTTATTATGTAAGCATAAAAATTTCGTCATTGTCATCATAGTTGACAAATGCTCTATTGAGAAATAAAATATTTAGAGAACGTGTGAACGCCGCTAATACGCAATGGGAAAGTGCGTAGTGGTTTGTGCCCATCAGTGTGATTTTTTTTAAAATAAAGATGGCAATCGAGTACTCAGTCTAACTGACGGTCAGTGGATGCTGTGATTCATAGACATCTATATCTGTCCTCTACACTTATCATATGTAACACAGCAGCATCATTCTGCTTTTTCACGGTGGTATTCTGTGCGAGCATGTCCTACCCCGGTTGAGCCAACCCATTTGCCCCGCAGCATAGCTCTACCAAGGAAAGGGATATAATGTATAGACGTGATAGAGATATGCCTTTCGTGTTACCACTATTCTGGAGACTATTAGTGGTATAGTAGTCTTATACTTTAAGAAAGGCAACAATGCTCTATTGAAGAACTACAGACCGATTTCCCTTCTGAGCTGCATCTACTTGCACTTTTCTAGAGCCATTGTCAATCGTCTCGTACGCAGGCTTGACGACTTCCAAACTTCCGAACTTTATTACCAATGCTTTAATACCAAACACACAAACCGTTCGGTAAATTGTGCAGAAGACCGAAGAGTACATTCTACCACTTTGTCTTGCGTATGTGGACTATGAGAAAGCCTTTGTAGGCGGTGCTACAGTCCCTTCAGCGGTACTGGATTGACTGATTTGAGATGTGGTCGTTTACTACTGGCCATATAAGGAACTGCAAAGAGCTTTCGAGAGTGTAGTGGTTATGCGGCGTGCGTTGGGTCCATGTAGCAATCGGCTCGCCATAAAGCTCGAACCTTCCTCGAACCTCGAACTGAGGGGAAAGAAACGTCTCAGGAAGCAATGCTTAGGGCGGCTCCCCACTAGATGAACGACCTGGTAAGAGATGCAGGATGGATGCAGGTGGACCGTGTTTTGCGAGTACGATATACGATGTACTCGTATGTTCAGCAGTAGACTAGTGATAAACTGAAATGATAATGATGTTGATGATAATATATGTGTGCTATTTATAGGCTGTATGTTTACTTTAAAATATTTTTTTTAATCGAATTTTAATTCTTAATCGAAGGTAGATGTAGATGTCTCGTTTGACCACCCTTATTCTACATATAAATTATCTATACTTAGTTGGCTTATTTTACGAAAGGCGTAAATTAAAATCTTTAAAATTAAAGTCTGCTATCATCGAGCACGTTACAGACGATGGTCGTTAAAATATTCAGGTATATTTATACTGTTGTTTTAGGTAAAAGCAAAAGTAACTTAGGATGGACACCGCTACACTTGGCGACGTATTTTGCTCACAAGGACGTTGTGGAGTTGTTGCTAGACGCCGGCGTAAATGTGGACGAGGTGAACGACAGTGGTGACACGGCCCTGCACAAGGCTTCTTTCATTGGGAATGAGGTATATGACAATTGGCATCACAAAGATTTAAATAACTATTTATTTAGATTTCTGTGAACAACTCACACATTATCTATGGGGAACGTTTATAGGGTTACGTTTTAGGGTGTAATGGATAATAGAAACACATATTTTCGTGTTGAAAGAGTGTATAAGAATGGACAGCGTTTCTTTCATCGATCATCGAAATTGCGATTGCAAATCCCTTTTAGTAGGTGTCATGCTATGGGGAAATTCGTGTACCTATATAATATTTATTTAGACTTTTAATCTACAAGGTTGTATGATGTCTTTTCTGTCTAGGAATCTGACTCCATAGGTACCATACTCGTTACGTATTTCTGCCTCCAAGCGGCAGTGCCTGCACTGCTGCTTGCTGGTAGGAATGGTCAAATGAAAAAATATGTCGATATATATCGTATCGATATTTATAAACAATATCGATATATATCAATATATATATATATATATATATATATATATATATATATATATATATATATATATATATATATATGTATATATATGTATATATATATATATATATATATATATATATATATATATATATATCACGTGATAAATATCGATATATCGTATGTAGCAGGATAAAGTCTAAAACTTTATTACTGGATGGAAATGAATGCTTTTGTAGGTGCTTTTGTTGCTTAATTTTTTGTCGATTAATACATTTAAAAATATATAGAAAGGCATTACATTTTAGTCCTCAATGGGGGCAACACATGTCTAGTTTTCTTTGTTGTCTTCTACTAAAGTTGATTACAGCTGTCCATTGACTGACGTTTACAGTCCACCTGATGGTAAGTAGGTAGCTACTTACCATCAGGTGGACTGTCACTTTAGTTTTATAATAATAAATGTAAAAATCTCCCATGTGAAGAGTTACGTTTTTTTAGGTTGAGCTGACATGTTTAAGCTGTAGCTTTAATACTAATGCAGTATAGCTGTACCACCTACATCATCTATGGTTGAATTATGGAATTCAAATACTCTGTGTATATTTGAATGTGTGTGATCGTAGTTAGTACGTTTTGCACTTTTGACGTTTCTGTTCTGACTTCCGTGTTAACTAGATGACTGTATCGCTGTATTTTTTTTAAATAGAATAACCGTGAGTTTGCATTGACGTGATTTTCACAAAAAACATGTTTTAAACACTGTTTTCTGTAAATATATCAAAAAGCGTTTGCATAGTCATAGAACATGTTGTTGAAATATATTAATCTACTTATAATCCTATACCTTTAAACGAGCAATTCTTGTATATATATGTATATATATATATATATATATATATATATATATATATATATATATTTTTCGGGGGCAATAAATCGATCTAGCTAGGATTTATTTTTAGAAAATGTCTATTTTGTCCGTGTTTTCAGGCAATAAAAAAACTGCTACAATATAAGAAGGTAAATTTTGACAGGTTACCAACGATCGTAATAGCTCAGATGGGATGTTGTTCGGGCGTGATATTGAAGTTCCGTGGTTCGCGTCGCGTCGTGATTCCGATTTTTTTTCCTTTTTTTTTCGAGTTCCCTTCTTTTGAGAGAAAATCTATTATTTCGAGCCCTTTTTTTAGTATTTTTTAAAAATACGAAAATTTTAATTGCCTAAACTAATTGCACTCATGATTTTTTATTCAAATAACCGGTCAGTTTTTTCTATTATGTCAATAAGATCAAAAACTATAAATATATATATATATATATATATATATATATATATATATATAAAATATAATTTGTATTTTTTTTTATAGAAGAAGGGGCAAACGAGCATGTGGCTCACCTGATGTTAAGTGATTACCGCCGCCCATGATCAACCGCAACACCAGGAGAATTGCGGGTGCGTTGCCGGCCCTTTAGAAAGGAGTAAGCTCTTTTCTTGAAGGTCTCCAGGTCGTATCGGTCCGGAAAAATCGCCGGTGGTAAACTATTCCACAGAGAGGTTGTACGTGGAAAAAACTCCTTGTGAAACGTACAGTGGTGGACCGCCAAGCATCCAGATGGTGTGGATGGTATCGGGACGTTTGACGTGTAGTGCGTTCACGAAATTTGGCAGCTGGGATTAATCCGAACAATTCCTCAGAGCACTCCCCGTGATAGATGCGATAAAATACGCAAAGAGATGCAACATCTCTTCGCAGCGCCAGTGAATCGAGCCGATCGGAAAGCACTCGGTCGTCGACGATTCGAGCCGCTCTGCGCTGGATGCGGTCAAGTGGAAGAAGCTGGTACTGGGGAGCCCCAGCCCAGAGATGGGAACAGTATTCCATGTGCGGCCGAACCTGCGTCTTGTAAAGTTGCAGGCGGTGTGCCGGCATGAAATACTGTCCCGCTCTGCTGAGCACGCCAAGCTTTTTAGAGGCCAATTTGGCCTTCCCTTCCAAGTGACCACGAAACTGCACGTCACTCGATATGTCGACGCCGAGGATTCCGATACTGGCTGATGCAACAAGGGGAGGGCCTTGAAACTGAGGGGATACGACAAAGGGGTTCTTTTTAGCGGTTAACGCGCAAACTTGTGTCTTCTGGGGATTAAACTGGACTAGATTTAGTCGCCCCCAATCCGAGACTCTGTCCAGCAGAGACTCGACTTCAGACACAAGTTTGTCCCGGCACTCGGAGACGTTTTCCCGAGAAATATTGGCTCGGCCGGTGTAAAGAGCATCACCAGTGCTGTCATCCGCATAGCAATGAATGTTACGGGTACGCAACATGTCATTGATATGCAGAAGAAACAGCGTTGGCGATAGCACACAGCCCTGTGGAACACCAGCATTAATAGGCTTGCAATCGGAGCTTGCACCGTCTACAACGACCTTGATGCTCCGATCTGCAAGAAAGCTGGTGATCCAATCGCACAATTTCTCGGGAAGCCCATAGGAAGGGAGCTTCGAAAGAAGCGCTTTGTGCCAAACCCGATCGAAGGCCTTCGCAATGTCCAAACTAACGGCCAATGCCTCCCCCTTGAACTCTACTGCCTCCGCCCATCTGTGAGTTAGGTAGACCAGAAGATCACCAGCTGACCGACCACGGCGAAAACCGTATTGGCGGTCACTAATCAGCTGGTGATCTTCAAGGTACCTCATGAGCTGGCAGTTTACAATGGACTCCATTGTTTTGGAGAACAAGGAGGTGATGGCGATTGGCCGATAGTTGGACGGGTCAGAGCGGTCGCCTTATTTAGGGATCGGGTGGACGTAAGCCGTCTTCCATGATTTTGGGACTACGCCTAGGGAGTAGGAGTACCGGAAAAGACGCGTTAAAGCCGGTGCCAACTCTGGAGCACATTGTATATAAATGTAACTTAAAAAAACCGAGCAAAGCGCGGTCATCCGGGTACTAAATATAATAAATATATATAATATAAATATTATAATAAATATATATAAAAATAAACTATATTAAATCTTTATAACTACAGAAACAAAATGTTTGAAAGCAAATTTGTAGAAATATTGTTATCTTGAAAGATAAGTTTGAATATCTATTGAAAATTTTACACAGTTTTTGTGAGTGCGAACGCCACGATCAAAAAAACATGTTGTGTGATTTATTTTATGCGCTTTTTTTTTCAAAACATTACGTGTTGGATGTTTTTCGGTGCAAACGTAGGGTAAGGTTGACAAAGGAATACACAGTCCACCAGATGGTAAGTGGATACTGTGGCCTATAGACATCTACATCTATCTCCTGTTAATAATCAAAATGCAAATGCGTTGTCACCCCTGGTAGGACTAAGATGGAATGACTCATTTCCAGTGAGTAGAATCTCCGGTTCTCTAAACTAACCATACGAAACACAGCCGCATTAAGCTTTATATATAGTTATTCCTTTTCATATAGATTTATATGAAAAGGAATAACTGTGGCGAATTTCATCATTTATATCTAGATTTGAAAAGGGATCCTCTTAAATTTTTCAATACCTTCGTTTATCCTATGAAAATGTTCTTCATTCATTTTTATTTAAACAAAAAGTTTTTATGAAAACTAAATAGAAATTAATAAAAATACCTTGGCACGCATCCACTTCTCCGCGTCGACTGAGGCGCGCCTAATCGGATCGAATCTCATCGGCGAAGAAATTCGCCCGTCAAGCAATTCGCGCAATTCGTCGATTCAATTCGGCATGCCACGGCTCGTTGCTAATGGACGCAGTTTCATAGTAAATATATAGGAGGCGACATTCTGCGATTCGATTCGACTCGGCTCGGCGAGCCTAGTGGACGCGGACCTTTACATTATTCCGATATTTCTCATTGTCGCCCTATACGATATTCTATACGACACGATAGGCTACGTGCCATTTTTCTAAAGAAATGTTTGATTAGGTAATAGACGTGCCGTAAAATAATTTTCGTGATTATGGGGAAAATAATAGTACTAAATACTATCGATTCAATACTTTATTTACTACAAAAAATTTAATGAAGAGTTTTGAGTTAAGACATTTATTATTACACATTGTAAATTACATTTGGCAATGTATAATAATAAATGTTTCAGTTATGCACGTAATTCAAATTAAAGTAACATTAGTGTGACTGTTGTTGTTGCAGATTAAATGACAAATAACTTATTAAGGTTGTAAAAACCTAAATATAACACAAATGAATTTTAAATACAGTCAACGAAATTGACTATTATGCTATACGCAAACGAATTATGCATTCCCTGGGGGAGGCATGGACTTGTGAAGGGCTGTAATGATGATGATGATGATGATGATGAGTCAAACTAAGCGTCATTAGCAAATGGCAGTCCACGATGTAACTAGGATCACTCGCGTTCGTTCATAGTGAACTTTGTGATCGGGGCGTGTCCAAAATATTGTGTCGCCTGCCATCGATTGCAAGCGTGCCATTGGTTCGCCATCTCGGTTCTACGACATGTAATTTAAATCATTAAAAAAATTACAAGGTCAGCAGATCTCAGTTGACCTTAAGTATGAAATTGTGTAACAATTGTTATTTATTCCTATAGGAACTAGTGATCCTGTTACTGAATTACAAAGCGGACGTGAATATAATGAACGGCGAGGGTCGAACAGCATGTGACGTGTGCAAGACACGAGACGTACAAAGGTTGTTGGAAGCAGCGCAACGAGCCGAGCGACTTGACAGAGAGCGGAGGCTGCTTAGCGCCGCCAAAGAAGGTCACATTGATGAGATACAAGCTCTGGTAAGTTGGGGATATTATTTGACTCTTATATACAAAGGTGATACTAACTCCACTACTTCTTATTCTTTATTGGCCTTGTCGTATTGGATCAGCCTTTCAATAATTTGCAAAATGGCATGCATGACTTGAATGGTCATGCAATCTTAACAAGCATTAGGGATTTTATGTAAATATTTTCGAATAGTTTTATAGTTTTACGTGACAGAGCCGTGCTGCAGCTATATTAAGTTGTATCACGAATGCAGCAGCGTAATGCTGTTGTGTTTCGTATGGTTAGTGTAGAGAACCGGATACCCTTTTTACTGGAATCGAGGCATTTCATCTTAGTCCTAAGGGGTGACAACGCATTTGCATTTTGATCCTTAATTAAGGTTAAATATGAATGTCTATGGGCCACAGTATCCCCTTACCATCAGGTGGACTGTGTGCTCGTTTGCCACCTTATGCTATGAAAAACATTTTTTTATAGGAGAGGGGCAGACGAGCATACGGTTCACCCGATGTTAAGTGACTACCGCCGCCCAGGAACAACTGCATCACCAAGGAAATTGCAGGTGCGTTGCCGGCCTTTTAGAAAGGAGTAAGCTCTTTTCTTGAAGTCCCCTAGATAGTATCGGTCCGTAAAAATCGCCGGTGGTAAACTATTCCACACAGAGGTCATACTCGGAAGAAAACTCCTAGTGAAACGTACAGTGGTGGACCGCTGGGCATTCAGATGGTAAAGTGGATGGTATCGGGAGTTTTGCCGCGATGTGCGTTCATGAACTTTGGCGGCTGGGATTAATCGGAACAATTCCTCAGAGCACTCCCCGTGGTAGATGCGAAAGAAAATGCAAAGAGATGCAACATCTCTTCGCAGTGCCAGTGAATCGAGCCGATCGAAAAGCACTTGGTCGGCGAAGATTCGAGCCGCTCCGCGCTGGATGCGGTCAAGTGGAAGGAGCTGGCACTTGCGAGCCCCGGCCCAGAGATGGGAACAGTATTCCATGTGAGGCCGAAACTGCACCTTGTAAGTTGCAGGCGGTGTGCCGGCATGAAATACTGTCCCACTCTGCTGAGCACGCCAAGCTTTTTAGAGGCCAATTTGGCCCTCTCTTCCGTGACCATGAAAATGCACGTCACTCGATATGTTGCCGCCGAACCGTATTGGCGGTCACTAATCAGCTGGTGATCCTCAAGGTACTGCATGAGCTGGCTGTTAACAATGGATTCCATTATTTTGGAGAACAAGGTGATGGCGATAAGCCTTTAGTTCGACGGATCTGAGCGGTTGTCTTTTTTAGAGATCGGATTTTGGGACTACGCCTATGGAGTAGAAGTACCGGAAAAGACACATTAGAATCGGTGCCAACTCGAGCACACGTCCTCAGTACAATTGGGGGGATTCCGTCAGGCCCACTCGACTTGTGGATGTCCAGGGAGAGGAGTGCTTTGCGAACCGAACGCTGTGTGAACCGCACAACCGACATGGAGCACTCACACCGCGGGATGGTCGGCGGTGTGCTCCCCTCTCAACAAGAGTCGAGTTGGACGCGAAGATAAAGCCTAGCATATCGGCTTTCTCCTTTGCGGCATGGGCCAGTGGGTCGTCCTCCCTGTGCAGAGATGGAAGAGATGGCTGACAGAAATTTCCTTGGACAGCCCTGGCGTGAGACCAGAATGCACGGGTTCCAGAAAGAAGGCGAACTAGTTTCTCACTGATTCTGCCTATGTGCTTTGACTTTGCCTTGGCAATGACTCTTTTGAAGGACCTGGAGGCGGATTTATACTTCTTTTTTAGGAATCTGGTGTTTACATCCCGGGACGTTGAAGCGTCAGCCCAGTTTCGGTAACACTCCTGCTTATAGCGTGATGTTATTTTACAGGAGCGACTAAACCATGGCTGAGATCTGCCTCCGATGGGCACCACAGAAGAAGAAATAAAAAGTAACATGCCCTGAAGTACCACATCAGCGACAGAATGAGCAACAACGTTGGGATCGTCCGGCGAGAAGCAAATCCGCGCCCAAGAGTAGGATGCAAAGAAAGACCGCATCCTATCCCAATCGGCTAACCTATATATATTTTGTTAAAAAGCCTACTACAATGAGATAGATAAATATATTGAGAGGACAGTGATGTGTGAAAATAGCTCTTACTTTGCACTTGCTAGTCCCCTGGCAAGTCTATGGACATATTGTTAAATCAAATCAAATAGTTTATTTGTTTATTTTATTTCAAAATAGACATTACAAAATATTAACAGACATTTGATATTGTATTGAATTATTATAAGCTGTAATAAATGAAATTGTATTATGACATTTCAAAAAATAAACATCCCAGTACTAGTATGGTTTACTAGATGGTAGGATTACATACATAAACACTCACGCCTGTCACCCAGAGGGGTAGGCAGAGACTACGGACTTCCATTTGGCACGATCCTGACATACCTCTTTCGCCTCCTTTACATCCATATATCTACGTATACATGCTCGTCGGTTAAGGGTACTTCTAACGTGGCCCATTTTCAAAATATCGCCAATTTGGTCGATAAACTTTTTCCTAGGGCGTCCCTTCCCGACTTGGCCATTCACATCTGCCATATAAATTTGCTTTGTCACTCTTTCCTCATTCATTCTTTCTACGTGACCAAACCACCGAAGCATTCCTTTCTTAATCCTGGTCACAACATCATCTTGCATACCACATTTATCTCTTATCACGCAATTTCTCACCCTGTCATTCAGATTACACCCTAGCATATTCCTTAAAGACCGCATTTCTACAGCATTTATTCTACTTTCGTGCTTCTTCTGCCACACCCAGCTTTCACTACCATACATTAAAGTAGGGACTAACACAGCATTATGAATTACCATACGTGCCTGTTTTGACAAATTCTGGTTCTTCATAATAGAGTGTAGTGCCCCATTCACTCTATTCCCTGCATTTACTCGTCGTTCTATATCCCTATCATATCTACCATCCCTGCTAAATACACATCCCAAATACACAAACTCATCCACTTGCTCAATCAACTCTCCTTCTATTCTTATTTCACATACCGTTTTGCTTTCTTCTCTTTCAAAAACCATCACTTTCGTCTTACTTGCGTTCACTTTCATTCCCCTTTCTTTTAATTCCCAGTTCATTAATTGCAACTCTGCCGCCGATGACGCAAGTATGACTTGATCATCGGCATACAAAAGGCATTTGACGGTTAACTCGCCCATTCTTAACCCACATTCTTCATCTTTCAAAGTTTGCAAACACCGGTCCATAAATAGGTTGAACAGCCAAGGGGAAGCCACACAGCCCTGTCTGACACCTTTTTGGATGCCAAACCAGTCCGAGTAGACCCCATTGATCCTGACACAGGCACTAGAGTCCCTATAAAGAGACCTTAATGCCTGTATCAAACCAGCGCTCAACCCATATGAGTTCAGTGTTTGCCATAACACATTCCTGTCCACTCTGTCATAAGCCTTTTCCAAGTCCATGAACGCACAAAAAACTTTCTGGTTTTTGGCCAAAAACTTCTCCGCAATCATGCGCATGGAAAAGACTTGATCTGTACACCCCATTCCCTTTCTAAAACCCGCTTGCACATCCCAAATTTTTCCATCAGTTTCTTTCATAACTCTTTCAATTAACACCTTAGCATACAGTTTACCCACAATACTAAGCAAGCTGATACCGCGGTAGTTTTTGCAGTCCTGCTGTGACCCTTTTCCTTTATATATTGGTACTATAACTGCTTTACACCAGTCATCCGGTACCCGTTTTAATTCCCAACATAAATTAAACAAGGTGTACAGCAGGCCTGCCACCAGGTAGTTGTAGGATTACTTTTTGGCATAGGAGATTGTTTGGTTAAGGTAGGCATGCAGTGCTCTTTGGCGGTAAAAATAGGCTGTGTATCTCTATACTTAGCCGTAGCTACTATATAGCTAGTTGTACAGGCAGTAAAACTCGCGGCACGAAAGTCTAGCGGTGACCGTTATTGCGTATAATTGGCCGTATTGCGTATGTTTGGCTGTGCGTATCGTTCGCACCCGCTGATTGGCTCTCGAGTCGCATTCCGTCCCTCTTACTGATAAGACATTCGCTTCTGGGGATAGCTGTAAATGTTGTATTACTTATTATCAGGTAAATTTATATTCGCTTGTCACTTTATATCATAAAAATAAAATAGTGTCCCGCGGGTTTTCTCAGAAGGTTTTGTTTTTCGAGCCAGTGTCGATTTTGACGTTCATAAGAGCTTTAAACAAGCCTAAAATAATTGAAAAGTTTTACCATCTTGTTTGTTAGCAGGTTTCAAGGAACCCTTACACCCCAGTGGCCTATTTAAATTAATTATAATTTTTGTTACAGTTAAGCAGTTCGAATCCTCCAAATATAAACTGCGTGGATTCCCAAGGCAACACGTGTCTGCACTGTGCAGCCTACAGAGGCCACACACGAGTCGCGGTTCTACTGCTGCAGAATGGGATTGACACCACGTTGAAAAACCATAGTGGTATGTTGCACCAGTGTTGCCAGAGCTCACTAGCCGTGTGTTACCGACGTAAGAGAATCGACCACCTCATAACTTCATGTGGGTGGCGTAAGAGGCGACAGAGGTTAATTGAAATAACAGATGGGCAATAGCATCTTCCTGATTATCAGCTGCATAAAAAAGATTAAATTACCATTTGTGGTAACCATAGATAATATACAATATTGATGAGCCACTCTGACAAATCATCAGGTAACGAAACGAGGGAAGTTTCTTCTGCGCTGTTATAGATGGCGTTGGGATTATAAGTTACCGATAAATAACAACTCGGTTTAGTATTATTTCGTACATTTTAATAAAATTAAAAGGAAAATATGATTTAATTGAAAATTGGAAACGAAATTATTAGTTCAAAACTAACTGATTTGCATTACATAATTTTTAATTTTGCTTCTATTAAATAACTATAATTTTAATTGCTACAATTATTCTTTAAGAGTTATTCTTTATATCGACAGCAGCTTAGTGGCAGGGCGCGGACCGCAACTCAAAAGATCGTGGGTTCGAATCCGCCATTTGACTACTGTCGTGAACCACTCGTAACACAAGCGTTTCAAGCTTACCAGTAGTGGTTAAAAGGAATATTAGTAATGTTAATTAATAATATTACTAATATTTAAAAAAATACCGCAGTATTTCAAAACTTTGATAGCAAGATTTAGGCTATGGTATAAATAACAAATGTCAGCAGTGACGACATCTTTTGAATACAGTGTGTAAATTGGTGGGTAAAATAAAGCTTTTACTGATTGTGAGATGGCGCTAGTATTAACGTAAACGCAAGCTACTGAGGACTTTCAAATCCCTGGTGGTAACAATGGCAAATATCCCCCTGTGAAACAATCTATGTTCATCAGAAGACTTTTGATAGACTGTACTGGTAATGAGAATGGCTTTCATACTTTATCATTGCTGTCAATGATATCGTTGCCGGCAACGACTCGCATAATCCATACTAACCCATACTTCCATACTAATATTATAAATGCTAAAGTGTGTTTGTTTGTTTGTTTGTTGTCCTTCTTTCACGTCGCAACAGAGCGTCGGCATGGCATGATTTTTTGGATGTGGATAGTTCGGTGGCTGTAGAGTGACATAGGTTACTTTTTTCCGCGGAAAAACATCTCATTCCCTTGGGAAAATAGAATATGTTGCAAAAGTTTGTCCTTCTTTCACGTCGCAACGGAGCGTCGGCATGGCATGAATTTTGGTATGGGGATAGTTCGGTGGCTGTAGAGTGACATAGGCTACTTTTTTTGTGGGGAAAAAAGTAGCCTATGTCACTCTACAGCCTCATTCCCGTGGGAAAATAGAATATGTTGCAAAAGTTTGTCCTTCTTTCACGTCGCAACAGAGTGTCGGCATGTCATGAATTTTGGTATGGGGATAGTTCGGTGGCTGTAGAGTGACATAGGCTACTTTTTCAGCGGAAAAACATATCATTCCCGTGAGAAAATCGAATATGTTGCAAAACTAAATTCAGCTAGGTGGCGCCACCGTGATTCTACAAGACGGAGGACGGTACGATGGACGAACACAGAAGGTCAGAATATCTGGATTATTATGTCTTTTTACTTATTACTTAATTGTGGTAGAAACAGTTCTTAGTAAGCCTTATTAATAAGCCTTAGTAATATTTATTGAACGGAAATGAATACAGTTCTTATATGTGGTTATGAATGAATCGGTATTACAATGAGAAAAATTGTGCAAAGTTATAAGAAAAATATTTTTTCAGAGTTCTTATTAACTAACGTATACATAGTTTAAATTGATTCCGCTAGATGTCGTTACTAGGTTTTTAAAACGCGGTAACGAAATGTTTCCTGACATATACTTAACTCCCGCCGTTGAGCCGCGCGTCAACTTATAGTGCATACGGTACCTATACGCTTAAATTATTCTATTTCGTAGCTTATTCGACTACCTGCTTTCGATTTCGGTTGTTTGTTATTTGCTTTGTGATTTGGTTAAGGTTGAATGGATTTATATTGGCTTTCATTTTCGGATTTGTGTATTTTCTTGGATCGGTTTTATTGATTTGGTTGGTATTCCTTTATACATATTTAGACTCTGGCTTTGATTTTGGTTTTTGTTTATTTAGAATCGTGAATTGGTTTTCGTTGTTTTAGGTTGTTTAACAATATTTTAAAGGAATATTAATAGTATAGATAGTGTATACGGTACTTATACACTTACTTCTTTTTTTGTTGGTTATATTTATATTGACTACTGCTTTCGATTTCGGTTTTCTGTGATTTGGTTTAAGTTGATTCGATTTTTTTTTGGCTATCGTTTTCGGATTCGTGTTGTGTCTTGAATTGGTTTGTTGTTTTGATTTAAAAAAATATTTAAAAGGAAATTTAATTCCTTTTAGGTATTTTAACGTTTTTTTTATAAATAGGTTTTTTGTTACTTCATAATGCCTCGCAAACGTAAGTCCAGCCTTTCAAGAGTATCTTCTCAAAGACAAGCGAAAAGATTAGCTCGATCGCTAGAATCTTTAGAAGATGCTGAACTGAGAAGCCAAGAACAAGCAGAGCGTCATGCTGCTTTTAGAGCATCTGAGACACCTTCTCAACGTCAGAAAAGGCGTTTTGAACAGACAGAGTGTCAGGCTGCTTTAAGAGCTTCCGAAACACCTTCTCAAAGTCACGAAATGCGTCTTGAACAGGCAGAGCGTCTAGCTACTTTAAGAGCTTCTGAAACACATTCTTAAAGTCAGCGAAGGCGTCTTGAACAGGCACAGAGAGCTACTGAAACACCTGCTCAAAGTCAGCAAAGGCGTCTTGAACAGGCAGAGCGTCAAGCTACTTTAAGAGCTACTGAAACACCTTCTCAAAGTCGGCGAAGGTGTCTTGAACAGGCAGAGAGAGCTACTGAAACACCTGCTCAAAGTCAGCAAAGGGGTCTTGAACAGGCAGAGCGTCAAGCTACTTTAAGAGCTACTGAAACACCTGATCAAAGTCAGCAAAGGCGCCTTGAACAGGCAGAGCGTCAATCTACTTTAAGAGCTACTGAAACACCTGCTCGAAGTCAGCAAAGGCGTCTTCAACAGGCAGGGCGTCAATCTACTTTAAGAGCTACTGAAACACCTGCTCAAAGTCAGCAAAGGCTATTCGAACAAGCGGAACGTCAGGCAGCCTTAAGAGCCGCGGAAACACCTGATGAAACTCAACACAGACTCATTGAGCAAGCTGAACGTCAATCTACTATAAGGGCATCTGAAACACCAGAACAGACACAGGCGCGAAGAGATGCAAATGCACAGCTCCAAGCTGAACGTCGACAAAATTTTCAAAGAAACAATTGGTCGGTTTGACGCAGCATTCAATTATGATCCGTTGATTGATTATAAAAATCACAGGTTAGTTGTTATCGGAATGATGGACAAGGCGTGTCCATTTTGCAGCGCTTTAAAATGGAAAGATGAGATCACAGGCATGTGCTGTTCCTATGGCAAAGTGTCTCTTCCGTTACTTGGGGAACCAGAAGAACCTTTGAAAACTCTCTTTTTATATGTTGCCGTCCCCGTTAATGATATGAGGATCCGGAAATATAACTTATGCTTTCAAATGACGTCCTTCGGAGTTGACCGGGAAATAATAATGCCGGGATTTTCGCCTACATTTACGGTGCAAGGGCAAATTTATCATAGAATAGGTTCACTTTTTCCAGCTGAAAACGAACAGCATAAATTTTTACAAGTATATTTTATGGGTGACGAAGAAATTGAAGTAGACCGTCGCTACCAATTTATCCAGGGAGTTGAGAGAGACACAGTGTTCTAAATTCAAAGATTCTTGCATGACAACATTTTAGTCAAAAAATTAAAACTGCTTTAGAAAACCTACCTGAAGAGGATTATAAAGTCGTCATTCACGCAGATCGGACCCCTCGAGGCGAGCATGAAAGGCGCTACAATGCACCTTTGATAAACGAAATAGCAGTCGTAATTAGTGGTGATCAATTTTCTTCACGAGACATTGTCTTGCGAGCACGTGATGATACTTGCAACGGGTAGCCGATACACACAAGTTTATGACGGTCTGCAATACCCATTGATTTATTGCAAAGGACAAGAGGGTTATTATTTTCAAATTCCAATCATTAACCCGGTCACAAAGGAGCCTACTCCGAACAAAAAAGTATCGTGTATGGATTTTTATGCGTATTGTTACGAGCTTGAGGTTCGTGACAATAAAAATTGCCGATAAAATTACCTAAATTAACACTTTAATTTACTTTACACAAATTAAAGTTAAAAACACTAATAATTAAACACACTAATTCACTTTATTCCGCTCCGAAGCTTCGCTTTTCTCGCCAAATCAACACTGCCTCGATCGCATCTTGCAGCGCCTATATATTTAAATTAGCAAAGAAATATCCAGAATGTTCAAGTAAACACGCGCAAGGTACCGAGCGTTGGAGTTTCGACTAGGCGCTGTCGGTTGAGTAATTTGTGATGTCATTTTCTCAATGCTCCCCTCGCTCTCGTTCCTGACACTAGATGGCGCTAGTGCTATTGTCGATTTGAGCGCGTAACACTGCCCCCTCCTAAGACATGCTCGTCCCGAGCATTATCGGCCCCATAATAACGCGCTAGGCGATCCACATGGACGATCTTAGGAGTCCCTCTTGCGCCTTTCTGTATCCGGTAGGTTACATCGTTGATTCTGGTCACAATCCGGTACGGGCCGTCCCATTTAGCTTGAAGCTTAGGAGATTTCCCTTTGCTGCGGACTGGATTGTGCAACCACACAAGTGAACCTTCGTCGAACCCTTTGTTGTTCATTTTGCGGTCATACCGGGTTTTCATCTTTTCAGACATTTGCTGGCCCGATTGTTTGACGTGCTCATAAACGTCATCCATTTTTTTCCGCAAGTCATTTGCATAATCGGTTATACTGCGTGGAGCATCAGGTGGTGTCCCAGTGATCAGGTCTGCAGGCAGCCGTAATTCTCTTCCAAAGTTTGCGAAAGCTGGTGTCACTGCTGTACTTTCGTGAACAGAACTTCGATATGACAACAAAAACGGTTGTATGTGCTTGTCCCAATCTCGTTGCCGATTGTCTACAACTTTTGCTAGGTACCCCTCCTATGTCTGATTAAATCGTTCCACCATTCCATCAGATTGCGGGTGATAAGAAGTCGTTCTTGTTTTATGAGTACCCATAACTCGGCAAGTTTCCTGGAATATTTGAGACTCAAAATTCCTTCCTTGATCGCTGTGAATCTCTAAAGGTACACCAAAACGTCAGAAGACTTCATGAACTAGTTTATCAGCAACTGTTGAAGCTTCTTAATTTGGAATGGCGAAGACTTCTGGCCACTTAGTGAAGTAATCCATCACAACCATGAAATACTTGTTACCGCTTTCACTCTCCGGAAACGGCCCCGCCACGTCAATGGCTATTCTCTCCCATGGTGCACCAACATTGTACAACTTCAATGCACCTCTACTACGAGTCTGAGGTCCCTTTACAGCCACACAACTTGTACATTTGCGACACCAGTCCTCGACATCGTTTCGACAGTGGACCCAGTAAAACCGTTCTCGGATCTTCAGCAGAGTTCGTTTAACTCCCAGATGGCCTCCTGAATAATCATTATGGTACAGCTGTAGAACATCCGGTACTTTAGCTTTAGGGACAACCATTTGTAAATGACAGCTGTCTCCCCGAACATTTTCCCATTTACGGCACAGAACTCCATCCTGAAGCTGCAAGCTGTCCCACTGGGCCCAATAGCTTTTAGTGGTCGAACTCATCGCTGAGACGTCGCTCCACTTGGGCTTGGGAGCACTGGCCTTCATCAACTCCAGAATCGGCTTGATGTCCGGATCTTCCTGCTGTGCACGTTGTAAGCTGTCCTTCCACTCGTTGCTGAGGTGGTCTGCCCTGAGCATTCTCACGGATACCACTTCCTTACTCTCTTGCCTAGTACAATGTTTGCAATCTTCAGGACAAGGTCTTCTTGACAATGCATCTGCGTTGCCATGAGATTTCCCGTTGCGATGTTCGATCTCAAAGTCTTTTTTAAACTGCAATAGCCATTTTAGTGCAGCATGGTCAGTTCGTAAGTGAAATTTTCGCCCCAGAAGATATTTGCTAAAATGCTGCAACGACTTTACCACAGCTAGCAATTCGCGTCTTGTGACACAGTAGTTCCTTTCCGGTTTTGACAACGACTTGCTGAAGTACGCTATCACGACCTCTTGGTCACCATTACGTTGAGACAACACACCGCCAAGTCCTATATCACTTGCGTCTGTGTCAACTATAAATTCTTTGCTTGCATCAGGGTATCCCAAAATAGGTGTTTTGCACAGACGGTCCTTGAGCTCCTGGAATGCGATATTACAACTTTCATCCCAGCAGAAATGTCGCTTCTCCTCGGTTAGCTTATGCAGAGGTTTGGCTATATCTGCAAAGTTCTTCACAAAACGTCGGTAATAGGAGCACAAACCCAAAAATGCTCTAACCTGCGTCTTGTTTTTTGGAATCGGCCAATCCTTTACAGCTGCGATTTTCTCTGGATCCGTGCAAATACCTTCTTCCGACACTACATACCCCAAAAAGTTGACTTGCCGTTTGAATAGTGAACATTTCTTCGGACTCAACTTGAGGTTGGCACTCTTAATCTTCATGAGCACGCGTTCCAGGTTTTGAAGGTGTTCCTCAAACGTACGGCCCACGATGATGATGTCATCCAAGTAGACCAGACAGGCATCGCCAATTAGCCCGGTAAGTACAAGTTCCATCAGCCTTTCAAACGTTGCTGGAGCATTGCATAACCCAAACGGCATTACTTTAAATTGCCACAGACCCTTTCCAGTCGAGAACGCAGTTTTCTCCTTGTCCTTAGGGTCAATTTCAACTTGCCAGTAGCCACTTTTTAGATCCAGCGTGCTAAACCATTTTACTCCTGTAAGCATGTCCAGCGTGTCATCAATTCTTGGCAAGGGATAGCTGTCCTTCTTTGTAACGTCGTTCAGACGGCCGTAATCAACACAGAACCGCATGCTGTCATCCTTCTTTACCAGCACCACGGGTGAACACCATGGACTAGATGAAGGTTCAATAACACCATCCTTCACCATTCCCTCAATCATGGTTTCCACCTCCTTTTCACGTGCTACCGGCAATCTTCTTGGCCGCTGACGGATAGGCAATTCTTCTCCTGTGTTTATTTTGTGTTGAACTAAGCCAGTCTTTCCTATGTCAGCATCGTTTGATGAGAATACATCGGCGTACTTGAGTAACAACTTCTTCGCCTTGACCAATTCGTTCGGAGAGAGAACACTGCGACAGTCTTCCAAAAGTGTGGTCACTCTCGTTTCTGCATCCTTGCTGGGGATCCCACTCGATATATATTGGCACCGACGTAACAATCCACTTCCTCACAAGTACCAATCAGTGTGCCTTTTTCTATAATCTGTTCCCGGTCGCAAAGGTTCAGCACACGTACTCCTGAGAGGTCAGTGGTCCTGACCAAGGTTCGAGCTACTTTCCATGGAAGGTCATTGTTTACCCTTTCCACAAGTACACAACGGTGAGCTTGCCCAGCGTTTCGAGGAAGACTAACCGGAACAATCGTTTCCGATCTCGGCGGAAGAACAATCTTCTTAATGCTGTACACGTTCCCTGGTAACGCACCTTCCATAAAAAGTTCCTCCTGTCCACATTTCAAAACACCTTGCTTAACGTCGATCTCACAACAATTATTCCTCATAAAGTCTAGGCCTAGGATGCAGTCGTCCATTATATCAGCCACGATGACATTATGCAGGTAGATCACGTTGCCTAGCTTCAACTCCATCTCCTTCTCTCCACGGACGGGTATACGCTGACCGGAGGCTGTTACCAAATTAATGCGTTCTCGGTTGTATGCGGAGTCCCCAAGGAACTGACTTATAAGTTGGGAACTAACAACCGTACGAGAGGCTCCAGTGTCTATGGTCAGTTTACACGACATTCCGTTGACCTCGCCCTTGATGATTAGACTGTTCCCATCATGGGTTTGTGAGATCGAGATCCTTGGGGCTCTTTTAACATCAGCCAGCACCCGCCCCGCAGTTCTGGCTTTTACTCGTTTCCCTGCTGCTGCTGGGCGGTGCTGTTGGCCGCACTACCCACCTGGGATCGTTCACCTTCCCTTTCTAGGGTTCGCTTAGGGCAGCTGGATCGAAGATGGCCCTTTTCCCCACACCATAGCACCTTGGGCTGTATCCTTTGTTGCGGTCGCGAACTGTAGCGGCTACAACCTCCCTGACGCGATGGGAACGATGATCCTGCCGCACGGCATCTACCTCCAGTGCATGGGCCAAGGCGTCCTTAAGCGTCTCGTGGTGCCCAAGCCTCACAGCAGCTCTGACTTCCAGGTCGCGGATGCCGTCGATGAATGTCTGCACCAGGTTCCCTTCAATGAGCGCAGGTACAGACCGGTGAGCTTTTCGCACCAGCTTCTCCACCTCTAGAGCCCACTGCTGCAGGTTTGCGTTGATGCGCTGCACACGATCTTTAAGCTGCGCACGAAAGACGTGTTCCAGGTGAGCGTCGCCATATCTCGCCTCCAATGCCTCAAGGAGTTGCTCATAAGTCACTTCCTCACCGAGAGCTTCCAGAACTGTTAAGGCCTGGTCGCGCAGGCCTAGTGTGAGAGCAGTCATGGCCTGACTTTTATTCCAGCCGTTCGCCTTCATAACAGCCTCGAACTGGATTTTGTAGGCTGACCAGGAAGAGGTACCGTCGAACGGTGGCACCTTGAACCCACGTAGCGAAGGTGTTGTAGCTACTACGGGAGCTGTAGCTCCATCTCCAAGTTTGAGTTCGTCCAGTGATTTCTTCATGTCAGCCATTACGTTGTCAACCCGATTGTTTACTTGGTCGATTCGGGTTTCAGCTTTCTCGATTCGGTTTTCAGCTTCCGACAGGCGGTTGTCATGGTGAGCAACCCTATCCTTCACCTCCTTTATCTCCTTCCCGAAGGTAGCGTGAAGGTCCTTCATGAGGAGCATCTGTTCCTCCTGTCGGCGGGCCTGTTCCTCGTGTCGGCGGGCCTGTTCCTCCTGCTGCTCTGTCACCTGACTGGCCTGTTCCTCCTGTCCGCGCTTCAGCTGCTCTTCGAACCGACGAGGTCGCCTGTTCCTCCTGTCGGCGGGCCTGCTCCTGCAGCATCACCATCAGGGCGCCCAAATCAGGTGCTGCAGATGCAGGAGCTACTGACGGACCGGCCGCCGTTGCCGGCCACTGGCCCTCCGACGTCTGCGGCGTTGCACCACCAAATCTTCGTTGGTCCGTCTCCTGCTGGCGTTGACTTCGGGTACGGACACCCTTCCTTTTCCTCCTTAGGTAAAATCGGCATTATTTTATCCCACTTCTGACACCAATTGTTACGAGCTTAAAGTTCGAGCTTAAAATTGCCGATAAAATTACCTAAATTAACACTTTAATTTACTTTACACAAATTAAAGTTAAAAACACTAATAATTAAACACACTAATTCACTTTATTCCGCTCCGAAGCTTCGCTTTTCTCGCCAAATCAACACTGCCTCGATCGCATCTTGCAGCGCCTATATATTTAAATTAGCAAAGAAATATCCAGAATGTTCAAGTAAACACGCGCAAGGTACCGAGCGTTGGAGTTTCGACTAGGCGCTGTCGGTTGAGTAATTTGTGATGTCATTTTCTCAATGCTCCCCTCGCTCTCGTTCCTGACACTAGATGGCGCTAGTGTATTGTCGATTTGAGCGCGTAACAGTATCATATGATGTTGCGAGAAAATGATTTTAACCTCTTAGCCCGGTGTAGACAATTATTTCATCAGAGATTTAGCTAAAATGGTAATTCTGCCCTCATCATTCGTTAACAGTCCCCGCTACCTACATGAGTACACACAAGACGCATTCGCCTATATATGAACTTACGGAAGACCTGATCTTTTTGTTACTTTTACTTGCAATCCCACATGGAAAGAAATAACCGAGGAGCTAATGCCGGGCCAAAAAAGTACCGACAGACACGATTTAGCTGCTAGAGTATTTAGATTAAAAGTACAAAAATTAATGTATGTAATTAACAAAGGGAAAATTTTCGGAGAGGTGGAGTGCTTAATGTATTCAATTGAATGGCAAAAAAGAGGATTACCGCATGCCCACATTCTAATATGGCTTAAAGAGAAGTTGCGGCCCAGCCAAATAGACGACATAATAAGCGCCGAGATCCCGGATCCTGAGCAAGATAAAAAATTGTATGATACCATCGTCCGAAACATGATTCACGGTCCATGTGGAGCACGAAATTCAATGTCGCCATGTATGAAAGAAGGAAAATGTACAAAGAAATTCCCTAAACAGCTATTAAAAGAAACAGTGCACAATGACAATGGCTACCCTTTATACAGACGCAGAGCTCCCGAAGATGGGGGCAGGAAAGTTACAATCAAATCTCGCTCTGGAGCGTTCGAAACCTTAGATAACAGCTGGATTGTCCCGTATTCGCCCATTCTATGTAAAATGTCTAATGCCCACATTAATGTAGAAGCATGTAGCTCTGTCCGCGCAATCAAGTATATCTATGTAAGTACATAAATAAAGGAAGCGACCAAGCAATATTTAATCTCAGGAGTGAAGGTGAGGCAAATCCCGTTAATGAAGTACAGACCTTTCAAGCAGGGCGTTATGTCAGCAGTAACGAGGCAGCGTGGCGTCTCTTGGCTTCCCTTTTACACGAAAGGCACCCAACAGTTACTCACCTTGCTGTGCACTTAGAAAATGGAGAGCGTGTACATTTCACCGAAAGAAATTTCCAAGAAAGAATTGCATCACCGCCAAAAACTACACTAACAGCCTTCTTTCAACTTTGTCAAACCGACCCCTTTGCAAAAACGTTACATTCTGAAGTCCCCCGCTATTATACTTGGAACACATCTAGGAAGGAGTGGAAACGCCGTATTCAACGCGTGCTTGTTGCAAATTGGCCCGCTGTAAAGTCATCAGATGCCCTTGGTCGTGTGTATGCCGTCCGTGTAACTATTTTTGAATGTTTCTGTTTACGATTGCTGCTGCACCATGTTCGGGGTACTACAGGATATAAATACCTTAAAACTGTCAACGGTCAGGAATGCGCAACTTATAGAGAAGCATGTGAATCACTTCATCTTTTAGAAAACGATAATCACTGGGATAAAACCATGGAGGAAGCTGTGCAGTGCCAGTCACCAGCCAAAATTAGGGATCTTTATGCAACTCTCATATCATCTTGCGGGCTACCTAATGCACATGAATTGTGGGACAAATATAAAGAGTACATGGCGGAAGATATTTTGCGAAGGTAACAGCAGACACACGCGCACATGACATACAATGAACACATTTATAATGAAGCACTTGGAGAAATTAAAGATACAGTAATGGCAATGGTAGGCAAATAATTATGCGACTTTGGAATGATAAGCCCTCAGCGAACAACCGAAAATGAACTAAGTGATGAAATTATACGTGAAACAAACTACGATATACCAGCTTTTCAGCAGCAAGTAGCCGAATTTGTACCCCGCTTGCTTCCCAAACAAAAACGAGTTTTTGACAAAGTATTAGGATAAATTGAATCTGGAAATGGTGCACTTTTCTTTTTAGATGCCCCTGGAGGAACTGGGATCACATTTTTGTTAAATTTATTATTAGCGCAAGTAAGGAAAGATAAAAACATTGCTGTGGCCGTAGCTTCCTCCGGTATAGCCGCCACGCTGCTAAGCGGGGGCCGCACTGCACATTCTGTTTTAAAACTCCCTCTAAATCTAGCCCATGAAGAATCGCCGATCTGCAACTTTAGCAAAAATAGTGCACGAGGTATATTGCTACGACAATGCAAACTTTTAGTGTGGGACGAAAGTACAATGTCGCATAAAAAAGCTGTAGAAGCACTAAATCGAACGCTCCAGGATTTGCGCAGCAATACCGATGTAATGGGAGGAATGGTGGTTTTACTGGCTGGTGACTTTCGCCAAACTTTACCTGTCATTCAAAAGGGCACACCTGCAGATGAAATTAAAGCATGCCTCAAGTCGTCTATTTTATGGAACAAGGTGACAAAATTTGGTTCAACTACGAATATGGGAGTGCATTTGTATAATGATATCAATGCTGGAAACTATGCTGATACACTATTAAAAATTGGCGATGGGCGGTTGGAAACGGATGCTGAGGGCTGCGTTAAATTGACGAGAGATTTTTGTAATTTAGTACAGAGTCATTCCGAATTAATTGCGAGCGTTTATTCAGATTTAACGAACAACATGCATGAAGACAAATGGTTATGTGAAAGGGCGATTCTTGCACCAAAAAATGAGAGCGTTAACAAAAGAAATTCAGATATATTAAGCGAAGTAGCAGGAGAAATAACAGAGTATTTGTCAGTAGACACAGTTATGGACACAGAACAGAGCACTTCATATCCCGTAGAGTTTCTAAATTCTCTAGAGTTGTCAGGTGTGCCCTCACATAAGCTTCAATTAAAATTAGGCGTCCTAGTCACGCTAATGCGAAATTTAGATGCTCCTCGGTTATGTAACGGGACAAGGCTGCGTGTAACACATCTTGGACGGAACGTAATCGGTGCTATAATTTTGACAGGCGTAGGAAAAGGTGAAAATGTTATTATACCACGGATCCCTATAATTCCCAAAGATCTTCCTTTTCAATTCAAAAGGTTGCAGTTCCCTATTAAGCTCAGTTTTGCAATGACAATTAATAAAGCGCAAGGGCAAACGTTACAGGTAGCGAGGGTCAACTTAGAAAAACCGTGCTTCTCTCATGGTCAGCTGTATGTAGCATGTTCACGTGTGTCAAGTGCCCAGAATCACCACATTCTTTCCCCGAATGGAAAAACATATAACATTGTGTACATTAGCGTCTTAAAATAGTGTTCAGTTAGTTTTTCCAAAATTCCCACAATCAATTAATCAGAATACCCACAGATCTTCCCTTTCAATAAAAAATTTCCTATTTAGCTCAGTTTCTTTTCAATTCCAAATTATGCACCTCTGACGGACCTATTAAGCTCAGTTTCCTTTCAACTCAAAAGGTTGCATCTCTGACGGATCTTTTATTTGGCTTAGTTTCCTTTCAATTCAGAAAACGGCATCTGACGAATCAATTTAGCTCAGTTTCTTTTCAAAAGTTTGCATCCCTGACGGATAATTATGCTCAGTTTCCTTTAATTAAAAAATATCCCATTTCCATTTGGAATAAACAGGCTATTTTCATGCTTTCCTAGCATTCGCTAGCTTCGCTGCGTTTCAAAACATTTAAATAGGCTTTTTTTTTTGCGGATGGAAAATCATCTAATGACCCCTTTCGCTCTGGGTGGAGCGTAAGGGAGTGTCAGACTTTTACTGACTAAAAACCATCCGTGTTCCTTCAGTGCCCTTAAATTCCGGAGCCGCGGTATCTCTTTCGAACAGCCCGCAGCCCCGGCAGGCGTTGGCCCTTACGGGCCCCTCACGCTGCTGACAGCTCTTTGAGGCGCGCGTGGAACAAAACGCGCCGTCGACGCGGCCTGTCGTCGTTAGACGGACGGACGGCGAGCTACCCATTGCTCGCCGTCCACAGGCCCGCGCCTACGGTGGCCGGGGGGCCACGACGTAGCCCCAGACGCCCGGGGCGTCTCCCGCGGCGGCCGGGGAGGAAAGCTGCTGCTCTTTCCTTCTCCCGCTCCGCCACCTCCTTCGCTAGCATCACTGCTTCGCAGAAGGTGGTGACGGCATCCCATTCCGTCTCGCTCCGGACCATGGCTTCGACCAGGGCCGGACGCGAGAGGTCGCCGCCGCCTATCGCCGCTACGAGGACACGGCGGTGCTACGCCCAAGCAGGGCACACCTCTACGGTGTGTTCCACCGTGTCCTCCGGTCCATCCTCGCAGTGGGAGCACCCGGGCGTTTCCTCCCGCCCGATTCGGTGCAGGAACCTCCCGAACACACCGTGTCCGGTGAGGACCTGCGTCAGGCGGAAGGTGAGGATGCCGTGGCGTCTCTCAAGCCACTCCTCGAAGAAGGGTCTTATCGCCGCTATAGTGGCGTGCCCAGCACGGGGTTGCGACAGTCGCTCTCTCCATGTCGCCATGAGATCGTGCCGGAAGTCTATCCGCTGCGCGACAACTTGCCGCGGCAGCGGGGTTTCCCCTCGGCATAGTGCCTCCGCGCGCCATTCGTGCAGGCGTGCGAGGACTACCGCCTCCAGATCCCATGGCGGCAATCCGGCAAGGAGGCTCGCCGCCTCGCGGGAGATCGTGCGGTAGCCGCGAACCATTTTCACGGCGACCACCCTTTGGGGCGCGTTCAGGTGGTGGACGGCAAGCCGCGCCAAACCACGCGCCCACACCGGGGCCCCGTAAAGGGCCATGGATCGCACGATCCCCGCGTAGAGCCTCCGGCAGGAGGCGTTTGGCCCCCCCCAGGTTCGGCAGGAGCCGCCTGAAGGCAGCCCCGGTCCGTTCCAGTTTAGGAGCCAAACGTCGGAAGTGCTCAACGAAGTTCCATCGGCCGTCGAGGACGAGTCCTAGGTACTTCAGCGTCGACTCGACGCCGATGGATACCCCTCCTACCATCACTGAGGATCCTGGTGGTGGCCTGTTCCGAGGACCATGGAAGTGCATGGCCTCGGACTTGTGCAGAGCCACCTCGAGACCCAGTTGCCGAATCCTCTCAACGACTATCGCAACCCCGCGTGTCATAGTTTCCGCCGCCGCCTCGTACGACCCCCCTTGTGCCAGTACCAGCGTGTCGTCAGCGTAGCAAACTACGCTGACGCCGGTAGGGAGGTCGGCGCGCAGCACCCAGTCGTAACCGATGTTCCACAGAGGTGGCCCCAGAACCGAACCCTGTGGGACACCGCACGACATCTCTCGCCGGTTCCACTCACCGTTGCGACCGGGGTAGATGACGGCCCTGTCCGTCAGGTAGTCCCCGACTATACGACGGAGATAGGTCGGCACCCGGTGATACCGGAGTGCCTCACTATTGCAGCTCCAGGGCATGGAGTTGAAGGCGTTGGCGATATCGAGAGACACCGCCAAGACAACCCCCCCTCTGGCCACTGCATACCCCGTCGTGAGGGCTCTCACGCGCATGATGGCGTCCACCGTAGAGCGCCTCTTGCGGAAACCAAACTGGTGTTCCGCAAGATCCGGCCCCGTCCCCGCAAAGTGCTCGGCGAGGCGGTTTGCAATGACTCTTTCAAAGAGCTTGCCCACCTCGTCGAGCAGCACCACGGGCCGGTATGCGGACGGAGAGTCCGCAGGGCGCCCCGGCTTCCGAATGAGGACCAGCTTCCCCATCTTCCAACGAAGCGGGAATTGGCCTCTCTCCAAGCATGCGCTTAGGAGCCCCTCCAGTCGGGGCCCGAGAGCCTCCGAGGCCAGGACCCAGGCTTTGCCAGGCAAGCCATCGGGTCCTGGGGCGGTATTCCTGGCCTTGAGCCTACGTACCGCCACTCTCAGGTCTACCCCGGTCCCTTCCGGGATGTCGTCGTCGTCGTCCTGGTGGTCCGCTTCCGGCACCGCAGGTGGCGGAGCCATAGGCGGGGGCGGATGTTCCCCTCGCGTAGGGAACAGAGCGCTCACCACGTCCTCCACGAGCTGGGGCCGGAGACTTTGCGTCAGCGGGGGGGCCCAGGTGCGGAGTTTATCCCGCACCATCTTGTAGGGGCGCCCCCACGGATCTCTGTTGAGAGTCTCCAGCATCTCCTCACGGCCCCGATCAGGAATAGGCTGACGAATCAATTTTGCTCAGTTTCCTTTTAATGGCTGCATCTCTGACAAATCTATAAAACTCAGTTTTCTTTCAATTCAGAAAGCAATGGATAGTTCATTTCCCAGTGACCATGCGGGTGAAGCCGCGGGTAACAGCTAGTACCGTGTAATGCCGGCGTAAACATAAAAGCGTTTAGCAATAAATATACGCTGATATATTTTTACGTAGTGGACACATGCCTCAGTTATATTAAGGTTGTAGCACGAATACGTCAGCTCGATCGGGGAAGCTTTACAATCTCATAGTATACCAGCGTAAAATAGCAGTTCCATGCTACTGTCCTGTTTCGTATGGTGAGTAGAGAACCGGCGACCCTTTTTATAGGAAACGAGGCATTTCATCTTAGTCCTCAGGGATGGCAACGCATCTGCATTTTGATTCTTAATCGAGGATAGATGTTGATGTCTACAGCCTTACAGCATCCACTTATCATCAGGTGGACTGTGTGCTCGTTTGTCACCCATATTCTATAAAAAAAGATCGTGTCGGAGTAAGGTCGGTGTCGGCTAGTGTAAAAGTGCCCGATCTGACAGATGAGACAAAGCCATGCAAAGTAATGAAAACTTGATGCTTATTGTTTTGTATATTGATTTATCGTTCTTTTTTGGTTTGAATGGTTGGGACTTGTGTAGTAACTTATAATTCATCTAGTGGTGAAATGATGTTCTAATTACATATTCGATGTTTTTCTCAACAGGACAATTAGCGATAGATTTAGCAAAGGACAGTGATATGCGAGAGGTGCTGAGCGTGAGGCCGGTACAGAAATTGCAACGCACAGCTGCCAGATTCGAGGGCCCGCTGCTCAAGAAGTCGAGGTTTCTGGGCTGGAGGCCTGTTTGGGTTGGTTACACACACACACACACACACACACACACACACACACACACACACATGTATATATATATCTGTCTATTGTTAACTGCCAGCTCATGAGGTACCTTGAGGATCACCAGCTGATTAGTGACCGCCAATACGGTTTTCGCCGTGGTCGATCAGCTGGTGATCTTCTGGTCTATCTAAGTCATAGATGGGCGGAGGCAGTAGAGTCCAAGGGGGAGGCATTGGCCGTTAGTTTGGACATTGCGAAGGCATTCGATCGGGTTTGGCACAAAGCGCTTCTTTCGAAGCTCCCTTCCTATGGGTTTCCCGAGAAATTGTGCCATTGGATCACCAGCTTTCTTGCAGATCGGAGCATCAAGGTCGTTGTAGACGGTGCAAGCTCCGATTACAAGCCTATTAATGCTGGTGCTCCACAAGGCTGCATGCTGTCGCCAACGCTGTTTCTTCTATAAAATATATATATATATATATATATATATATATATATATATATATATATATATATAAATTTTATTTCAATTATCGTCTTGTGTTTTTAATGCAGAGGTCTCGAGCGCAGTTAAAAAATATCCATAAGTACTAGTCTTCCTGGTCCTATATGCCATAGTACCATCTGAGTCGTAGAGGACAGAGGAAAAAACCCATAAAATATACATAGTAATAAATTCCACGATAACGAATATAAATGATTGTGTGGTATAGCATTGTATGGTGTGGTGTGCAGGCGGTGCTGCAGCGCGGCGTGCTGATCTACTACGGGTCGCGGGGTGAGGCGGGCGCAGCGCGTGGGGCGGGGCGCGCGCGCAAGTATCTGGACGGCGCGCAGCTGAGCGCGCCCGCCGCCGAGCCCGCGCTGCTGCGCCTGGCCTTCAGCGACGGCGACACGCACCGCCTGGCCGTGCCCGCAGGGCCAGACCTCGCCGCAGCCAGGCAGGTACGCGCTGCACCGTGTACACTTTGTACGTGGTGCACTTTGTGCGTGGTGCACTTTGTGCGTGGTCCACTTTGTGCGTGATGCACGTTGTGCGTCGTGCACTTTGTGCGTGATACACTCTGAACATGCTATACTTTGTACGTTGCTAAACTTTGTGCGTGGTAAATTTTGTGTATGTTACTTTTTATATTATACACTTTGTGCATGCTGCACTTTAAATATGATACATGACTGTACACTTTGTTCGTGATACACTTGGTATGTGATACACTGAACTTTTTCAAACTTTGTACATGGTACACTTTCTATGCGATACACTTTGCTATTAGTATATACATGCTGCATTACGTACAAAGTCGCTTGTACTTGCTAAACTTTCTATATGTTACACGGTATATTTTGTTCATGCTACACGTTGTACCTCATACACTTTGTATATTTTATTCTTCATACTTATACTTTACACGTACACTATGTACGTGGTAGATTTTATACATGCTACACTACACATTTTATAGGTAATATATGTACACTTTGTACTTGCTACACTATAAATGTGATAGTGGCTGCCGCGTATCATGACTCACAAATTTACCACCTCGACCGGGATACGATAGCATACTGGAAATAAGTACGAATAAATACGTAGAATAAGTGAAATCCCCATTTTATAGAAAACGAGGCATTTCATCTTAATCATAATTTTGATTTTTAATGTGTATTAAAAGTCAAAATTATGAGTAATTGCAATAAACTTCTTATCATACGAAATCTCTTATGATAAGAAGATATATAATCATATAATTCGCCTTGTATTGTTTGCAGTCTTGGGTTACTGCGTTTAATGAGCACATTGCGTACTCCGGACACTACCTGTGGGCCGGCGCTGGACCTGACACTGCCAAGGAGGCCACCGAGGAACTGGACGACGAGTGCAAACCTCTGGGTTAGTGGTAGTCATTTTCTTTTCCATTGTAGTCACACTCCATGACGGTGGCGTAATCGTATCCATCCTTCCATATTCCCCGTTGGGGTAGTTGTGATTCTCGAAATAATAAGGATGTACTTATGAATTAGTTATAGATGGCGTAAAAACTCGTATGCGATTGTTGTTAAAATCCAGATAGGTAATTATTGTGTGCATCATCTAAGCAAGCCCCAACCCGAATGGCAATGTGGCGATTCCAGTGATTCCTCTTCATTGAGAAAGGCTTATATTTAATAGTTTACCATTCACTAATTCTTGATTACTCATATTGATTAATAATTTTCTTAATCATTTTAAATTCTTACAGATATTCTAATTCTTAATAAAATAAAAAAATCTACTCATAAAAATAAGTAATAAGGACAGGATTTATGAAAGTTTGTGTACATTTTTAATTTCAACTCATTGGCAATACTTTTAAAAAGCTTTAAAAGGCAAGTGTCCAACGCATTCACGCAGATTTACAACGTTGATAATGAATTTCCCAGGTTCGATGCAAGACGCTCTGACTGCGGCGACTAACAGCCTGGCGCTGCTGGACACGCAGCTGCGCGAGTGCGCCGCCATCGTGGCCGCGCTGGACAAAAGCCCGCACGTGGGCACCTCGCTCCACCACTCTGCCTACATGGTGAGCAACTGGCGCTGCTGGATGCTGTGCCGCGCTGGACAAGAGCCCGTACGTAGGCACCTCGCTGCACCACTCTCCCTACATGGTGAGCAACTGGCGCTTCTGGATGCCCTGCCGCGCTGGAAATAGCCCGCACGTGGGCACCTCGCTGCACCACTCTGCCTAAATGGTGAGCAACTGGCGCTGCTGGATGCTCTGCCGCGCTGGACATGAGTCCGCACGTGGGCACCTCGCTGCACCACTCTGCCTACATGGTGAGCAACTGGCGCTGCTGGATGCTCTGCCGCGCTGGACAAGAGCCCGCACGTGGGCACCTCGCCGCACCACTCTGCCTACATGGTGAGCAACTGGCGCTGCTGGATGCTCTGCCGCGCTGGACAAGCGTCCGCACGTGGGCACCTCGCCGCACCACTCTGCCTACAGGGTGAGCAACTGGCGCTGCTGGATGCTCTGCCGCGCTGGAAAAAGGCCCGCAAGTGGGCACCTCGCCGCACCACTCTGCCTACATGGTGAGCAACTGGCGCTGCTGGATGCTCTGCCGCGCTGGACAAGAGCCCGCACGTGGGCACCTCGCTGCACCACTCTGCCTACATGGTGAGCAACTGGCGCTGCTGGATGCTCTGCCGCGCTGGACAAGAGCCCGCACGTGGGCACCTCGCTGCACCACTCTGCCTACATGGTGAGCAACTGGCGCTGCTGGATGCTCTGCCGCGCTGGACAAGAGTCCGCACGTGGGCACCTCGCCGCACCACTCTGCCTACAGGGTGAGCAACTGGCGCTGCTGGATGCTCTGCCGTGCTGGAAAAGAGTCCGCACGTGGGCACCTCGCCGCACCACTCTGCCTACATGGTGAGCAACTGGCGCTGCTGGATGCTCTGCCGCGCTGGAAAAGAGCCCGCAAGTGGGCACCTCGCTGCACCACTCTGCCTACATGGTGAGCAACTGGCGCTGCCGGATGCTTTGCCGCGCTGGAAAAGAGCCCGCAAGTGGGCACCTCGCCGCACCACTCTGCCTACAGGGTGAGCAACTGGCGCTGCTGGATGCTCTGCCGCGCTGGACAAGAGTCCGCACGTGGGCACCTCGCTGCACCACTCTGCCTACATGGTGAGCAACTGGCGCTGCTGGATGCTCTGCCGCGCTGGAAAAGAGCCCGCAAGTGGGCACCTCGCTGCACCACTCTGGCTACATGGTGAGCAACTGGCGCTGCTGGATGCTCTGCCGCGCTGGAAAAGAGCCCGCAAGTGGGCACCTCGCTGCACCACTCTGCCTACATGGTGAGCAACTGGCGCTGCTGGATGCTCTGCCGCGCTGGACAAGAGCCCGCACGTGGGCACCTCGCTGCACCACTCTGCCTACATGGTGAGCAACTGGCGCTGCTGGATGCTCTGCTGCGCTGGACAAGAGCCCGCAAGTGGGCACCTCGCTGCACCACTCTGCCTACATGGTGAGCAACTGGCGCTGCTGGATGCTCTGCCGCGCTGGACAAGAGCCCGCACGTGGGCACCTCGCTGCACTACTCTGCCTACATGGTGAGCAACTGGCGCTGCTGGATGCTCTGCCGCGCTGGACAAGAGCCCGCACGTGGGCACCTCGCTGAAAAAAAAACTAATTTATTAAATACATAAAATATATATTTAATATTGAATAAAATTATTGTTTGTCCAATCCGTTCATAACAATATACGATTTCATAACTTACTGATTTATGTTGATTTTTTTTATAGAAGAGGGGGCAAACGAGCATGCGGCTCACCTGATGTTAAGTGACTACCTCCGCCCATGATCAACCGCAACACCAGGGGAATTGCAGGTGCGTTGCCGGCCCTTTAGAAAGGAGTAAGCTCTTTTCTTGAAGGTCCCCAGGTCGTATCGCTCCGGAAAAATCGCCGGTGGTAAACTATTCCATAGAGATGTCGTACGCGGAAGAAAACTCCTTGTGCAACGTACACTGGTGGACCGCCAAGCATCCAGATGGTGTGGATGGTATCGGGACGTTTGCCGCGTAGTGCGTTCACGAAATTTGGCGGCTGGGGTTAATCCGAACAATTCCTCAGAGCGCTCCCCATGGTATATGCGAAAGAAAATGCAAAGAGATGCAACATCTCTTCGCAGCGCAAGTGAATCGAGCCAATCGGAAAGCACTCGGTCGTCGACGATTCGAGCCGCTCTGCGCTGGATGCGGTCAAGTGGAAGGAGCTAGTACTGGGGAGCCCCAGCCCAGAGATGGGAACAGTATTCCATGTGCGGCCGAACCTGCGCCGTGTAAAGTTGCAGGCGGTGTGCTGGCATGAAATACTGTCCCGCTCTGTTGAGCACGCCAAGCTTTTTAAAGGCCAGTTTGGCCTTCTCTTCCAAGTGACCATGAAACTGCACGTCACTCGATATGTCGACGCCAAGGATACCGATACTGGCTGAGGCACCAAGCGGAGTGCCTTGAAACTGGGGAGATACGACAAAGGGGTTCTTTTTAGCGGTTAACGCGCAAACTTGTGTCTTCTGGGGGTTAAACTGGACTAGATTTAGTCGCCCCCAATCCGAGACTGTTCAGCAAAGACTCGACTTCAGACACAAGTTTGTCCCGGTACTCGGAGACGTTTTCCCGAGAAATATTGGCACGGCCGGTGTACAGAGCATCACCAGTGCTGTCATCTGCATAGCAATGAATGTTACGGGTTTGCAACATATCATTGATATGCAGAAGAAACAGCGTTGGCGACAGCATGCAGCCTTGTGGAGCACCAGCATTAATAGGCTTGTAATCGGAGCTTGCACCTTCTACAACGACCTTGATGCTCCGATTTGCAAGAAAGCTGGTGATCCAATCGCACAATTTCTCGGGAAACCCATAGGAAGGGAGCTTCGAAAGAAGCGCTTTGTGCCAAACCCGATCGAAGGCCTTCGCATTGTCCAAACTAACGGCCAATGCCTCCCCCTTGGACTCTACTGCCTCCGCCCATCTATGACTTAGATAGACCAGAAGATCACCAGCTGATCGACCACGGCGAAAACCGTATTGGCGGTCACTAATCAGCTGGTGATCCTCAAGGTACCTCATGAGCTGGCAGTTAACAATAGACTCCATTGTTTTGGAGAACAAGGAGGTGATGGCGATGAGCCGGTAGTTGAACGGGTCTGAGCGGTCGCCTTTTTTTAGGGATCGGGCGGACGATAGCCGTCTTCCATGATTTTGGGATCACACCTACGGAGTTGGAGTACCGGAAAAGACGCGTTAAGACCGGCGCCAACTCTGGAGCACACGTCCTCAACACGATTGGGGGGATTCCGTCGGGCCCACTCGACTTGTGGATGTTCAGGGTTGATGATTTTTTTGTGTTTATGCCATCTAGCGTTTTTTCACGTACCACCATGAGAGTTAATTAATTTTTGTTTAATAAAGTGACATTACATAAGGAAGAAAGTAGATGACGCTATTACAAACCTTCTGCCGCATGTGATCTGCACACACTATTTATGCATTTGTTAATACTGTATCAAATGCGATCACTATTTCTAAAATAAAAAAGATGAAACTAATTTGTCTTCCACGGCACATGTTTGTGAAATACGAAAACTGCCAATTAAGTATTATTTTTTATTTGTTGAACGGTAAAATAGGTAACGTATTTATTTTTGTTTGAACGAAAGACCGTTTTTATTGTTAATTTATTACTATATATTTTATGGTATGGAATGACCTGCGCTCGCGATCGAATCGACGAAAATTAGAACAAAATACTGAACCATAGAGGAGAGCGGGTCCGAATGGGTCTTACAGATCAGAAAGTACTGAAGCCCGAAATAATCCATCTGAATGACCCGGCATGTATGACGAATAAATACTTGAATGATCCGGTCACCAGAAATTAATGAATGACACATGTCTAATTTTAATACTTTTCGTTACTCCTTATGACCTATTCTACATTTGCGACAGTTTAATAGTAGGTAGTTTTATTTCAATTCTAGTATTTGTTGATTTTTGCGTGTAAAATGTAAAGACACATATCATTAGTATAATAGTAAGCAAATGCTATCAAATAACTTGATTAAAATTGTATAACGACGTGTTATATCGGCCTTCTTAATGGCGTTCATAGCTGGTATTTAAACTCAACTCTTTATCAACTACATCTCCAAAGATGGTGATGTCTATGCGGTCTTTCGATCTTAACGGAACTATTGACTTCGAATGTCATTACAGGTTTTATAACAAAACATAGTATAAATTATTCATAGTGTAAATTTCGAAATATCTTGTGATTAAAATTACTTGATTAAATATTTGGTCCTTCAAGCCAGATAGTGTATTGTAGTACAATGTATTTTGCTTGAGAAATTATTATAATTTTAAATCGTATACCGTACAGCTTACTACAAAACTGGTTTTTACATGGTACCTCATATATAATAAAATGGGACGAAACGTTTTTTAATTCAAGGAACCGGATGTTAGTAAAATCTTATTTTCAATTATACACACTAAGTCACTTGATTTCCTTTATACATAAATTTCATTTTGTGAGAATCAAGAATCATATTAAAAATAAAATTAAGAAATGTGTGACTGTGTCGTGGACACGGACGTACGTTTTATGTAAATAAGTGTACGTAATGAAATCACCACAAAATGGCGGCGCTCTCCCTTCTACCGTGAGTGATACGTCACAGTCTTCAGTCAACGTAACAAATTCTTTGATCTTTGATCGACTTGTGTAATTAAATTTTGGATTCATATGATAGTTATGTAGCTGCTACATCAAACTGTATACCTTGATTTTGTTATCATCAGTTTTCTGAATTGCCTTCGACTATGGAAGAAAGTTTTGAAGTGAAACTTCTTTATCGACGAAGTGGAGAAATTTATTACGGTATTAAAAAGCAAAAACGTCACGTTTTCTTGTAGCGTTTCACCGGCGGTGCGTATGTCTAATATAAAATGAGATAAGAATATGTCGTAAAGAAGTTTCACTTCGTACGTGTGTACACAATTATACGCACAATTTTTTTTTATAGAATTAGGGTTAGGGTTAGCACATAGTTTACCTGATGATGTGGATGCTGTGGCCCATGGACATCTATGCTTAATTTAGAATCAAAATGCAGATGGGTTGCCAACACTGAGAATTAAGATGAAATGCTTCGTTTCCAGTAAAAAGAGTCCGGTTCTCTACACTCACTCTACGAAACAGAGCAGCATTGAGCTGCCATTTTACGCTGGTATTCTATGAGAAAAAGAAATTTAAAGACGTATTCACGTCAAAAGATTTATAATATATGTAAAATAAGGAGTGTGTTTGTCTGCACGTAGCGATTTCAACACGCGTGCGGATCAGGCTCCGAGGCGCTGACCGCGCTACGTCACTGCGCTGCACTCGTCGCACAGGCCAGGGATCGCGACCAAGCCAGATTAGCTAGAGAGGTCAGTTATATTTTAACCCCTTCAGGTTTCTTTAAGTTTTATTTATTTATTTTCGCCGTGTAATGGCGGCGTAACAATCCACCACCCGTATCCCGTGGGTGATGTAAAAGGTAGCAGAGGGGAATGAAATGGAGATGGGTAGCCAGTGTCTTCCTGATTACGTGAGTACTGACTTTTGATAGGCTCGAACGGTAATATTTATGTAAGTTAAACTCATCAGTCCATTTACCGTACAGCTTTCAAGGGCATTTTATCTTTATGCGATGAGTCGTGGAAAATATAGTTGTGTCACCTGCACGTGTAAAACATAGTTCAGTTAATTTAAAATAGCTGCACGAAACTCTAAGTCATACAATTTATGTCCTCTAGGTAAGATTTTTAGTGACGTAATTATAAAGGATGGTTCAGACGTTGCCTATACAAAATATATGCCACTAGCTGTTCCCCGCGACTTCGTCCTCGTGAAATTAATTTTTTTGCGACCCCAATTCTTTTTCTAAAATGAAAATAATACTAAGTTACTCCTTATAACATCACCTATCTGCCAGGGAAAGTCCTCACAAAATTGGTTCAGCCATTTCGGAGATTACGAGGGCGGCACTGAAAATTTCGGGAATCAAGGAAGTGACACAACATTACTATTTAAAAATGTATTTATTGCTTTTCGAAGTATTTTCCGCGAAATTTGACACATTTTTCCATACGATATAACCAATCATTGAAGCAACCTTTACGGAGCTCAGTAACGACCTGTGGCATACAAATGCTAGCATACCATTCTGCATTAACTGTTCTTTGTCACTCAAGAGGAATAGTCGTAACATGGCCGGTTTTGGAGACAAACGTGGCCACCATTTTTTTTGCAACAGTCCGTGAACGAACAATTTTTGTTGGCTTTAACTCATTTTCAAACACCGACTGTGTGTGACTGGTTTTTTGTTTCGGGTTCGTACGCGTATATCCAGGATTCGTCACCTGATACGATGTTGCATACAGCATTTGAGGATCCTGCGTGGAATCTTTCGAGAGTTCTGACGCACCAAGTAACGCGAGCCGCTTTTTGCTCTTCACAGAGCGAATGCGGTATCCATCGGGAAAACAACTTTTTTACACCTAATTGTTCATGCAAGTTTATTTGTATTTGACTCATGCCAATGTCTGAATTACTAAAGTTGCCTGAATTTCGCGGTATGTCACATGTCCCTTTAGAAAGGAGTAAGCTCTTTTCTTGAAGGTCCATCGGTCCGGAAAAATTGCCGGTGGTAAACTATTCCACAGAGAGGTCGTACGCAGAAGAAAACTCCTTCCAAAACGTACAGTGGTGGACCGCCAAGCATCCAGATAGTGTTGATAGTAACGGGACGTTTGGTGCGTAGTGCGTTCACGAATCATGCACTCAATCAGCTTACGCACAGCATCAACGTTTTCTTGGGTGACTGCAGTTTTTGGACGACCTTGACGGGGATCATCACTGAGCTTGACACGTCCACGTTGAAATTCAGCAAACCAGCGATAAATTGTGGTTTTGAATGGGGCTTCATCACCAAATGCAGAAATCATCCGGTCAACACACTGTTTTTGTGTTAAATACCTTCGAAAGTCATAATAAATCACTCAATTCTCGAGTCAATTCCATTTTATCAACGACTAAACAAGTTTGACAAAACCTTGTGACAAGACCGAGAATCTTTTTTTAAATAAATAAATGGTATTCGATTTTTAAAACCAAGGAGTTTTCAATTAAAAAGATTTTAATATGACAGGAACAGTGGAAATATTCCATTCCCGATACTTTTAGTGCAGCCTATGTAGCCGAAACAAACAGAAAAACAGACACAAAAATTTCAAAAATTGTTTTGCGTTTTAAAATATTTCATGCGGTTTCACCCGCTTATATTACGTGTCTGCGCCACGTTCTGTGCGTGCTGTAGCTCACGTGTACGAATCCGTACTGTCACGTGCCTGTCCGGCACGCACACACATATTAGCGGCGTTCGGTACATTTCTTAGAAGAAAGCCTACTATTCTGTTTTACTATGACAGCGTGCCTAGTGCGAATTCTTTTGTAAAATGCGATTTGTAATATCGCCAACTAGTGACAATAATCGCAATCACAATTCATGAGTGCGAGTTTATTAAGTCGTTGATATCGACGTCGAATACTGACTCGCATTCGATAGTGAGAACGTTAACGCACGTGATTGGTTATTTCACTTTTTTTTTCGCTTGGAAGATGTTTGCAGTGGCTAAGGTATATAACTAATAATAATAGATTACTACTATTATAACGCCAGTATTGAAGCAACAGTTAGTTCATTCCGTTGTTACCCATCGATGACAAGCAATTCAGGGCTAGATATCGGTTTTTCCAAGAAAGTATCCAAGCTTTTGTGTAAATAATGTTTCACCAATCTAAGGTCTACCATCAATATTCAATATTAAGTCAATACCTCCCGATTTTTTGCCAAAAATCCAATAAATTCTAGTCCGTGAAACTGTGTTACAAAACACAAGCATCATAATTACACTTAACACTAGTAAGTAACTTAAATTCCATTTACTGTTCTATAAACGTCACAATGAAATAATATTAGAACGAAAACATTTTCATGTTTTTTGTTTTTAATTTAATACTTTCAATTATTAACAATTGAATGGCTTAATAACAATCTTATAAAGTCGCCTCTACACGTTGGCCAACACAGTGGCGAATGGAGTGGCGAATATATTGGCCGAGAGTTGGTGACGGCGTCCACACGTTGGAAGGTCGTTCAGTTTACTTCGGTTCGGGCAAATGTGCGGACGAATTTATAAGCACCGTGGCGCAGTGGCTCAGCAATGAGTGGCTGCACCGGGCGCCGCGGGTTTGATCCCGCACGGAACAAGTATTTGTATTTCCTAAAAATAATTGTTTCGGGTCTGGATTTGTGTCCTAATCCTAAAAATAATAAAAATCCTAGAGCGGGGTTAATGTTTTTATAAAAGAATTAAAAAATATTAGTGGATATTAATGGGGTTGTAAATAGATATACGATATACGATTAGCTTTATTTATTCTTTACATGCATCATAAACTGGAATAAATACCATTAATAAGAACTTAACTTATTTTGAAATGAAAGGAGTTATAATCGATTAGTTTATGTTTTAAAATTGGGTTTTGATTTTAAAGTTTAGCAAAATATGTACTTGCATTTCTATCAGACATTTGATGTATATAAAAAACACCTTATAATTTATTTGGTAATTTAATTATTTTTTGAGAAAGACAAAAACAATAGCAATAAATATAATTACCACTGACTTAATAATAGGTACTAATTATAACTTAGAACATAAATGAAAAACTCATGACGAGCAAAGTGGCTCAGGACCCTGCTTTGCGGCAGTCTGTGGAGGAGGATGTTCAGTAGTGGACTTGTGAAGAGCTGTAATGATGATGATGATCCGAAAACTTGCACGATTAAATTATAAGAAATCGACGCTTTTTTATATAGGATGGGGTGACAAACGAGCACACAGTTCACCTGATGGTAAGTGGTTGCTGTGGCCCATAGACATCTACATCTATCCTCGATTACGAATCAAAATGCAGATACGTTGTCACCCGTGAGGACTAAGATGAAATGCCTCGTTTCCTTTAAAAAGTGTCTCTGGTTCTCTACACTCACTATACGAAATGCAGCATCATTAAGCTACTATTTTACATTGATATTCTGTGAGAGCGTGGTCCTTCCCCGGTCGAACCGACCCATTCGTGCTACAACTATACTTATAATATAACTGCATGGTTCTACCACGTATAAACGACGTGCTTCATTTTTTTCATTTTAAAATTGTTCTCGTAATAATCTGATTGTAAATAAATGTTCATTATTTTTTTTATAAATAACTTATCGATTAAAACAAATGTTTAAAAATAATTAAATCACGCTAATTAAAGTAGTAGGAATGTTTAAAGTGGAAATTGCACTAAAAAGGCTGGTAAATGGGTCATCCACCCTACAAAGCGTGAATATAAAATTTTAATCAGATGCGTGTAATCACTCTGGGAGCTTGTAGCAAACTAAACTCGCGGCCAACGTGTGGACGCGGCGACCAAACTCTGCCAACAATCCTTTGATCTTTTGTAAAAAACCGACACCACACGAATCTCGCGCCAACTTGCGGGCCATCGTTCCAATACATACCAATGAAGCCCAAACACCCCGTCTACACGTTGGCCAATGCTATTGGCCACTACATTCGCCACTGTGTTGGCCAACGTGTAGAGGCGCCGTAATACTAACACAAACTGTCGAAACCTTGACCACACTACGAAACATAAACAAATAGGTACTACTCATGCGGTTAAAAAATGGGGCTGAGAATGGCGTCGCTTCTATTTATCTCTCGCTCGCACACGTGGCACACGTTTAGTGGTAGAGCCATGCTGCAGCTATATTAATTGTATAGTTGTTGCACGAGGGGTAGGCTCGACCATGGTAGGACCACTCTCTCACAGAATACCAGCGTCAAATAGCAGCTTAAAGCTGCTGTGTTCGTATGGTGAGTGTAGAGAACCGGAGACCCTTTTTACTGAAAAAGAGGCATTCTATCTTACTCCGCAAGGCTGACAACGCATCTTCATTTTGATTTGCAAACGAGGATAGATGTAGATGTCTATGAGCCACAGCAACCACTTACAATCAGGTGGACTGTGTGCTCGCTTGTCACCCTTTTCCTATTAAAAAAATACTGTCGATATCTGTACTCAACCCGCCGGTAGAGATTAAAAAAAATGTTGCGATATGCGTTTTCCGTACGTGCTATAACTTCAGTCCGATTTGTCATTGGTATAAATGGTAACACAATGCTATAAAGTTACAGCCTATATACGTCCCACTGCTGGGCACAGGCCTCCCCTCATTTCTGAGAGGGTTTTAGGGCAAGGAAGTGTCCGCCGCGCAGCCCCAATGCGTGTTTTAAGCGTTAACCATCTGGCCACGGTTCTTTTTCTCTTCTTTAAAATGCCATAAACTAAAAAAATAATATCACGGTTTCGCAAATTAGTGAGCTAGACGCGTTCTGAAAGTTTTTATACAAAATTGATTATTGTTGATTTTGTCAATACTTTTGTTGAGTCGCTGTTATTGTTTTTGTTTAATATTTATTGTAAAGCGTTGTTAGTTATTTCGTTTTTGTTGACTATTAGTGTTTTTCTTTTATTATTTTATCCACATTCTGTTAACAATGGAGCATAAACGCGGGAAATTACTATATAGATCTGCAAATAAAATTGTATATAACGTAATAAAGTATTTTGAGAAAGAGAAAAATCTTGAAGGAAAGAAGCTTGATCATTGCAATATACTTAGTCGGGTCATAAGTTCTGTCAAAACTTTATTATTTAAAATGTTTGAATAATAGCTAGATGAACTTCACCAATTTAAAAAACATAACGTTTGCGTTTGCCAAAAATAAAAAAGACATTAATTTTCATATATGGAGTGGTAGAAGAAAGAAGATAGAGTAGCGGTTATCGCGTTGCACCGTTGTGGTTACGCGCCAAAAGAGATTTTCAATATTCTACAAAAATTGAAAATAACCCTACGATTTGTTTATCGCACTATCAAACGATTCACTGAAGATTCAAGCTTCGAAGATCGTAAGAGGACCGGCCGACCTCGTACAGTTAGGACACCCGCGATCATCAAAGCAGTGAAGGCGCGAATCCAACGAAATCCTGTTCGCAAATAAAAATCTTAGCTCTTCAGATGGATGGGCCTTAGCAGAACCACGGTTAAAAAAGTGATCAATGAAGTCCTAGGATTACGAGCTTATCGTAAGAAGACCGGAACGGAAGAATAAATTAGGCTGGATAGATCCCGCGCTTTGTTACGCGGAAAAAAAATACTGCGAAATTTTGTTTTCGGATGAAAAATTTTCTAACATCGAAGAAAGTTATAATAAACAAAATGATAAGGTGTATGCCCACAGCAGTGAAGAAGCCAGCACGCGTATTCCGAGGGCTCAACGAGCACATTATGCTTTGTCATTCATGGTTTGGCTTGGAGTCTCATATTCAGGCTTAACTGAGGTGTTTTTCTCTGAAAAAGGTGTAAAAACCAGTGCCGAGGTGTACCAAAATACCGTCCTAACAAATATAGTGGAACCTCTTTTTCAAGCAATGTTCAAAAACAGACATTGGATATTCCCACAGGACTCTGCACCAGCTTAAAGGGCACGAAGCACGCAAAACTGGTTGACCGCCCATGGAATTGACTATCGGACATGAAGACTGGTCCTCATCTAGTCCAGATTTAAGCTCACTGGACTATAAGATATGGCAACATTTGGAGGAGAAAGTCTGCGCTAAACTTCATCAGAATTTGGAATCTCTCCGAGCATCTTTGGCTAAAGTAGCGGCAGAAATAGATAAGAGTGTGGTTCGTGCTGCGATTAATGATTGGCCGCGTCGATTAAGAGCATGTATTTAAACTAGGGGAGGATATTTTGCGTCTCTTTCGCGGACAGCGAATCTGTTAATATTAACAGATTCGCTGTCCGCGAAAGAGACGCTATAGTTGAATATGTATATGACTCATGGGACAGTAAAATGGTTTGTAGCAGCCAGATTAATCAAACCTAAACGGGAATAAATAATATATATTCCGCTGCTACCATAACGCGGAAGGCGAGAATAAATAAAAAAACATTTTATTTCCTAATTATTCTTGGCTACTGAGATACTGCGGACTGTATATAGATAATTTGACGTTCTTATAAAGAAACAAGAAGCAGCCGCAAATATCATTCAGCGCCACACCGACTTCACACGCCGCTATCGTCACGTATCCGTCGACCAATGGTGAGCCGTTTCTTCAACGCCGCAGTTCGTTTCCTCTTGCTGTTCCGGAGCTGTATTCCACACCGCCGCCGCCCGCCGACTACGCGTGCGCACCGATCTGCATGTCTTATATAGCCCGGTCCAGCGACGTAGCTTCGTGAACAACAAACAAGTCTCACGCCGGGAAACGAAACGTAGATAATTGTATATTTTAAATAGTTTTCATTGGTCATAAAATAAGCAATATAATTGGCTAGGCAAAATATTAATTGTTACCATTGGCAAATCAATAGTGAGCCAGCCATATAAATATAGGCAAGGTTGATGCAAAATATATTCCATTCCGAATCCCATTCGACAGTACATTCTAAACAGTAGTTTCATTTCTCCACCTTAAAGAAAACCACTCGGAGTCTGTTAATAGTGGACAGTTCGTCTCCACTATTACAGTGGTGACCCCGTACGAACACCGAGGGGGGAAGATCCGGTACGAACACCAAGAAGGAACACCCTGCGACGTACCACTACTATTGCACGAACACCGCGAAGGAAACCCGTACGAACACCGAGAAGGAAGACTTCAGTTTATATAAAATCAGTGTAATCAAGCCGTCATTATGGAGCAGGAGGTAAACACATATACATCAAACCCGGTAAAGGAACCAGAAATCGCCGGTATATCTCTATCGTTAAGAATACCACCGTTTTGGAGAGACAAACCACGACTTTGGTTCGTCAGTTTTGAAGCCGCAACGAATGGTTTAAAGAAGAGCCAAGCGCAATTAGCACAGATGGTGATAGCCCAACTTGAGAAACAAGACATCGAACAAATTGCGGACCTGTTGTACAACCCACCAGCAGTCGACCAGTATAATTCACTGAAGGATCGTCTGATCTCCGCATACGAAGAATCCGACAGTCGACAGCTACAAAAACTTCTATCAGAAATAGAACTTGGAGACCAGAAACCCACACAACTCCTACGCAAAATGCGTACTTTGGCGCGAGATAAAGTTCCGGATTCAACACTACGGCTAATGTGGGTAAACCACCTACCACCACATATTCGATCGGTAATAGCAGTCAGCGAAACATTCAGCACGCAGACGAAGCTCGACGAACTGGCACTCCTGGCGGACAAGATGATCGAAAACAGCAGTAGCTCACACATATCGATCATCGAAGGCACTTCAACAAAGGCCAATGATACCCAGTTTCTTCTCGAAGAAATTCGGAAGCTATCATTCGAAGTCGCCGCGCTCAAAGCTTCCCAGCATCATACCTTTTACCAGCAACAGTACAACCAGCGCAATCAGCAACACCGAAGATCACCTTTTCGTCGCAACCGCTCTGCAAGTAGAAGTCGAATAAGCTCAACATCAAGATCCCCTTACTGCTACTATCATCGACGTTTCGGGGTCGAGGCAAGAAAATGCACAGCACCGTGTACGTTCAAAAATGAAAATACGAATACGGAAAACTAACTAGTACGCTCGATGCGACGGGATCCAGCGTAACAGCAAAGTCCTACCGTCTTTTCGTCACCGATAAAAAAAAGCAAGCTTACTTTCCTTATCGACACCGGAGCAAATATCTCAGTGTTACCGCCGAAGCAAGGACAGAAGTTGAAGCCACTAGATTTTCAACTCTATGCAGCAAACAATACGGTTATTCCTACATATGGAGAAAAAACAATGGAACTTGATTTTAATCTACGCCGACCATTCAAATGGAGATTTATCGTCGCTAAAGTCAGCAAACCAATCATCGGTGCTGATTTTCTTCAACATCACCAGTTGGTCGTCGACATCAAAAATAGAAGAATCATCGACGGGAAAACCAATCTTGCATCTCAGTCTTTTGTACAAGCAACCAATCTGCCCACAATAAGAAGCATAGATGTGCAACAACCGTATCACAAGATCCTCGAAGAATACCCTGGTATCACAAGAATAACTTCAATGAAATTAACACCGAAGAACGACGTTGAGCATTTCATCGACACCAATGGACCACCACTTCATTGTCGTGCACGTCCAATCGCACCACACCTATACGAGCAAGTTCGAAAGGAATTCGAAAACATGATTGAGCAAGGAATATGCCGTCCAAGCAAAAGCCCTTGGTCATCACCACTTCACATTGTACCGAAGAAGAACGGAGAATTACGAGTTTGTGGAGATTACAGAAGACTGAATTCTATTACCACTCCTGACCGATACCCAATACCGCGAGTCAGGGATTTCACTCATCAACTATCAGACAAGACTATATTCTCCACCATCGATCTCAACCGAGCTTACCAACAAATAAGAGTCCGCGATGAAGACATAGAGAAGACAGCAATAATTACCCCAATGGGATTATTCGAATTCCCAAGAATGATCCCAGGATTAAAGAACGGAGGTCAAACTTTCCAAAGATTCATACACGAAGTACTTCATGGACTGGATTTCGTTTTCGCATTTATTGATGATCTCCTTGTTGCAAGCCCTGATAAAGAAACGCACGAAACCCATCTACGCACCGTGCTACAGCGATTAGAAGACAACGGAATCACAATCAACCCTTCGAAATGCATATTTGGACAGCAAGAAGTTCAATTTCTTGGTTTCACCGTCAGCAAGGAAGGAATAAAACCGCCTGCCGAAAAAGTCAGAGCAATCATCGATTATGCAAAACCTAAAACTATCGAAGAGCTAAGGCGTTTTCTTGGGATGATAAATTTTTACAGAGAACACATACCTAAAGCCGCTGAAATCCAAGCACCACTTCACGCCTACCTTCACAACACGAAGAAAAAAGATAAAACGTCAATCGAATGGAACGATGAAGCCACGAAGGCATTTGAAGCTTGTAAAATTGCGATCCAAAATGCAGCTTTACTCGCTCACCCATCACACGAAGCAACCCTTGCTATCTTCAGCGACGCATCCGATCTCTCAGCAGGAGCAGTTCTCCAACAATACAGCAATGGGAAATGGCAACCACTTGGATATTTTTCGAAGAAGTTCTCCGATACTCAACGTAACTACAGTACATTCGACCGAGAGCTACTCGCTATTTACATGGCTATCAAGCACTTCAGAAAAACGTTCGAGGGTCGAAACCTGATCGTTTTTACCGACCACAAGCCATTAACATATGTACTTCCAAAGAAACCATCACTATCGGAAACACCACGAAGAGCAAGACAACTTATTTTCATAAGTGAATTCACGACCGACATACGTCACATCAGTGGAAAGGACAACATAGTTGCCGACGCACTCAGTCGCGTACCAATCGACAGTGTAACGTGCCCTACATCAATCGACTATCATAAGATCGCCGCAGCACAAGACAGAGATAGTGACAACATAAAACATCTAGCGAAGCAAGGTAACTTGTCCATCAAGCAAGTTACAATGCCAATGACGCATCTACCTATATACTGTGAAGCCTCAACGACAACCATGCGACCATACATACCAGAAGAATGTCGTCGCGAAGTCTTCAATGCACTGCACAACATTAGTCATCCAGGTGTTAGAACAACAAGAAAACTCATCACTGAAAAAATTCTTTTGGCCTGCAATGCAAGCGGATGTTGGCAACTGGGCGAAGCAATGCATTCAATGCCAAAAATGCAAAGTACAAAGGCATACATCAAGTAGTCTAGCTACATTTCCACCCACGGAGAGATTCGAACACTTGCACGTTGACATCGTTGGACCATTACCTACTTCACCGCAAGGACATCGTTATCTCGTAACAATGATCGACAGAACAACAAGATGGCCAGAAGCAATACCTACCGATGATACTTCAGCCGAATCCGTCGCGAAGATAATTTATGAAAATTGGATTACTCGTTTCGGATCACCTAAAACCATCACAACGGATCAAGGAAGGAATTTCGAAAGCAACCTATTCCTCAAACTTCTTCAAACTATGGGAATACAGAAGACGCGTACAACAGCATACCATCCTCAGTCAAACGGAATAATCGAACGATGGCATCGTACATTAAAGACTGCACTCAAAACTCGTTTATCTCAACATACAAAGTGGATTGATGAGCTACCTACAGTGCTACTCGGACTACGAGCAACACCGCGTGCAGACACTAGTCTTAGCGCCGCTCAGCTAACCTACGGCTGCAGCATAAGGCTGCCGTGTGACTTCTTCAGTTCAGCAGCGTCAAACAAACAAGAAATGGATTACGATTTCGTAACTAAACTTCGAGAATCAATTAACAAAGCCTTATCGTTGAAATGCACCGAAATGCAATCACACAGAAATAATAAATCAGTATTCATTCACCAAGATTTGAAAACATGCAAACAAGTTTTTGTAAGAAACGACGCAATGAAAAAACAATTTCAACCTACCTACGATGGACCGTATAAAGTATTAGAGAGAAATAGCAAGACTTTTAAACAACAAATACCCGGAAGGAAATCTACGATTATATCGATCGACCGACTAAAGCCTGCCTATATTATTAACGAGGATACTGCAGAGGATTCATCATCATCATCAAAACCACCAGCGAGGAAGCTTGAAACTTCATCATCTACATCAACCCAGTTGAAACCTATTTTAAAAACTACGAAATACGGGCGAGTCGTCAAGCCTCCGGTACGCTTTCGCTGGGGGGAGAGTGATGTAGCAGCCAGATTAATCAAACCTAAACGGGAATAAATAATATATATTCCGCTGCTACCATAACGCGGAAGGCGAGAATAAATAAAAAAACATTTTATTTCCTAATTATTCTTGGCTACTGAGATACTGCGGACTGTATATAGATAATTTGACGTTCTTATAAAGAAACAAGAAGCAGCCGCAAATATCATTCAGCGCCACACCGACTTCACACGCCGCTATCGTCACGTATCCGTCGACCAATGGTGAGCCGTTTCTTCAACGCCGCAGTTCGTTTCCTCTTGCTGTTCCGGAGCTGTATTCCACACCGCCGCCGCCCGCCGACTACGCGTGCGCACCGATCTGCATGTCTTATATAGTCCGGTCCAGCGACGTAGCTTCGTGAACAACAAACAAGTCTCACGCCGGGAAACGAAACGTAGATAATTGTATATTTTAAATAGTTTTCATTGGTCATAAAATAAGCAATATAATTGGCTAGGCAAAATATTAATTGTTACCATTGGCAAATCAATAGTGAGCCAGCCATATAAATATAGGCAAGGTTGATGCAAAATATATTCCATTCCGAATCCCATTCGACAGTACATTCATAAACAGTAGTTTCATTTCTCCACCTTAAAGAAAACCACTCGGAGTCTGTTTTTGTATTTATATGATCAAACAATAAATTAACGTCAACTTAAGCGTCATTATTTCTATTTCAGAAAAATTAAAAAGGTTAATCATTAAATGAATAATCATCATCAGAATAAGATGATTTACAATGTGTAAATGTTCGATTATTTAAATATATTTTTACCGATTACCGATACCGATTCGTATAAGCATGAATTTGAATTATCGCAACACTACTGTAGTGTACGTAACGATATAAGATTGAAATGATGTAAAGAAAAAAATGATGGTTTAAGTTACTTATTACATGTATCAATTGATTCCATTCGGCGTTGATATCATTATTATTTTTCGATGCGAGGAGAAAATTAGCCACGTACATATATCCTCCGTCCCTTGTTCATATCTAGAAACGTGGATGCATGTCAAAAGTTTGACTTTGGGCAATAGGACTGATTACTATAACTTCCCACTGGGAAGTTAAATATATAACTAATGTATAGATAATATATAATTATTTATTTAAATCAATGCAGGCATATTATGGGTGTATACGAATGGGTCGGCTGGAGCGGGTTAGGACTAAGCTGTAGTAGAATACCAGCTAAAATGGCAGCTTAATGCTTCTGTATTTCGTGGGTGATAAGTGATAACGCATCTGCGTTTTTATTCTTAATTGAGGATAAATATAGATGTCTGCTACATCATTTTCTTACCATTAGGTGGATCTGGAAATGAAGTTTTTGTTCTTATTCTAATGAAATTTAAAGTGTTTTGGATAAAAATCTTATTTAATCATACACAGATAGAGCGAAACAGAGTCCTTGAAGAAGCATTAACTGCACTCGCACGCACACATCATGCGCTGGAGATGTCCGTAGCGGAGGAAATGACAAAGGTGTTGTAGAACCTAAAGTTATTAAATGTTATTCTTATGGAAAAATTTTAGTATTTTCTTACTCTTGAGTTTTGTAAGCAAATCTAAACAAATTATATTTTGTACACGGGATTTTACCTACTGTAATATCATCCAGGGTTTAGATGAATTTAAGTGTATGTTTTAGCTAATATTAATATTACGTTTCAGAGCAAAAGAAAGAAAAAATCATCGCAAAATGACTCAAAAGAGAACTTCTTTGACGTTTACGAAGGTATGATTAATTTATTTTCTCCTATACATGTTTATTTTTATATTATTCAAGTTACAGTTTTTTATAGCATTGGGTGACAAACGGGAACACAGTCCACCTGACGGTAGGTGGATGCTGTGGCCCGTAGACATCCACATTTATCCTCAATTGGGAATCAAAGTGCTAATGCGTTATCACACCTGAGGACTAAAATGGAATGTCGTTACCAGTAAAAAGAGTCTCTTTACCATATGAAAAACAGCAGCGTTACGCTGCTATTTTACGCTGGTATGCTGTAAAAGCGTGGTCCTGCCCCGGTCGAGCCGACCCATTCGTGCTACAACTATAATATAGCTGCAGCGTGGCTCTACCACATACGAACATGGCGCTAACAGTTCTCCTAATAAGTGGCAACTGTAGACCATGGAAATCTGCAGGTGTTTCCAAGCAGACCAAGCATAAGGCTGTCGGTGTTCTACAGGTTATCGACTTAGGTATGAGAACTGTCTCAGAAAGGTAATCCTCCGCTAAGGTTTGTTTTACGTATATAAGAAATACGTATATTTTCTTGCACTAATTCATTATAGGAAACTTAAACTATCCTGACTTCCTACGCAAAATTTCATTTAAGATCCTAAAAAGATTTCCTCCACTAGGCGATTACTTCGACTAAGCTTACATTATTCCATACAAGTCACTGCAGCACAAACCTTATGGCTTTTTACGCAATGTCGACTGGTCGCCGGCGTCTCGGTCGACAGCGATAGTGACTTTCTATAGATTAAATTCTTAAGACTCCCCGAATGTACTTGGAATACTTTTGCTTGGCTTGGTCTCCTGGCCGATGTTGGTTGCCGAGAGACTGAGTTGCTGGCAACCAGTCGACAGTGCGTAAAGGCTCTATGTCACTTTACTCAATATCTCGTCTTTACAATGTATATGAGTCATATTCTACTGTGCTGGATATCAACACAACCTCTGCATTTAAAATTAAAAAAGACTGTGCTCGACATTGATATCAATAATGATGAATGAAATCTTTTTGCTGTATTGTTGTTTAATTGTTGATTTTGTTTTGTTTCATAATATACTATAAGTAACTTTATAGTGGTACATGCTGTACTAACCTGTATATAGCTATCTACTCTATCAACACTCTTCTTATCCTTATTTCAAGCCGTAGTTCGTTGTTGCCTTAAGAGCGTACTCGGTCTGCGCGGGAATTGAGAAGTAGGTATTTGAAGGAACTATTGCCGTCGCGCTGCGCCCGAGCAACCGAGCTATCAATAATTATGTGAGTGAATAGTCTGTATTTGTGTGCGTATCTCAGAACTAACCTCGGCAGTTGGCACTTCCCTAATTGTGTACGTGTAAGTCTGACCCTCCCTCACCTCTGGTCTCCCCCGTAGAGTGCGAAAGGGACAACTGCAGCTCAGACGATTTTACCTACAAAAACCATGATCAATCGACGTTTCGTATTCCCCTGTTTTCTCCTCGAAAACTAAGCCGTTTTAATTATTTTTGGTATCAAAATTTAAAGGAAAAATAGATCTATGCTCCTGTTTTTATCTTAAAAACTTTTAAATTTCCTTGGTAGTCGTCTCATTATGGAGGTAAAAACGGAGCATTTTTTTAGGTTTTTGGAAAGTCATATTTATTTTTGTAATAATTTTTTGAAAAAAAAAAAACAAATGAGGGGCTTTCAATAGACCTAGATTTTTATAAACAAAAACGGTTACTCTAGAGGCATTATCCAGGAAGAGAATAGGGGAATACATTTGTACGGAAAAAATGCAGCCCGTCTACGCTCTTAATCGCACTTATGTTATATATGGGTAAATGGACGGGTGTCCTAATAAATATAAATTTTTTGGCAGATTCTGGCGATGATGACGATACATTAGTGACGGCAGGACTTTCCAGTCCTTTGGGTGCGCTTAGTCCATGGGGCAGCAGTCCCGACCTTACCAGGCACACGCCCATCGGCAGCGTGGATGGTGACGGTAAATAATGTTATTTATCATTGAACATATATCATTGAGTATGTATTAGTTGTAATAGTCGATCGTGACCTTTATTTCTAGGTCATTGTGGGGTGGGTTCATAAACATTTCTTCAATAAATTGGGATAAGCCAAAAGTGGAATTAAAAAAAAGTACTTGGTATTAATACAGAGTTTGAATTCGACTAATCGATTTGTGTGAATAGATCGATCCCGCCAAATATGACGATGAACGTTTCGTGAGGACGCGTTCATTAGTACTAACATGATACATATATTGAGCCGAGCCACTTGCATTGTATGTGTATTTTGTCGGGCAGGTGATCGAACCCCGACCCCCACTCTTAGGGGCGGTCCGATTACGGGGCGTATCAGTGGCTCGTTGGAGTCTTGTGCGACCGGCCCGCCCAGCCCCGGTAGTCCCAGAAGTCCCAGGAGTCCCAGTAGTCCCGGCAGTGCCATCAGCTGCGCCAGCTCGCGAGGCACGCTGGTCTCGCAGGGCGGACACGTGTACAGGAACGCGCGTCCGTACAGGAAGACCACGGCGCTCAGGTGACTTTTTGCTTTATATACTTAAAAAATATATACAATTTTGTTAGTTGTATGAAATTTGCACATTGTCTTGTGTACATTTTTTATTATAGAAGGTAGGAAACAAAAACATTACCTCATCGGCTATTATTGACACCTAAGTGTGCGTCCACAGTGAACTACGTCCGCGGTGTCTAGGGCCTGTTGCGGGCGCGACGGTGGGGACGTACAATGGTCACAATGACGAGCAAGCTGTGGAGTGCTTAGGCCGTATTTCCGATTTATTTAGTATTTTTACTAGAAAGTCTGATCCAGAGATGGGAGATGTTGAACATAAGGGAGAGGGTGTGCACGAAATAAATAAAAACAGAGAAATAAATAGTGAATTTTTTACTTTGTATGAAGAATTGAGATTAGAAGAATAGAATTTGAATTTTTTTGAGTAAAGTCTACAATAAATTATAATAATTAATTATATCCTGAGTAAAACAGCATCTAAAATCATCATTCATCAGAAAAAGTTGAAGACCGCTTACGCCGAGCGACAAGATCGAAGCGAACTGGTTTGATAACCCCACCATCCGCGCATTGGGTCGCTTGCTGACTAGGCCCGTAGTGGGGTCATAACGCGCGGATAGGAACTACGCGCGTTATCTCGCTCATGTCAATCGCGCTGCGCGCCCTCCTTAGTCACTACACTATGGATACAAACGGCGGTTTCATATTATGTTTGATACTTCGCGCCCGTCGTTTTTTTTGCGCCCGAAGCAAATATGGGCAACCCTCCGGAAAGCGGGGGAGGGAGGCGGTGAATGCTCATAGCATACCACGCAGCCGGCTGCGTGGTTATGTGGAGACTTTTACCCACTAAACACCGCCTTTATGGATTGGCTTACCGATCTGACGAGAGATCTCTAAGCCGTATACGAACGCGACCCTCCTTGGAGAAAGCAGGCGCAGGCAGAAAGGAGGGCGCAGGATTTGCGCCCTCCTTTCTGCCTGCGCAACTGTGGACGCACACTAATAAGTACAGTTGTGGTGGAAATCAAACATGAAAATTAATAAGCTAAGATCCGCACCTTTAGTAAAATATATTTCCGCACAATACTCAATACTAGATTTTATTATTCACAAATTAATTTACATTAAATACTCATAACTTAACTTTAAAGTTGGTTCCTTTTTTTACATATCTTATATTTCTTCTGACTGAGCCATGTAGAAGTTATTTAGCTTAATAAAGACAATTTGTGATAAATATCGGAGCCTTGCTCCATAAATTTTGTTTATAAATAATATTTAAAAAAAAACTTGGTTTAGAGTTCTATTGAATAAATTTAATTTGACCAATATTTCTACCTAGGTAGTATTTAATTTGGAATAAAATTATTGATTTCTTATATTGAATAGAAATAATTTTACGGATTTAATCGCGTTTAATTTGTCGTGCTGTAAATTTCGAACGTTTTGTTTGCTATAACGTCCTGATTTCATAGTTAACCCGGGCTACGTTCAGCTTCTGTTATTTAAATTTTTGGCCCGATGTACTCATAACGGGCTTACAATATCTTCTCGGAGCACCGATGCTTCACGTTAGAGAAGCTCTGGAAATTTTTAAGTACTCGAAATGCAAGTGCTCCGCGGTGACAAAAACATCGTGAGGAAACTTGCATATTAAAGTTAAAATTACAGACTATATACATCTCTCTGTTGTTTAGAAAAACCTAAGCGTGGTATCGAGTGGTATGAAACATGGTATGAAATTATTAAACAGACATTGGCAATAACAGATAAAGTATGTTCTAAAATAGATCCATAAAATGTTAATTTCGTCATAAATGTAGGATTTATTTATGCTTTTGAGTATCTAGAAGTTAACTTGATGTTGATGACTTGATGGCAAAGATAATTCACACTAATAATGGTGATTATGGATAACCCCTACAAATCCTTGTTTCAGCTTCTAGCAGTAGAGTGATTATGATAACTAAATGCGCATTATTATGTATATACTGGATGACATCCACTATATTATATATTTATTTTTAATATAAGAATTTTCACCCTAAGTTACTTTTCGTTTGGTAAATTTTTAATTTCATTCTTTTTTGTTTCAGTTCTCAGTGGTCCTTGTAGTGTAAAACAGTACAAAGCAAAGTATGACATTGGGATGCGGCATTTAAAAAAATTAAAAAAAAACCTATAAACACACAAACGCACAAAATCGTTTAATTTAAATATATTTTAGCTTTGAATATATTCATTCAAAAATATGATTTTCAACATTCAGTTAATAAGTTGTTTTTCGTTTTTTTTTAACCGTGGTAGAGCTGCGTTGCATGTATAGTGTGGTTGCAACACGAATAGGTCGGTTCAACGACGGAAGGTCCACACAGATTACGTACGTAAAATATTGCTGTTGTGCTTCGTATGGTGAGTGTAGAAATCCAGATAATACCTATTTCGCTGTAAAGAGGCTTTACATCTTAATCCTTAGGGGGGACAATGAATCTGAATTTTCATTCTTATTCGATGATGGACTGCTGCCTATGAAACACAGTATTCACTTGCCATTAGATGGACTTTCGTTTGTCACTTTTATTTCTCTAAAAACGGCCAGTACGGTGGGTACAGTCGACGAGATATTTTATTTGAATATTTAAGACTTTATTTTGTGTTTTCTTTTTTTGTAATTTTTCTTAGGTTATTGTACAACAGAAAGTTATTTTTAGTGAGAAAAATATTTAATATTTTTAAAGTATATTATAGAAATCTAAAAGAAATTAGATTTTCTTAATTTGACCTTGAATGATAATTAATCATGCTTCCTATTTCTTTCCGTAGTTTATTATTAAAAAAAGTTTGAAGCTTTTTTATAGGATAAGGGTGACAAATGAGCACACAGTCCATCTTATTGTAAGTGGATGCTGTGGCCCATACACATCTACATTTATTTTCGATTAAGAATTAAAATGCAGATGGGTTGGTGAATGATTGATGATGGGACCCTTGAGGGCTCAGATGGAATGCTTTGATTCCAGTAAAACGGGTCTTCGGGTATCTTCACTCACCATACGAAACACAGCAGCATTAAGCTGCTATTTTTCGTTGGTATTCTGTGAGAGCGTGGTTCTTCCTCGGTCGAGCCGACCCATTCAAGCTACAACCATAAGTGCTGATCATTATAATGCCGCTCACAGTTCGTTCTCAGTCCGATCTCGTTCTGATAAAATATTATCAAGTAAAAAATATGTGTGTGCATTCATACTATTCTTAACAGTCAAGTTTCGGTCGAATCCCATTCCATTATAAGACCGAGATCGGACCGAGAACGAACTGTGAACGGCAAATGAGGATCGGCCCTTATATAGATAACCGTCCAACTTTAGTTTTAAATGTCCTTCCATATAAAGTATAGGTTACGATATAAGTACATAGGCGATCTTTGTGATTGTGACATTGAACTGTACTGTTTACATGGATAGTTGGCAGCTAAAGTTGAAAAATGCTACATATTGCGTATTTGTCACGGATGCAAAAGAAAATACGGGCGTAATGCTACGCTGAAAATGTGTGAAGCAGCCTATATCCTATAACTTTGGGTTTCTAACGCAAGATACACGCACACAAGCGACGCGCTGCATATTAGCGCCGATTGTCGGCCCTTTACGTATTTGTGTGTGTGCACAAATTTGTTGACCTAGAGTGCTTCACATATTTTCAGTGTAGCTATATATGAAGTATTTTATGTCATTTGTATTATATTATTAATTTCATTTTAACTTTACCCTGCTTTGAACATTCATTTACATTGAGATCTGATTTACCACGGTAAATATGTGTTACCTACCTTAAATTCGTTTTAATACTCCTCTATTTATAAATCGATATAAAATAATCATAACTAACACGCTGAGGCAAAACATATTGTTAAAGATATTTAAAAAAGAGACTACTTAAATATAATAATAACTTTGAAAAAGTACAAATTAATGACGATATAAACTCTTGCCAATATTCGTTTAATGTACGTTGTAGTCGTGTGTGATCCACTATAGAAATAATCTGCGAGTCTTATTAGGCGATATAAATATATTTTTCAATAGTTTTTTAATGTTATTTAAAAGTTTATTCTTTTTTGTGACCGTAAAACGTACGGGAGTTTTTTGGAGGTGTCAACATCATCATTATCATCACCAACATCATCATCATCACCACCATGACCATCATCATAAAACAACAACAACAACAACAACAATGGATAAAAGTCCCCTATTTAACACAGGCCTCTCCAGTCGTTGAGAAGATTTATTGGCAGGCGGGTTGACAATCGCAGCACCAGAAGCCTCGCACCTGTTGCGCTGCTCCGCGTTACTTTGTCTCTGGGTATTGCTGGGTCAAGTTGGTTACAGCGCCATCTATCGAATGTCATGTGATCTTTTTGACATTTTCTAAAATCCCCTCCCACGACACTGACGGAAATAATTGAGGTGAAGGACCACACGGCTATCGGCTATATCTGTTATATTATTTTGGGAGTATAGGCTATAGACTTACCGTTAATGTTAGCGTAAGTAATAAACTTAAGATTATTCGGCTAATGTTATCCTTTTTTTATAACTGACATTTTTTGGTTAAAACCGGGTCTAACCTTCATCAGATATTATTACAGGTCTAGCCTTCATCGAATATTAGCCTACTGGCTAGAACTAAGGTAATAATTTCGGCGACATTAGTAAGTTAGGGTGCGGCAGGTGCCGCAATTTCTATTTTCTGTGATATAAAAATTATTAAAACTACCCAAAACCATGGATAATTCCAAGTAAATCCCGGTAAATTTAGGTTCATTATTTCTTCGGCTGTTGCCCGTACTATGAATAAATCGAACTTAACATAAAATAGGAATATGCACTACCCCATATCATTCCGTGGGTGTGCTTCTCAAGTACACCTACAATAATATGGTGATATATCAAAAAGGGAAAATGAACCAGGAGATGGGCAGCAGCGCCTTCCTTGTAACAACTGAATAAAAAATTACTGCAGTTGCCAACTCGTCTGCCAAGCATGGCAACTATGGTAAATATCCCTGGCAATTTTTCGGGGAATCCTTTGTTCAACAGTGAACTTTTGATGGGCTGTAATGGTAATGGTAATATTTTTACAATGTTTTAATTTGTAATTTTTGTCCTTCACTCATTTTCTCTGTTAAGGTTTCGTTTGTTTTTAGTTTTTCTTTAACTTTTTAACATTCTCACTATTTAACAATCTATTCATAGTCGCGTCTTTTAAAAATTGTGTGTGCTTTTATGTTAGCAGTGCCATCGATTATATCATTTCTTTTTTCTTTATTAGCCAGTAAACGTCCACTACCTGCATGGGACCCTGCCACTGTAGGCTTCTCATTTATAACTACATAATTAGGCATTTTCTTAAGCTTACCCTGCGGTTTCACTAATACTTAAAAATAACCGAGATAAATTTTTCCAACTCTTACTGGTACTCCTTGATAAATGCTATGTTTTGCCCAAGAGTTCGTTCGGGTAGGTAATCTTTGATACTGTTACGAGCTTGGTGTACGTGACAAAAAAAAACTGCCAAGTGAATTACCAAAAAAAGGTAAAAAAGTAAAATTACAGCCTATATACGTCCCACTGCTGGGCACTGGCTTCCCCTCATTTCTAAGAGGGTTTAATTACCAAAATTGACACTTTAATTACAGAATACTAATTATAACTTAAAACCACACTACTAACAAAACACAATTGTACTACTGATCACTTTTGTTCGCAGATGTATCGATTCGAAGTATTCGTTTGATCGCTAATTCGATACTGACCCGGGTCGCTTAGTTCGCCGGTTCGATACTGAGCCTCAGATAGTTCCAGAACCTTCTACTATAGAAACAACTAGAATGTTCGGGTACATACCGGTTCCGACTGACTAGATGTCGATAGTTCTAGAACGTTCTTCCATGGAAATTTCTAGAAGGATCTTGACTCTCCTAGTTCTGTTACTCAGTACTAGAAGGCGCGTAGTGGTAACTAGTGTCGCCATGTACCAGGCATTAATTGTGTACAACAATACTCATACTTGTCAATGCATAGTAGGACTTTTCTACCTATGGTACTTTCCTTTCGATTGGTTAGGTACCACCACTCTCATGTATTTCTGAAGCCAAGTTTTAGTGATTGCACTGTGTCGGGCTCTGAAAGGTTATAGAGAGTCAGTATACTTGCAGGCTGTGAGGCATTCCATTAGTCGTCAAAGTGACAACGCATCCATAGGCTCAATTTACACTGATGGCGGAACGGAATGGAAGCGAATTTTTGTAACGAAATTGTACATAGTAAATGAGACTTATGGCGGCTCCACATTATCGCTGTGAATTCACGCCCGAAGTCACGCCATGAATTCCCGCACACGACTTGTGCGTCCACATTCACGGGATGCTCACAATCGTTTGTGAAACCCGCCGTCCAAAATTAAAAATTTAGACGTCCAAAATGAGAAATTTATTAGAAAGCGTTGAGAAAAAAAAAGAAGATGGTGTATGACTAAAATACGTCGTCCGTACGCCTTTGTAGTCCGGACCGAACTGTAACGGTGCCGTGAATGTGGATGTGTACGCGTGAACGTCGCGCGAAGGGTGTGTGAACGATAATACGGATAAAATACCGACTCCGATCGGGGAACAGGTGTGATCGCGCGTGAATCCCGCGAAAACCATCCACATTTACGTTCACGCCTGTTTACGGAGATAATGAGGAGCGATACACGGTGATAATGTGGAGCCGCGGTTATGTTAATTGTGTAACGCGCAAACTAGAAATGAGCCAAAAAAGAAGACGCGCGTCTTCCGGGGAATTCTCGAGGATTACTGTAGACGAAGTCTGTGGAAATCGCGGGAAGTGGCGTGAAGGGCATGTCATCATCATCATTCATCATTACAGCCCTTCACAAGTCCACTGCTGAACATAGGCCTCCCCCAAGTAATGCCACAAAGCACGGTCCTGAGCCACCTGCATCCATCGACTTCCTGCATGTCTTACCAGGTCGTCATTCCATCTAGTGGGGGGTCGCCCTACACTACGCCTACCGGTACGAGGCTGCCACTCGAGAACCTTTCTTCCCCATCGGTTATCGGTTCTTCGAGCTATATGGCCGGCCCATTGCCACTTCAGCTTACTAATCCGTTGGGCTATGTCGGTCACTCTGGTTTTACTGCGGATATCCTCATTTCTGAGTCTATCACGCAGAGAAACTCCGAGCATAGCCCTCTCCATAGCTCGCTGAGCGACCTTAAGCGTCCTCATACGGCCAGCAGTGAAGGACCACGTCTCAGATCCGTAAGTCATCACTGGCAACACGCACTGGTTGTACAATCTAGTTTTTAGAGATTGAGGTATACCTGACGAAAAGATATGCCGTAATTTCCCGAACGTTGCCCAGCCGAGTTGAATCCGTCGATTGACCTCTCGGTCGAAGTTGGACTTACCTAGTCGGACTATTTGTCCCAGGTAAACGTATTCGTCAACAACTTCGAGCATAGTGCTCCCAACAACTACCGGCATAGGTGTGACATGGACATTGAACATGATCTTTGTTTTGTCCATGTTCATCTTAAGACCTATCCGTTGGGAGGCACTATTGAGGTCATTGAGCATAGTGCTTAAGTCCTCCAGCGATTCTGCCATAAGGACTATATCGTCGGCAAATCGAAGGTGAGTGATGTACTCGCCATTGATGTCAATACCGTATCCTTTCCAGTCCAGTAGCTTGAAAACGTCTTCCAATACAGCGGTGAAGAGTTTCGGGGATATAACGTCACCCTGTCTTACACCTCTCTGCAGTTGGATAGGTTTCGAGCTCTGGTTCTGTACTCGGATAGCCATCGTAGCCCTACTGTACAAACACTTCAGCACTTCGATATACCGACAGTCAACTTGGCACCGCTGAAGGGACTGTAGCACCGCCCAAATTTCGACGGAATCAAAGGCTTTCTCATAGTCCACATACGCCAGGCAAAGTGGCAGATTGTACTCTTCAGTCTTCTGTACAATCTGCCGCAGGGTATGTATGTGGTCTATGGTACTGAAGCCTTTTCGGAAACCGGCTTGTTCGGGAGGCTGGAAGTCGTCAAGTCTGCGTGCGAGACGATTCGTAATGACTCTCGAAAACAGCACGTAGACGCGGCTCAGAAGGGCATGTAATCTAGACTAACTTTTCTACAGCCCCAAGGCGACTGTCGTATAGCCTGAAGGAGCATTCCCGCGAATTCGCGCGTTGCGGCGTAATTGACGTTTCCGTTCCATTTCATTCCGCCGCAATGTAAATTGAGTCATAGCCCTCTTACTTGAGATTGGCTGCAGATCTCCATGGGCGGCAGTAGCCACTTACCATCAGGTGGACTATAAGATCACTTCAGTTTTATTAAAAAAAATGTTTTCTTGGCACGTAACCGTAGGGCTGCCGCTCCGACAAGTGATCTTATAATCCCAGTAGCTACTGTAACGAATTACGATAAACGCTGAATACCTCAGCATTTTCATCCACTTTCTGTGTACAAGCTAGTCCGCGGGCTAGCGGGCAGCTAGTAGCTCCGTGACGTGGTGCTGTTTAGTCACACATTATCCCTTCCCATTATCTTCTTTTTTATAGTTTTTTTTTTATAAAAATTTAAATAATTCCAACATCGGCATCCATCTTCGATTTGTAATGCCGGACGAAACTTTCAATTCTTTGAAAAAACCCTCCACCTCCGTCCTACATTGTTGCATTGATACCAAATTAAACTAATGAAGAAATATTACCACCATTTTATAATTAAAAAAAAGCTCACGCCATAGTAGAATTACCTCCTGTAACGTGGAGGTATTTTACATACTTAAATTGCACATGGACAAACACTTAAACCATAAATTACTTACACAATAACTTTTTAGTCACTGCGTTACCAAGCGTATTTAGACGACTAGAGATGTGTGACGGTGGAGTTTGAAGTGTGTAATTTCGTTAGTTTCCTTTTTTTTTTTGGGTATGTCGTAGACAACTCATGGTATTAACACCAATTTAAAAACAAACAATGGATTTTAACGCACATTCTGGCATGGCATTTCATTATCAAATAATGATTACTTTTAGGAGAGGATGGATCGGCTGAAGTCTGCTTTATTATCTTTTGAGTTTGCGTGAGTCTGGCGCGCTACTTACTAGTGATAAAAATTATTTATATGTTTATGGGCTAATTTTTCAATAAAAGAATAAATATACACACGAATACAAAGATGAATTTTAATCACAATAATTTATTTATTAAATAATAAAAAAAAAAATAGAAAAACATTTTGGTCTATCACGTTAAATATAAAAAGCCGTGCTAACAACTTTTTTGAGTTCTAAGTTTAATTAAAGAAGTATGAGATACTCATATTTATCTTACACGACTCCGACTGTTTACCGGTAACTTTCCTATTGATAGATTTTGATCTTTATCCAATATTTGTCATTTCGCGGGTAAACAGTCACCACTATTGGATGCTATATTTATTTCATGCTTAAATATGGCGCATATGAACTTGTGAACTAAAAAAATTACTATTTAGTATCGTGCATCCTCATGAAAGATAAAGATTACATTCCAAATATTTGTAATTTGTAAATGAAAAAATAAATATTATATTGTTTAGATCACTGAGTCGCGTTCTTGTTTTTATTTTCATTTTATATCTCTGTTACAGCATTTTTATTCTGATAGATGTTGTCTTGTGTATTTTATTCCGAAAAATTTAGACAATATACTGTAGGGGGGTATTTTGTGAGTTGTGACCCTCTACATATAATTGATATGTAGTATATTAATGTAGGTTGTATCTTCTACGTTACGGGATGTGGTAATTAAAACTGTGTCCGTTTCCGTAGAGAGCGTTTATTGTACTGAAAATACTTATGAATAAAAAATGTAATTATAGTGAACGTATCGCGCGCGCAGGCGCGATATCAGCATTATTTTCTAAACTGTTGAAATATCATGTACTTGCTCGTACATCTTGCCAATTTTATAAACAAGAAGAAAGTTTAAGGCGATGAACCCCTATTGAGTTTACGGGCAGCCGTTGCGATCACCGCATCCACACTATCGATGTCCGAGACCCCATGCTCCGATGAATGTCCTTGGGTTGGCTGCTCGACATTGTTGGGGTCTGGCTTGTCGCGAAGATTCACGCTGCAGTCTTGACATCTTCTTTTCAGCCGGAATGTCCCCCATGCAATGAAGGCTACAATAATAAATCCGACTAAGGTGTACAACACATAGTTGTGTGTGTCATGTGTGAGTGATTGTACACTCAGTGTTTGTTGCTGTTCCTTGACCTTATCAATGTTGTTTTTCAGCTCTTGTAAGGCGTCTTTATGATCTTCAGGTCCAAATGTATGATTAAAGTCTGTCAGTATGTGGTTCAGGCTTGATTCACGCATGTACATTCTTTCTTCACTGCCTGTTAGTTTCAACTCGCTGTGATAGTCGTTGCGAGCATGAATGATGACGCTTTCTCCCTTGAGCATACACCCAAGTCCGAGTAACATAATCCCCGTGCCGTGTAAGTGCTGTGACGTCACTCCAGCTGGGCAGAAAATGCGCATCGTGCAGTCTTCGCAACAGGAGAACAGCCACGCGCCACGATTGTGTAATCGCACCCACCTGTCGTTGCAATCCAATACTCTTGTGCGGCATGTTGATGAGTCGCCATTGTTTAATATTTGCGCTTCACATAATGTATCGGCTACCTTAATGTTGTAAATAGGTTGATTGATAGCACATAACATTTTGTTTTCTTGCAGATTTAAGCATGATGATACATCTCGGTTTTCTAAGGGTATTATCATGTCCCCTTTTAGGTTTACAGCAAGGTATTCAGATGTGAGTACTATAGTTTTCTCTGTGTGTCCAGTTATTTGCGGAATAGGAATGATGTGGTTAAGTTCATATTGTTCGTTGTTTATTAGCGGTAGCTTCACTTCGAATATTATGTATGCACTTGTTAAGCGCACGTGCACTCGCGCCAGCTTGTATAGGCTTCGCGTGCAATGGCGTGTGTTCACACAGGGTAGCGATAACTCGCTTGGTAAATGACCGGAGATGATGTTGAGCTGATCTTCAAATTGGTTGGGCTTGATGAGATGGGTGTCAACTCTCCCGTCCTTCACGTCAGTTACTAGGTCTAGGAGTTGCTGTTGTATTTGTCGTATGTTTGAAATGATCAAGTTCACGGCCAGAGCGGTAGCTGTTATGTACATAGCATTGTCATGGCTGATTTGTATGCGTTTTTCCGTTTCAGCGAGATGATTGTCGATGATACGAAATTGTGTGTTCATTACTTCCTCGTTTCTTTTTAGAAGATTATATTCACTTTCGATGATCGATGTGTGATTTTTGTAGAGATTCAATAGATGATTTTCGTTTGACTGGATTATGTTGATATCCTTCACGTACTGATTGGCAAATCTCTCATCCAGAGTACCAAAAAGGGAGTTTGCTAGGTATCCTATTCCATTCACTAGTCCTCTTTTTCTTCGAGACGGTCCATGTTCTGATCGTAAGATATCGTTATAGTGTTGAATTTCGTTAAGTTCGTGTTGAAACTGGGATGAAATTGTAAGATAGGCTGCTTCCTTCTTGCATAATGTGTTCAAATGGTTGACATAGTTTTGTATGTTGTCCAAACTCCGCCAATATGTCGTCATGTTGTAGTATACAACCATTTTCCACTTATCTTGAATAATCTGCACATCAGACACCTTGTCAAAATAAACGACTCTTGAACTGCTAAGCCTTGTTATGTTGATCATTTGTTGCGTAGTAGGTCCAACACACATCGAAAATATAAGTAGTAACGTACAAAAAAGGTTGTTGAAGTGTTTTTTGCCGTTGTTGTTTCTTCGTTTTCTTTGTGTATTTATTGCAGGCTTCGTAGTGTCAACGTCAGAAGATGCAGTTGTATAAGATGACGGATCCAACGGAAGGCGTGACAATTTTGTAATCGGTCGCTTCATATTACTTGTTTTAGTTTTCAGTGTGACGACTCGTACCCGGCCGTCCGCACCTGGGTGAGTCTCCAACACCCGTCCCAGGATCCATTTGGCAGGAGGAATGTTGTCTTCTCTGACGATAACGACGTCCCCAACTTCTAAGTTTTTAGTAGGGAAGTGCCATTTGCTTCGAGTTTGTAGAGTTTGAAGATAGTCAGTAGACCACCTTCTCCAGAAGTCCTTGTACATTTTCTCCGTAAGTTGCCATCTTGTAGAGAAGGTCATGTCATTACCCTCAGCGGATAGTGGTGATTCTAGAGAAGGCTCGCCGATTAGGAAGTGAGCTGGTGTCAAGCAGTCAAGGTCTTCGATATTCTCTGACAACGCCACCAGGGGGGCGAGAGTTGAGACATCCTTCAATCTGCGCCAACAGTGTAGAAAATTCCTCGAACGTAAGTTTTTGATCCCCAAGTACTCGTTTGAGGTGATGTTTCAGGCTTTTTTACTGCGGCTTCGTAGAGTCCACCAGCAGTAGGCCAGGAAGGGGCGTTAAAATGCCATTCAATGCCCCACTCTGACATGTTAGTTATGACGTCATTGTTTATGTAGCATTGTAATGCCTCCTTTCGTTGTTTTTCCAATGCTCTTGCTGCGCCCACGAAGTTGGTGCCGTTGTCGCTGTAGATGTGACGGGGCTTTCCTCGGCGGGCACACATTCGTTTCAAGGCGTTCAGAAAAGCCACTGTGCTGAGATCGGAGACAAGTTCGAGGTGAAGAGCTTTTGTGCACAGACACACAAATACAGCTACGTAGGCCTTCATTGTCTTTATTCCTCTGCCCTTGTTAGCCTTTACCTCCACATGCCCAGTGAAATCTACACCGGTGTGTGTGAAAGGCCTTGATGGTGTGACGCGTGGAGGAGGTAAATCACCCATAAGTTGGTTGTTGTTGATAGTTTTGAAGCGATGACACGTGATGCACCGTATAAGTCGTTTTTTCACTGCTCTCAAACCGCTGATAATCCAATATCTGTTGCGTAGATATGATAGAGTTAGTCTGGCTCCACCATGCAGGGTCCTCTTGTGCGCTTGGTCGATCAGTAACTCCGTTAACCTGTCATTGTAAGGTAAGATAATTGGATGTTTTTGTTCTTGACTTAAGTTGGCATTTTCCAGACGTCCTCCTACACGTAAGATTTCGTGTTTGTCCAGGAATGGATTTAAGTTTAAAATGCTGCTTGTTATTCGCACCTTATGATGTTTATTGAGTTGTGCAATGTCGTCGGCGAAATGATTAGTTTGTATAGCCTTGATAATTGCATTATGTGCGTTCTGCAGGTCACTCGTTGCTAAGTACGATGACCGCATGGCATTGTTGACGTCACGTGCATTGTTTATGAACCGAAGTATCCAACTTAGGATTCGAGTTACGCGTGCCATACAGCTGTGTTTGTTTAAAAGTTCTCCGATTAATGGCATCGACCTTTGTGACACGCAAACTTGTTTGACCTTTTTCTCTTCAACAGTTGTGTGGAATTGGTCTTGAAGTGGGAGATCGTTGTCTTTTAGCCAAATAGGTCCCCACCATAAATGATGATTCGCCAGTTGTAGTGGAGTTAGGCCTCTGCTGGCACAATCTGCTGGGTTATATTCAGACTTGACGTGCCTCCAGCATCCCGATGGCATGATGACAGTGATCTGTGTTACGCGATTAGCCACAAATGTAGTCCATCTTGAAGGCCCCCCTTGTAACCAACCCATCACGATCATAGAATCTGTCCAACCATGTATTGTTACAATCTGTGAGTTTATTGACTCTATGACCTTTTTCATAAGTCGAGACAGTAGTAGGGCACCGCATAGTTCAAGCCGTGGTAAAGACGGGGGTTTTCTTAATGGTGCGAGCTTAGTTTTTCCCGCCACCAGCGTGATAATTTGTTGCCCTTCTTCACTAATAGATTTACAGTAGATAACGCAGCCGTAGGCTTTCTCGGAGGCGTCACTGAATCCGTGTAACTCGATGGGTTGTTTAGTGTTACCAATCCAGCGTTGTAAAGCGATGGTATTGATAGTGGGCAATTCTTGTTGAAAGGTTGTCCACTCTTGTTGTATGTCTTCCGGAAGAGGTTCATCCCAATTTGTTGAAGCAAGCCAAGCTTGTTGAAATATGAGTTTTGCCTTCATTGTTACCGGAGACAGCCAACCAAGTGGGTCATATAATTTTGATAGATCAGAGAGCAATGTCCGCTTCGTTGTGACGTCACGTGTGTTACTAAGTGGCGCCTTGAATGTAAACTGATCAGTGTGCGGATTCCAGGTTAAGCCGAGTGTTTTGTTACTCTCTGCGTCCTTGAAGTCAAACATATTCTGGCTTATGAGATGTTCAGGTAAAGTTTGAAGCAATCTGGGGTGGTTACTAGCCCATTTGCGAAGATTGAACCCACCGCCTTTTAACAGGTCAATCAATTGGTTTTGAGCGTCTTGTGCTTCTAACATGTCGTTGCTGCCACCAAGTAGGTCATCCACATACAGCTGGTGAGTAAGGATCTCTGCCGCGAGAGGATAGCGGTGTCCATCGTCCATTACGAGTTGTATTATGGTGCGCATTGCCAAAAATGGTGCAGCTTTGGTACCATATGTTACAGTGCACAGTTGGTATTCTTTGATGAGATCTGTAGCAGAGTCACGCCATACAATTTTTTGCAGGTGTTGATCTTCATCGTGTATCAGTACTTGACGGTAAAACTTCTCAATGTCTGCAGTGTAGACGTATTGAAAGGCTCGCCAACGTAGAATTATAGATTGTAGGTCTTGTTGGAGGTTAGGCCCGCACTCCATGAGATCGTTCAAGCTTTGTCCTGTACTTGTCTTGGCAGAGGCATTAAAGACTACGCGCAATTTTGTAGTTGTTGAGTCCAGCTTTTGTACGCCGTGATGAGGTAAGAAGTAGCTTGGCTTATGGTGTTCAGTGCATGGCTTCATGTGGCCGAGTTGTAGATATTCGTCAATAAACATTTTGTATGACGTAGAAAATGTTTCCTGTTTGGCCAATCGTTTTTCTAACTGCCGAAATAGTGCGATTGCCTGTGGCTTAGAAGTGCCCAAGGTTTGTTCGTAGTTTATTTTCATTGGAAGTCTGACTGCATATCGTCCGTCTTCTTTTCTTGTTGTTGTGGTTGAATAAATAGATTCACAGTATTCTTCCTCTGATGTTAGATTGTGATTGGTTTCGGTTATCTCCTCCATCTCCCAAAATCGAGATACATCGTCAAGATTAATGAGCACGTGGCAGTTGAAGGTTTTGATATTGCCCAGCAGTACCCAGCCCACTTTTGTCTGTTGAGCCATGGGTGCGTGTGAGGGTCCTCGTAGCATACCACTCATTACTATGTCAGCATACACTCCAGCGTCTAACAGAACGTCCACTGGTCTCGAGATGTTGAAGTCGGGATCCGCCAGTTGTATGTTCTGAATATGTGGCCAGTCTTGTTTTTCGAAGGTGTAATTAGGCAGGTTGCTGAGCATGTTGGCCATTACCATGGCTTCGATTGTAAATGAATGGCCTCCGTACAAAGACTCACAGTCTAACCGTACGGTTCCGTTGCTATGATGTGCTGACGTCCCTATGCCTGAGACTGTGGCGTTTCGATTTTGTCTTTGCAGTCCCAGCCGTTGCGCAGCATCTTCAGTTATTAGATTTATCTGTGATCCTTGGTCGAGAAGGCATCGCAATTGAACAGTCGATCCATCAGCTGCCATCACCTTTAATTGAACGGTCGCTAGTAGGACTTCGTTATAATTTCCAGACACGTGGTTTGCCTTTTGCTGTGACGTATGTGGCTTGTTGCTAGGTATAACGTTATTTGAGACCGCGATTTCAACTTTGCGGTAAATATCGTGCAATGTTGTGTGGTGTGCTTCTTTGCACACGCGGCATCTTTTGTTGGAGTTGCATTTATTGTCGTTGTGTAAGTACAGGCAATTGCGACAAATATGTAGTTGCGAAATTGACCTCATTTTGTCTTCCGGTGACATGTCTTGAAACGACTTGCAGTAGAGTAAAATATGATTGTTTTTACACAGCGGGCAATTTTTGTCTGTGTTGTTATGTTGTTAAAGTCCTTCTTAAATTGAGCTGTTGCCTCCTTGTTGGTCGAATTGTTTGACTTGTTAGGTGTCTGTCTCTTCTTTTGAACAGGTTCAAGCGCAGTAAACTTGTTTTCCAAGAAGTTTATCAGCTCATCCAAGGAAGGTAGCTCTCTCGGAGCCTTTCTGATCTCCATGTAGGCTGCATACGTGTCGGAGTCCAATTTGCCAGTGAGAATGTGCACCAGGATCGGATCCCAAGTCGTTGTGTCGATGCCCAGATTGTGAATAGCATGTATGGTCTCGACACTTGTGTCATGTAGCTTCTTCAGCTCGTATGCATTCTGTGTTTGCAACGCCGGTTGTCCCATAAGGGTTTGTATATGTTTTGTAAACAAAAGTTGTCGGTTGTTGTACCTATGGGTGAGTATCTCCCAACAGGTGTCGTAATTATCAGCTGATACTGTAAGATGCTGTACGATGCGCTCCGCCTCGCCTTTAAGTTTGCCCTTGAGGTGCTGCATCTTTTGCGTTTTTGTCAACATGACATTGTTGTGGATGGCTTCACAGTAGAGGTCCATGAATGTAGGCCACTGGGTATAATTACCAGAAAAAGAAGGAATCTCAATTGTAGGCACTTGCTGATGCTGTTGAGATACTGAGTTAAGCTTACGATTCAAATCCCTTTTTTGTAGTTTCGTACAAGTTTTCGTATGCAGAAAACTCTTCTTCGTAGCCTACATCACCGCCAGAAGTCAGGTTATCGATTTGCCAGTGGAGCTCGTCGATCAGTTTCCAGCGAGACTGCAGCGAATTCAGTTTGTCACAAATTTCCCACTTTTCTGTCAACTCTTTGGTGTTGATGTTTTTAATCACCCTAGAGAGCGCCCGGAAATTAGTGCGTTGTTGGCTAATGAACTCATCAGACCTTGATGGTACTCCAGTTTCCGCAGTTTTCACCTCGTAGTTCGTCAGCATGTCACGAATCGCTTCGTACCGCTTCTTTGTGGTGGTGTAGGTATCATTGATGAAATAGTCGTCATCCAAGTCACTGTCTGTTTTTTTTAGAACACCATGATTCATGTTGAACACCTCCCATTGAGCATTCAAAGCATCCAACCTTTTCTGTATGTATGTTCCTGACTTACGTGAATCAGAATCCTTTTTGAAGTTAGCCTCAATTTTAAGGATAGATTCAATGATTGTTCTCTGCTGTTGAAGTAGGTTCTCCATGGTTTAAGAACGATGTTGTAAATAGTTGGTTTCAGATACGTGTGACTGCGACTCTTACCGTAGTATGCACCTCAATCAAGCTGCTGAGACCCGCTTGTGGGAGGCCAGCAACCAAAGTGACACTACAGATAGAATCACGAATTACTCTTTTTTTTTTTTTTTTTTCAAATACACTTTACTGTTGAACTATTGTAGACGTAATATGCAAGTCTTAGTTCACGTCGAAAGCTCGAAGGACCAAAATGTAGGGGGTATTTTGTGAGTTGTGACCCTCTACATATAATTGATATGTAGTATATTAATGTAGGTTGTATCTTCTACGTTACGGGATGTGGTAATTAAAACTGTGTCCGTTTCCGTAGAGAGCGTTTATTGTACTGAAAATACTTATGAATAAAAAATGTAATTATAGTGAACGTATCGCGCGCGCAGGCGCGATATCAGCATTATTTTCTAAACTGTTGAAATATCATGTACTTGCTCGTACATATACACATTATTGATTACTATAGTAATCTAATTAATTCGTATTTAGTTCAAATTGGTGTAATAGTGATCAGTCATTAGTAAATAGAGTAGATCATTATATTATAGACGAGTTTAGTTTTAAAAATTTAAATGATCTATAATTCAATATTTTAATTACATTCGTGTATTACCTTTTTAATTTAATAAATATAGCTTGTAGTACAAACGAATTATAAGTGAGGACCATGGCAAGTAACCAACTATCGTTTAGTATTAATATATTGACCATTTTGTACCTTTTACACTAATTTATATATATATTTAAAAAAACTTTAATATTTTGATAAATAAAAAATATCTCTAAATAAAAATATATAAAGCCCAACCACTGCTTCGCGTTCGAGGTGTGCAAGTTTTCATTTTATAATATTTAAACTAATAGTGAATCTTTGAAAATAGTTTTTTTTTGTGGGATACCTTATTTAGGATCATTGATATACAAAATTTTATAAGTAAAAATAATTTTAGTTAGGTAAGTATGATTAAAGTCACATTATTTTTATATCAAAGCGTAGCCTTTTTATACATAACCGATTGTATGTGCCAACCAAAGCGATGTCAAGAGTCCATTATTAAATGGTACCTGAAAACAAACGCCATGTAAGGCCGGGTTCACATTTGATCAACTTCACGTATTTTTATCAGGTGTATCTATATTAGGTATCGTATCGCATCGTCGTATCGCAATACAGTATTAAAATACGTCTATGTAAATATGTAATCAACCACGATACGTGTATCCGGATTCGAGGGTTTTGAAATTGGTTATAAATATGATCGCGTATAATTTTGTGTCCAGCTAGTGATCGTAATATGCGTATGCGCCTCGCGACTTAGATACAGATACCATAGATAAATGTGGACCAAGCCTTAGCATCATTGCTTATTGTGATAGATTTTTTTTAATGTTTTAAGTGTATTCCTTTTGTATGAATATTTTTTTATCAATTTAACATGGTTTTATAAAATAAATGCATTATAATTTTGGTTGTTTTGTTTCAATTTTCCCTTATTTTAATGATTTAACGTTTTTATCGTTTATGTGGCCTTCTGTGCCTATGTGTCCTTCTGAGTAGCCAGAAAATTAGCGTAGGTATATAGCCCATCGCTGTTGGACAAGCGTATGTAACTCTCAGAAAAGTAAGATCTTCCGGATGGTCTACAAATTGAAGAACTGGATTGCACAAAATTAACAGGCAAAAGACCTTGCAATAATGACCTATTACTTGAAATGAAGAGTTCGAAACCTATCCAACTGCAGAGAGGTGTAAGACAGGGTGACGTTATATCCCCCGAAACTCCTTCACCGCTGCATTGGAAGACGTTTTCAAGCTACTGGAAAGGAAAGGATACGGTATTAACATCAATAGCGAGTACATCACTCACCTTCGATTTGCCGACGATATAGTCCTTATTGCAGAATCGCTGGAGTATGCTCAATGACCTCAATGGTGTCTCCCAACGGATAGGTCTTAAGATGAACATGGACAAAACAAAGATCATGTTTAATGTCCATGTCACACCTATGCCGGTAGTTGTTGGGAGCACTATGCTCTAAGTTGTTGACGAGTACGTTTACCTGGGACAAATAGTCCGACTAGGTAAGTCCAACTTCGACCGAGAGATCAATCGACGGATTCAACTCGACTGGGCAGCGTATGGGAAATTACGACACATCTTCTCGTCAGGTATACCTCAATCTCTGAAAACTAGATTGTACAACCAGTGCGTGTTGCCAGTGATGAGTAACGGATCTGCGACGTGGTCCTTCCCTGCTGGCTGTATGAGGACGCTCAAGGTCGCTCAGTGAGCTATGAAGAGGGGTATGCTCGGAGTTTCTCTGCGTGATGGACTCAGAAATGAGGATATCCGCAGTAAAATCAGAGTGACCGACATAGCCCAACGGATTAGTAAGCTGAAGTGGCAATGGGTCGGCTCGAAGAACCGATGGGGAAGAAAGGTTCTTGAGTGGCAGCCTCGTACCGGTAGGCGTAGTGTAGGGCGACCCCCAACAGGTGGAGTGACGACCTGGTAAGATATGCAGGAAGTCGATGGATGCAGGTGGCTCAGGAACGTGCTTTGTGGCATTACTTGGGGGGAGGCCTATGTTCAGCAGTGGACTTGTGAAGGGCTGTAATGATGATTATGATGATGACTTGAAATGTATAGATTGAGAAATATATCTTTCTAAAAAGATAAATAGATACTTAAAAGATAATAAGTTTAGTAAATTATATATATATATATATATATATATATATATATATAATATATACAGTACGCGAGATAACCGAGTTCGATTCCCGCCGGCACTAATGGAATTGTTAATAGCAATTTTAAGTGCTAATTTACCACGTGCTCGGCGGTGAAGGCAAACATCGTGACAAGACCCTCTAAGAAATTATTAAAATAAACGTCATGTCAAGAATTTAAATCCTTTCTTACGAACATAATTATACTGATTATTGATGGTACGTGTATATTTATTTGTCTTCATTACTTTTGCTTACGTAGTAATATTTAATCTGTGCTTTTGCTGACGACGCTTCTATAAAGCAGCCATAAACCTTTTTCTTAGGGTTTACATGTTATGGATTTTATGAACTGCTTGGTTAATTATATCCTTTTTTGCGCTTTTCGAAAATAGCTTGCTTTTAAATATATTTTTTTACTTTTAATTTATTTAGAAATACAGCAAACAATAAATTACTGAAATATTTCTAAGCGTTGAAAACAAAAATAAACATAATGTATACTCGTATAATATATCGTTCGTCATCGGCACCATATTGCTTTCAAAATGTTGGTAGCATTTATGAAATATTACATACTTACAAATTGGAATCGTCCTCATTCTTTCGCCCCCAATACTTGTGTAGGCGTTGAAATAAACGAGTATTGATTGACGGCTGCTACCTTCGTGTAAACTACGCGATATGTTAATATTTATTTACTTTTACTACTATTATACTACCTACTTATATATTTTAATCACACATTTCGTGCTCTGCTGAGAAGAACCAACCTATTTTAGCCAGCTTGGTTAACTAGCATCCTGGTGTGCTCCCATCACGGTCATTTATTGCACCGTGTAATGGCGGTGTAAGAATACACGCTACTATATCGACCCGTGAGTGTCGTAAGATGCGACAGAGGAAAACTGACAAAGAAGATATGTAACAGAATTTTCCTGATGACAACTCAGTAGAATAAAAAAATGCAGTGGTAAAATCTACTCTACCTATGAGGTAATCTTTGTAGGAGGCCTATGTTCAACTGGGGACTTTAATAGGATGTTATCGATGTGATTTGGTTTTATTACTTCATCTTAAGTATCTATTGAACAAAATTGCGTAAGATGTAGAATAGTGCTGTTTAACGGCCATGTAGTTCAGTTTCTAAACGTGCGGCTGTAGCACTGCAGGCTGCAGATTCGAATCCTAACATTAGAAAACTATTTGTAAGGTTTACCAATTGTTGTGCTGGGTCCGGAAACATGCCCTAGTGGGGAAGTAACGAATACAAAATACCAACACTGCTAAGATTTACTAAGTTACTTGCGGGTAATAAGGCCTGTCGGCTAATAAGGCCTAAGTAACAAAAATCGTATTTATAGTAATCGCTCTCTCTCAAGGAGATAACAACAGATTCCTATTGCACGATAATGTCTCTACAAGTGTGCAGAGACGCGTTACCCCGCGTACTGCTAGAGTTGCATTATCTGTCATAAGTTATGACCGCACTGCACCAATAATAAAAATCAGTCCAAATAATTAGATAGGTTTTGTTATATTACAATTGGCTATCAAAAATCGTAATCTTTATCTTTTTGAAAATGTGCTTTGTTCTTGAAGATTTGAATAACGTATATATACAGATGGAGCTAAAGAAGTTTTACTTCAGTCGTGTGGTCATAAGCCCTTTCGTTTTTTGTTTTGTTTTTAGTCGTTATTATTAAGACGCTGCTGCTCATCTCCTGATTTGTTTCCCGCCGTCGCCTCTTACGACACCCACGTGGTGATGCGGGGTAGTGGATATACTCACAGTGCCACTACACGGTGTCTTTGTGACGTGTTATCAGTTAAACGGATCTTTTATAATACTCAAGTGACAAACGAACCAACAGTCCACCTGATGGTAACTGACTACTGCAGCTGATGGACTTTAGACAAGGATGACTACGAATGCGTTGTCCTCTGAGGATTAAGAATGTCTCGCAGACTAATTACACTGCCCTCTAGGTATTCAGACCGGAAGTGCAGTAGCGAAGGCACTGCTACTTGCCGGCAGAAATATAGATAGCAGGGGAGACGTTATAGACGTTAGACAGATGCCTAGATAGAAAAGCTCTTGCTACCTTCTGCCATCTTGTAAATTAATATAACACGACTGCATATTTTGTTTTCGAAAATGCCTTGCATAATTAGACTGTGCTAAAATAATTTATACGAGACTTGACAGCATTTACGAGTACATCGTACATCGGTGTCAGGTACATTTCAATGTCGGCCACATTTTAATCATTCCACCTTCAAACTCGAATATGTCTAGGCGATGAGCGGGCGCGCGGGCTTAAACCTTAAACTGTTCGATTTATTAATTTTTTTTTATAGAAGAGGAGGCAAACGAGCATGCGGCTCACCTGATGTTAAGTGACTACCGCCGCCCATGATCAACCGCAACACCGGGGAATTGCAGGTACGTTGCCGGCCTTTAGAAAGGAGTAAGGATATGCAGAAGAAACAGCGTTGGCGACGGCACGAGCCTTGTGGAACACCAGCATTAATAGGCTTGTAATCGGAACTTGCACCGTCTACAACGACCTTGATGCTCCGCTCTGTAAGAAAGCTGGTGATCCACTTGCACAATTTCTCGGGAAGCCCATAGGAAGGGAGCTTCGAAAGAAGCGCTTTGTGCCAAACCCGATTGAAGGCCTTCGCAATGTCCAAACTAACGGCCAATGCCTCCCCCTTGGACTCTACTGCATCCGCCCATCTATGAGTTACGTAGACCAGAAGATCACCAGCCGATCGACCACGGCGAAAACCGTATTGACGATCACTAATCAGCTGGTGATCCTCAAGGTACCTCATGAGCTGGCAGTTTACAATGGACTCCATTGTTTTGGAAAACAAGGAGGTGATGGCGATAGGCCGGTAGTTGGACGGGTGTGAGCGGTCGTCTTTTTTAGAAATCGGGTGGACGAAAGCCGTCTTCCATGATTTTGGGACTACGCCTATGAAGTAGGAGTACCGGAAAAGACGCGTTAAAACCGGTGCCAACTCTAGAGCACACGCCCTCAGCACAATTGGGGGGTTTCCGTCAGGCCCACTCGACTTGTGGATGTCCAGGGAGAGGAGTGCTTTGCGAACCGAGCGCTGTGTGAACTGCACTTCCGGCATGGAGCACTCACACCGCAGGATGGTCGGCGGCGTACTCCCCCCGTCGTTGAGAGTCGAGTTGGACGCAAAGAAAGAGCCTAGCAGATCGGCTTTCTCCTTTGCGGTATGGGCCAGTGAGTTGTCCTCCCTGTGCAGAGATGGAAGAGATAGCTGAAAGGAATTCCCCTGGACAGCCTTGGCGAGAGATCAGAATGCACGGGTTCCAGAAGGAAGGCGAACTAGTTTCTCGCCAAATCTGTCTATGTGTTCTGACTTTGCCTTTGCAATGACTCTTTTGAAGGACCTGGAGGCGGAATTATACTTCTTTTTTAGCGCTGGTGTTTACATCCCGGGACGTTGATGCGTCTGCGCGCACACTCCGCTAACATGTCGCCTCCAATGCACAGGTACTGAGAAAAGCAATGCTATTTTAAGGAGGAATCCAAAAGTTCCCTGAAGTACCACATCAGATGCTTAGAGCATGATGCTATTTTACAGGAGCGACCAAACCCTATTAATTTCATTTTATAAGATAAATTAAACACTTCTTTATAAAATGTTTTCTAAACACATCCTAAAAAAATAATAAGATTTTTTTTATAGAATAAGGATGACATACAAGCACACAGTCCCCCTGATGGTAAGTGGATGCTGTGGCCCATAGACGTCTACATTTATCCTCGATTAAGAATCAAAATGCAGATGCGTTGTCACCCATGAGGACTAAGATGGAATGCCTCGTTTCCGGTAACAAAGAGTCTTCGGATCTCTGCACTCATCACACGAAACACAGCAGTATTAAGCTGCTATTTTACGCTGGTGTTCTGTGAAGGCGTGGTTCTTCCACGGTCTAGCCGACCCATTCGGGCTACAACCATAATATAGCTGTAGCGTGGCTCTACGCATTCTCCACGCATAAATTTATAGCATTTACAAATTAATATAACTTTTACACGCTCGAATAGTGTTTAAGTGTCATCCCTACGATTTTTTACCACTTCCGCTACTAGCCAGCCCAAAACATTTCCACGTAATATTCCTGAGGATCTCACCCCTAAGAACTAAGACAAATATCTCATTACCAGTTAAAAAGGTCTGCTGTTATTTAGCGCTGGTATTCTATAAAGAGCGTGGTTCTCTCCCGGTCGAGTCTACCTATTCGTGTCGTACAAAAATTCTATCAATTATGTTTCATCGTTTCATGCCTTTATAAAGTCATGGAAATAATGAAATTATAATTTATATGCAAAAACTAAAATACTATATTACATGCATAATGTGATATATGTTAATGTGATCTGGTGTATATGTAGTGCATAACACCAGGTATATATAGTGCGTTCTATTACGGCAGCGTAATGAAATTTACTACCCCATATCGTGGGTAAGAGAGTCGTAAGAGGCGTTATAGACAAACTAAAACACGGGTTGGGCAGCAGCATTTTCTAATAACAACACAAAATAATTAAAAAAAAAACTGCGGTTGTCAACGCGCCTGCTAAGCGTGGAAACTATGGAAATTAGACTTTACTTTTTCCTATGAGACAAACGATGGGTATGACTACGTTTAGCAGTGAATAAATGAAAACAGAAATCGACATTGATTTTATGTGGTGAGAAACTTGACAAATATTACAAATTTTTCGCAACAATCAAGAACAAATTACGACAATACACTGATTATTGGCTATATACAATAATTACGAAGAGCTATATTAAGTTTTATATGTGCACAACATTTCTGTCGTCCTCGAAATCGTTGTTATGAACCCATTTTGAACCACTCAAAGCGGGACAGTAAAAATAAAGGTCTTAATGAACGCACTTCACCGTGTGTGCACCCCTAAAATTATAGCGGTGTAGTGTGGGCCGCTAAATATTGTAAAATTCGTGAGTCTAAGTACTTGTTAGAGAAAGTACTACTAATTCTAGTGGAATGCAACGTTACCAGTAAAAGGTGTTTTCGGTTCTCTACACTCACCATACGAAACATGCTGCTATTTTACGCTGGTATTCTGTGAGAGCGTGGTTCTTTCCCGGTCGAATGTGGCTCTACCACGTTATGTCTATGATAAGAAGGGACTTAGAATAAAATAATAATCTTAGATCTAGCAGCATGTTGTCATTTCTACCAATATACGCGGAGAGTGTGTTCAAATTTCAAAAGTTAATCCTGCCTAAAGAAAGATTTCTTCCTTTTTTATTCTTTCTTTTAAATAGGTATTGGTTTAACATCTCCCTTTCTCTTCTCTCTCTCTCTGTCTTATAAATTCAGCAGCTTTTATATTCTCTACATATAGCTTTTATATTTAGATTGTTATTCTGCTGTCGAACGGCATACGTACGTAGATTGCAAGATATTAAGAACCTTTCCCTAAGACGGCTCTTACGACACCCACGGAATTACAATGTGATGGTCACTGCTGTGCAGCCATTCATCATTTATTTATCAAAGCCCATCATAAGTGTACTGTCGAACATAGGCCTTCCTGCGTCTTCCTTGCGTCTTAGGGAAATATTTAATAATAAGAAATAAAATCCTTTATTTCAGCCAACAATTGTATAGATGATATAGAAATTAATATATTTGTCAGTGTTGCCACGCTTGGCTGACGGGTTGGCAACCGCAGTTGCTTATTATGTTGAGTTGTTACCAGGAGGTGTCGTGCTGTCCATCTGCTGTTCATATTTACCTCTGGCGCCTCTTACGACATTCAATGGTTGATTGGAGGTAGAGAATTCTCTTACGAAGACACTACACAAAACTTTGCGGACATTTCATGGCATTTTTAAAAATTGGTTTATTAGCTAGTACATTATACATTCTGAATAGAATATTTTTGAGTGTAACGCCGGTTAAAAAATAACACGAAGATGACTTCTCAATTTCTATAATTATAGGATTTTTTAAAGAAGTAAATCTTACAAACGAGCACACAGTCCACCTGTTGGTAGAGGATCCTGTAGATCATAGGCGTCTACATACAATATATCATCGATTAAGAATCAAAATGCAGATGCGTTGTCATCCGTGAGGACTAAGAATGCTTCTTTATTATCAGGGATGAAAAGAGTCACTAATTCTCGTCACCATACGAAACGCAACAGCATATTTAATCCTTGGTCAAGCCGACCGAATTTTGCCGCAGACTTAATACACGATAACGTGGCTTTACCACGTAAAATATTTTATGAGTGTAGATGCATATTTCTGTATTTCCTATAATGACGCATAACTTTAGTTAACAATTAGTTTTTCCTGCGTACCACTTCGAAATCGTGAACCTAGACCGTGTAGGACCGTAAAGGTAACGGTAACTTCGAAGAAAGTTTGAACTCGTGTAAGCTTCACGTCCCTTAAAGCCGTAATGATAAATATTTTATTTATAATCATATAGGTTTAAGTATTTATTTTATACATTGTATAAACTTTTCGCATTTAGAAGTCTCGAGTTGAATCTTTTAGTACGTGAGCAACACAAGTTCCAGCTGTCAGAAATCAATTTTACATGTTGATTTTCCGTATATTTGTCAATTGCCGTTAGTTTGGACATAGCGAAGGCCTTCGATCGGGTCTGGCACAAAGCGCTTCTTTCGAAGCTCCCTTCCTATGAGTTTCCCGAGAAACTGTGCGATTGAATCACTAGTTTTCTTGCTGACGAGAGCATCAAGGTCATAGTAGACGGTAAGTGCTCTGATTACAAGCCTATTAACGCTGGTGTTCCACAAGGCTGCGTGCTATCACCAACGCTGTTTCTTCTGCATATCAATGATAAGTTGCAAATCGGTAACATTCACTACTATGCGGATGACTGCAATAGTGATGCTCTATTCACCGGTCTTGCCAATATTTTTGGGAAAACGTCGCCTAGTACCAGGATAAACTTGAGTTTGAAGTCGAGTCTTTGCTTAACGAAGTCTCGGATTGGGGGCGACTAAATCTACTCCAATTCAATCTTAAAAAGAAACAAGTTTGCGCGTTACCCGCTAAAAGATTTCTTTTGTCGTATCTCCTCAGTTTGAAGGCACTCCCCTTGCTGCCTCAACTATAATACGTTTTTTTAATAGAATAAGGGTGAGAAACAAGCACACAGTCCACCTAATGGTAAGTGGATGCTGTAGCACATAGACATCTAAATTTATCTTCGATTAAGAATCAAAACGCAGATGCGTTACCACCCCTGAGAACTAGGATGGAATGCCTCGTTTCCAGTAAAAAAGGGTCGTTTCCATTACAAAACACAGCAGTATGAAGCTGTTCTTTTACGCTGGTATTCTGTGTGAGCGTGGTCCTTCCCCAGTCGAACCGATCCATTCGTACCAAAACCATATTATAGCTGCAGCGTGGCTCACCAAACCAAACTGTAGACCTCTTTATTTTAATCTTATTAGATAATACCATCTCTTGATTTGTTTCCCTCTGTAGCCTCTTATGACTCCCACGGGATGATAGTATATTTTGTAATTATGGTGCCTGTTGTTTCATATTTCAGTGCTTATTTAACAATAGCTTCAATTACTACAGCGGTAATAAACCTCTTTATCTATTAGTTGCCGACACGAGTCGTGAGCACAGATAAACTGTGGTGGGAGGTAGGTACACTGTCGGGCGAAATTATTGGGTACCTTTATTATTTCAATTCGTAATTGAATATTTTCGTCGACTTTTATGAAAATGTTTACTCGAACACATCAACTTTTACTTTGATACAGTAATGTTGCAGATATTCGTGTACGTTATTTTATTATCTACTATAAAGTATTTAATGTATACCTGGTGGTTAGAATTGATTATTTTATTAAGAAGAACGAAGAGGTGATATGCCTTCCATAATATCTGGTGTTGCGGTGCGCTGTCCAGTAGCTACTGAGACATTAGTCGCCTCAGCAGTCTATGATATTTTCACTGTACCAAATTTTTTAATGTAACTAAACACTGAAGAAACCGTTTGTCGGGATTGTCTATTTAACACCGAATTCTTCCTTCTCTGCATATTTAGACCAAAATCTGAACACTCAAATTATAACAACAATAATAATTAAAAACAAGAAATAACAAAAACAATTAATAACAAGGAATACACAAACAACAATTAACAACAAGGTAACAAAAACAATTAAAGAAAATGAACTAATTAAAAGTTATCACTGAAATTATTGCTCTGAAGTGTACGGAAGCCGAATGATACGTTCGAAACCAATAGACGACGAGAATCGACTGATGAACCAATCACGTTGAACGTCAGCGTGGTCAACGTCGTATCGACCAATAAAAAGTGTGATCACGACTTATGTCGGTAATTATATATTTCTGATTTGTTAGGTACATTATTAAAACCATAGATACAAAGGTTTATTATAACACCGTATTTATTTTATGTATATTTTGTATACCGAATAGTATTGAATAACATTCCTTTTTATTTTAATAATATATTAAAATAAAAAGAAATGTTATTCAAAAACCAATAACGTTTAGCCTTGTACAACAAATCACAAATAAAAGTTTGTAGGACATAAATTGTACACCTCAATATCCCTATACTTTTTGTCGAAAGACCGTTTGGGTCAATGAAAAATTTTAATCAAAATTTTTTGTTATCTCAATTTAATACTTCTTAGCGTCTTTTTTATAACTTACCTGTTTTTTTATAGAAGAGGGGGCAAACGAGCATGCGGCTCACCTGATGTTAAGTGACTACCGCCGCCCATGATCAAACGCAACAGCAGGGGAATTGCAGGTGCGTTGCCGGCCCTTTAGAAAGGAGTAAGCTCTTTTCTTGAAGGTCCCCAGGTCGTATCGGTCCGGAAAAATCGCCGGTGGTAAACTATTCCACAGAGAGGTCGTACGCGGAAGAAAACTCCTTGTGAAACAAACAGTGGTGGACCGCCAAGCAACCAGATGGTGTGGATGGTATCGGGACGTTTGCCGCGTAGTGCGTTCACGAAACTTGGCGGCTGGGATTAATCCGAACAATTCCTCAGAGCACTCCCCATGGTATACGCGAAAGAAGATGCAAAAGGATGCAACATCTCTTCGCAGCGCCAGTGAATCGAGCCGATCAAATCGTAAAGAAGCGCTTTGTGCCAAACCCGATCGAAGGCCTTCGCAATGTCCAAACTAACGGCCAATGCCTCCCACTTGGACTCTACTGCCTCCGCCCATCTATGAGTTAGGTAGACCAGAAGATCACCAGCTGATCGGCCACGGCGAAAACCGTATTGGCGGTCACTAATCAGCTGGTGATCCTCAAGGTACCTCATGAGCTGGCAGTTAACAATAGACTCCATTGTTTTGGAGAACAAGGAGGTGATGGCGATAGGCCGGTAGTTGGACGGGTCTGAGCGGTCGCCTTTTTTTAGGGATCGGGTGGACGAAAGCCGTCTTCCATGATTTTGGGACTACGCTTAGGGAGTAGGAGTACCGGAAAGACGCGTTAAAACCGGTGCCAACTCTGGAGCACACGTCCTCAGTACAATTGGGGGGATTCCGTCAGGCCCACTCGACTTGTGGATGTCCAGGGAGAGGAGTGCTTTGCGAACCGAAACTGTAAACTGCACTTCCGGCATGGAGCACTCACACCGCGGGATGGTCGGTGGCATACTCGCCCCTTCATCGAGAGTCGAGTTGGACGCAAAGAAAGAGCCTAGCAGATCGGCTTTCTCCTTTGCGCCATGGGCCAGTGAGTCGTCCTTCCTGTGCAAAGACGGAAGAGATGGCTGATAGAAATTTCCCTGTACTTATTAGTGATGAAGATATACATAAGTAGTGAAACTAATAAAAGGAAATTTTTTTGCAAATTTTGAAAGTTGAAAGTTTTCGTTATTCTTTTGTGTTATGAATTAATTTATGTTAAAATGGAACATTTTAGTAAACAGGTTTAAGAGAGTAATAACTAAAAAGCGTTTAATCAAAAAGTATGACAATGCGAAAGCAATCTACGAAACCTTGAATACTCTCAGAATTACTCTGTAGCTTTCTTCGGGGCCCTAACTTGGGCGCCAGTAGGGAGTTGCGGGTAGGTTGAGGTATAACGGGGGTCGGCATGGGGTGGAAGGGGAGAAACGAGACACCCTGTCTCGCGATTTTCGTTCGAATATCAGTCAGTTGCGCCGCAGCGACCGCCGCGTAGAGGCGAACGGTACGTTATACGTGAATTATTCACACAACAGTTATAATTGTGAGTGTACAATACGATTACGTAATAGATTTCTGTTTGCTTGGTTCACGACGATTGTTAGAATCTTTTTTAAGGTCATATTATCTAATATTAATATTTATCACTTAAGTAGGTATTTATTTTATATGAGATAATATTATTAAAAATATTTAAAATACATGACAGCTAAGAATAACTTTCACAACATTCTGAGGTGCCAGTTTTAACTTTTTTCGTTGTTCCCCTTGTTACAGTTGACTAGATATTTGGTAAATATTTTTGAATGCTGAGTATATATTTTTAAGCAAAATAATTAAATAATTTTATAAATTGTAATATTTTACTTGCTGTTATTAAATAAAAATTAATCTGATTCTAAAAAGAAGAAAACGTCCATTTAACTACAGTAATATTTGTTATTGACCTTTTTAAGTTTGTATTACTTAATTATTTTAATACGCTTTGAGGCGCAAGCTTTGCTGTATTACTTTCACTCAAGTGCTTTCGCAGCCTGTGTACCTCGTGCCTCTAGGGTACTAAATTTAATTAGACCTGTTGCCTGCGGTTCCCCTCTAACGTACTGCGTCAGGAATATTTACATAACATTCTATGTATCTACTTAGTTGGATGTGTGTATTTACGTGAAATGTTTGAGTTTGGTTGTGAGAAGTACTTTTTACTGTTATATAATGTGTTTTATTTGGTATTATAGGTTTGGTCACCGATTGTAACAATACCACTCGCATTAAAAGATAATGCACCATTTTTGAAAAAAAAAATTACAACCTAAAATGTGTAAAACATGGAAAAACGTATGCAATATTAGTGTGAAAGCTGGATAGCATACAGAATTTTGTGTAAGTGGGGCAAGGACGTAAGACTATGTCAAAGACCAGTGTCACATTATTATACTTCTACGGTATTTTTATATTTCTGTGGTCTATACTCTGTCAAGTGTCAAATCGCATAACGTACTGATTTTTATGCATTCCGCCGATTATTGCTCTTCTTACGTGAATGTGTGCTATCTAGTATATTAAAGCAGCTTTTATCGTACTATAATTGAGTTCCCAGGAATACTTTTTGTTGAAATAAGTCAGAAGGTTGTGACGGGAGCGAAGCGCAGCGTAGCTCCCGCCACAATCTTTGTGGTTATTTTAACCTTTGTGATTATTTTTTTACCACCCAGAAATATTTGAGCACTCAGAAATCTTTACGGTTATGATAGGAGACAATTCCGCTTCCCCTCCCCTCTTCCTTACCGGAGACCATAAATGTTATCATTTCGAGGTTGGGTCTATGAGATTTTCTTTTTGATTTTTCTCAAGAACGGTGTACTGTAACACAAAAGAATATGAGAAATTTGCAACAAATTTTCTTTTTACATTTCTTACTAACCTTTGATGGGAGTGGTGTGGGGGGTTTGTGAACCCTCGCTTTGCCTCATCCCCCCCCCCCCCCATCCTACCAAAACCTAAAAAGGCTATAATGGTATTTTTTATTTTCTCGAAAATCGTGCATTACCTTATAATGCGAGTTGTATTCTTACTAGTATAATCGGGCACCAAACCTCTACCAAATAAAACATTACTGCCCCAAATTCCTGCCAAACAAATCTAAATTTTAACAAACGTCTCATCATCATCTTTGCAACCATTCATAAATCCACTGGTGAACATAGATGTCCCCCAAGATACGCCACAAAGCACGGTCTTGAGCCATCGGTGGGGAGCCACCCTACACTTTGACTACAAAACAAAAATCTCGAATCGCGAAACAAAAATCTACTTCCGGATACTGGCTTTTTGAAGTTGCACCTGCTGGCATTAAATGCTTGAACTCGATTTGAAGAACGTTTATTATATATACGGTCCTCAAACGTCTTACTAAGTCTTTACTTTATCTAGTCGCGGGTAGCTCTAGGCTCCACTTATCAGCACAAAACTGCCTCTTTTGTCGGTTCGCTAAGTTCCACTTATGCTACGGTTATACTGCCTTTACCATCTAACGCTTGTTACCGCCAAAATTTGGTATTAAATTTCCGCGTGAAGTGGTATGATTACTTTAGAGTTTACCTAGATATGACAATGAACTAAGGGATAAAATATAATTTTTCAAGATGGAGGTTGAAGTTGCGGTGATATTGTGTTTTATGAGTGTCATGAATTATCATCATTACATGAATCTTTGTGATAAAAATGTACAAAAAAGGTACACGATTAGTCTTTTCATAATTTTATGATTGCTTTAAATCTTGGTTTTATTACTGCTACTTGTACGAGAACTGTTTATGGGCTGCTAAATGGGAAAGAAATTGTGAGGTAATTTATGCATGTTATGTTGTTTGTGGATTTCAAAAAGCTGAGAAAAAAGGATAGGGAAAGAGGCGAAGATAGGGAGAGAATAAATTAAAAAATTTCACATCCCGTGGAGGCATTATACAAACAAAAATAAATTCCAGACCGGAAGCAATTATTTTTAGGCCACATAAATGCTTGCTTTCGCGCGGGAATTGAATACGCAGCAGAATTATTACACTTTCTAAAGCTTGTTAAGATATTCGAGTTTCTGTATAATTTGTATTAAGGTAGACTTAATATTAACTATTTTAATACTACTGGTTATTTAAGTCATAGATAGACTATATTTGTCTACTGCATATTAGTAAAATCTTAAAATTCCAGAAATGTCACGTAACTCACGTATACGTATTATCACGTTAAAAAATTTTAAACTTTTGAGTAAGTTTAATATTATAGTAAATTGTATTCAGCAGGCATTAACAATTAATAACATTACAATACAAATGCTTGTAAATTTTTGTCCAAGATATCGGCAGAATAATTACTGCGGCAATTTCGCTGTAAGCTTATGCTGAGTCGATAACCGTTTAGTTGCACTATGTTTTTAATTTTTTTTTCCTTTGTGTTGAATTTATTGTGCAGTATTGCGTTGTAACCATGAATAAAAATCATTTTATTTATTTCTTACAAATAAAATATTAGTTACGTGTATTCGAAGTAAAGGTACTCATTTAAAGCTTGTTTTTTTTTACAATTTGCTCAATGACCACACACAATAATCGACGCTATTCTGCCGCCGCCTTATGGTAGTTTTGTAAGAGCGTGGGTTATCCCTAGTTCAGCTGTTTCCGTGCCAGCATTTATTACATGTATATGTCTTTTTCGAAGGGTAGATGAATAAATTACATAAGGTTGGTTGGATGAGAATGCCATGAGACATTAAGTCCGTTCATTGTAAGATCCATGATGATAATTAAAAATTAAAAAGTTGTAGGAAATTCTTTGCTGTAGAGCCACGCGGCAGCTTTTACTGTGCACGTATGGGTCGGTGCCGAGCCGGGGTGGTACCACGACCTCACAGAATACCGGCGTGAAGTGAAAGCTGCTTCCGCGTTCGTTGGTGAGAGCAGAAGGCCGAAGGCCCAATTTATCCCCCCCCCCCTCCCCATCAACATTGTAGCGGAATTAAATGTAAGATTACCCTAGGAAGGTACCAGCACCCCTGGAGAATCCCTGCTTGAGCATCCACGCTCCATTCATACAAACTGGAACTCTCCTTTGCTGGAGTTTGCATGTACGTCAGAGAAGACATCTGTTCTCGATGCCTCGGCAGTTATGAAGATTCGAACCTGTCCATCCATTGGCTACGCGTAGACAGCGACGATCATCCGCGCGTTTACGGGTGCTTCTATGGGTCCCATAGCGGTAATGCCGAAACACTCATCGACGACGTCTAAATGGCTACAGATTCATTGCTACAGCAGATCCCATCCGCGGAGATCGTGATCCTCGGCGATTTTAACGCCCACCACGCCAAATGGCTCGGTTCAAGTTTAACCGATCATGCAGGAAGATTTGTTCATGATTTTGCCTTAGTATATGGTCTAACACAACGGGTTACTTTGCCTACGCGGATTCCAGATGTGGAGGATTGTGCACCTTTCCTGTTAGACAAGGTTTCTGTCGACGCCACTCTTGGCTCCTCGGACCATTGTCTTGTCCGGAGTCTGGTGCCACTCACGCTGAAACCGCGGTTGCATTCTGCAGGCTGCCGCCGTATTTAGCACTATAGGTCGGCCGATTGGGATAGGATGCGGTCTTTCTTTGCATCCTACCCTTGGAGACGGGTCTGCTTCTCGCCGGATGATCTCAACGTTGTTGCTAAGTCTGTCGCTGATGTGGTATTTCAGGGTATGGAACTTTTTATTCCTTCCTCTATAGTGCCCCTCGGAAGCAGATCTCGCTCCTGTAAAATAGAATCATGCTATAAGCAGGAGTGTTACCGGGACTGGGCTGACGCATAAACGTCCCGGGATGTAAACACCGGCGCCCTAAAAAAGAAGTATAATTCCGTCTCCAGGTCCTTCAAAAGAGCCATTGTCAAGGTAGAATTGGTGAGAAACTAGTTCGCCTTCCTTCTGGAACCCGTGCATTATGGTCTCTCGCCAAGGTTGTCCAAGTCCAAGGGAATTTCTGTCAGCCATCTCTTCCATCTCTGCACAAGGAGGACAACTCACTGGCGCATGCCGCCAAAAAGAAATCCGTTCTGCTAGGCTATTTCTTTGCCTCCAACTCGACTCTCGATGACGGGAAGAGCACACCGCCGACCATCGCGCGGTGTGAGTACTACATGCTGGATGTGCGGTTCACATAGCGCTCGGTTCGCAAGGCACTCCTCTACGTGGACATCCACAAATCGAGTGGGCCTGATGGAATCCCTCAATTGTGCTGATGACGTGTGCTCCAGAGTTGGCACCGGTTCTAACGCGACTTTTCTGGTACTCCTACTCCCTTGGCGTAGTACCAAAATCATGGAAGACGGATTTCGTCCACCCGATCCCTAAAAAAGATCAGATCACGTCAGATCCGTCTTACTACAGGCCTATCGCCATTACCTCCAAAATATCTCCAAAATAATGGAATCCATTATAAACTACAAGCACATGCAGTACGTTGAGGATCACCAGCAGATTAGTAGTGGATGCTTGTCGGTCCACCACTGTACGTTTCACTAGAAATTTTCTTCCGGGTACGACCTCTCTGTGGAATAGTTCACCACCTTCACGAAAAAAGCTCTCCTTTTTTACGTGGGCGGCGGAACTCCAGTGAACGTACTCTTATTCTCCTCTATAAAAAAATTATATGCGCAGAAATACATAATACTATTATAATATGTATTTCTGCATGTAATTCTTTTTAAGAATCCGTTCATTGGCATATGAAACAGAGACTATGCTCGTACCTAATAGATGATTATAATAAGTAAAGTAATTGATGTAGAAAATACTTTCTTAAAACAGTTTAAAGCGATAAAATGTAAAGAAGAAAAAAATTATCTATAACTTATCATGTTTTACTTTCATACTTATAAATCGGAAAGTTCATTGAGAAAAGTCTTTAATAATACTGCTCGTTCTGCAGCAAAGTACCATTGTAATATTTTCCTGTATTCTGTCATTAAACAGAGCCGGCATATCGATCCGTCTGTAGCACTTGGCCGCGCGCCAGCTCTACCTTACCGACCTGTTGGTAAGGTAATTTGCTTCTATTTTTTTGTGATAAATGCTCTTGTGAACTTAAGTCGGAAACATTTACATTACATGATTAAAACTACTTTTACGGATTTTATCGCGTTTATTTTTACTTTTTATTTACTTTTATTTTTAATTCCCGACGTTTCGGGCGCTTTCCAGCACCCATAGTCACGGGGGACTAAGATGACTGACGTCCCGATGTCATTGTTAAACCCGGAGTACCTTCAGCTTTTTTAATTATTGTTTATGGTCCGATCTATGCAAAATGAATTATGTCCTGAGGTCTAGCAGTGGTATGCTTGGGTTTAGTTTTAATTTTATCGATTATAGGATCCCAAGCAGGTGGTAGTACCCAGCCTCCTTCTCTATTGAAATTAGGATGTTTTTTAATTTCAATAGCCTCACGTATCATCCTTGGTAGGAATCGGTGTTCTTTCGCGAGGATTTGTGGTCTATCAAATCTGATGTAATGGTTGGGTCCGTCTAGGATATGATCACAAACTGCAGACTTCCCGGAACGTTGATGCTTCACATCAGCTATATGTTCTTTTACGCGGGTCCTAATTGATCTTTTTGTTTGTCCTATATAAGAGAGACCACATTCACAATCAAGCTTGTACACTCCTGCATCTTGTAGAGGAATATGACACTTGACGGATGGTAGGAACTGACTAATCTTCTTCGGCGGCTTGTAGAATGTTCTAATAGAAGCTCGCTTCAAGATATAGCCAATCTTGTCTGTGACACCTCTGACGTATGGTAGTACAGCAGGCACACGCTCGACTGTGGCCGGCTTCACTCGGTCACTGTGACGTAGGCGCGGGACCCGAAGCTTGTTGTCGTGCAGAACTTGCTTGACGTGCTGAAGCTCGGCGGCCAGATGTTTGCTGTCACAGATCCCTCGTGCTCTCTGTAACAAAGATTTGCCCACGGTAGCTAACTGTGAAGGATGATGGTGAGATTCACCGTTTAAATATCGGTTTGTATGGGTCCTTTTCCTATACACAGTGTGACCAATGGTGTTATTAGGATTTCGGATGACTAACACATCTAGGAAAGGTAAGGAATTATTTGCCTCTAACTCCATAGTAAATTGAATTTTAGAATTTATGGAATTAAGATGTTCTAAAAATGCAGTTACTTTGTCTGATGGTAAAATTGTGAAAGTATCGTCTACGTACCGCTTGTAGATCCTTGGTGTAACAGGTGCAGTGCAGTGCTTCCATGAATATATCGGCGACAATGGGAGATACAGGTGAGCCCATCGCAACACCATCTACTTGCTTGTAAAACTCTTCCTTCCACAATAGATAGCCAGATGTAAGGCAATGTCTTAGTAATACTGCATATTCTGCTGGCATGTTATTTTCTTCTAGTTTCCTAGTTATAATTGAGATGCAGTCTTCAACAGGTAGGCATGTAAATAGAGACTGAACATCAAAACTGACCATGGTTTCATTGTCAGTAAGATGTAGGTCTTTTATCTCACTGACAAAATGGTATGAATCCTTAGTGTGTGCTCTTGTGTGTCCTCTGAGTGGTGATTTTACCATCAGATAAAGTAACTGCATTTTTAGAACATCTTAATTCCATAAACTCTAAAATTCAATTTACTATGGAGTTAGAGGCAAATAATTCCTTACCTTTCCTAGATGTGTTAGTCATCCGAAATCCTAATAACACCATTGGTCACACTGTGTATAGGAAAAGGACCCATACAAACCGATATTTAAACGGTGAATCTCACCACCATCCTTCACAGTTAGCTACCGTGGGCAAATCTTTGTTACAGAGAGCACGAGGGATCTGTAACAGCAAACACCTGGCCGCCGAGCTTCAGCACGTCAAGCAAGTTCTGCACGACAACATGCTTCGGGTCCCGCGCCTACGTCACAGTGACCGAGTGAAGCCGGCCACAGTCGAGCGTGTGCCTGCTGTACTACCATACGTCAGAGGTGTCACAGACAAGATTGGCTATATCTTGAAGCGAGCTTCTATTAGAACATTCTACAAGCCGCCGAAGAAGATTAGTCAGTTCCTACCATCCGTCAAGTGTCATATTCCTCTACAAGATGCATGAGTGTACAAGCTTGATTGTGAATGTGGTCTCTCTTATATAGGACAAACAAAAAGATCAATTAGGACCCGCGTAAAAGAACATATAGCTGATGTGAAGCATCAACGTTCCGGGAAGTCTGCTGTTTGTGATCATATCCTAGACGGACCCAACCATTACATCGGATTTGATAGACCACAAATCCTCGCGAAAGAACACCGATTCCTACCAAGGATGATACGTGAGGCTATTGAAATTAAAAAACATCCTAATTTCAATAGAGAAGGAGGCTGGGTACTACCACCTGCTTGGGATCTTATAATCAATAAAATTAAAACTAAACCCAAGCATACCACTGCAAGACCTCAGGATATAGTCAGTTCATTTTGCATAGATCGAACCATAAACAATAATTAAAAAAAGCTGAAGGTACTCCGGGTTTAACAATGACATCGGGACGTCAGTCATCTCAGTCCCCCGTGACCATGGGTGCTGGAAAGCGCCCGAAACGTCGGGAATTAAAAATAAAAGTAAATAAAAAGTAAAAATAAACGCGATAAAATCCGTAAAAGTAGTTTTAATCATGTATAGTGTTCGCGTAAATATAAGAAATCATAACATTTACATTATTTAAAACTTTTCGCAGTTGCGACAGAGAAGCATGTATGGACGTAAAAAAATGGAGGCGAGAGAAGTATGTCAGGGTTGTGCCAAATAGAAGTCCGCGGTCTCCGCCTACCGTTTAGGTACTGAAAAAATGAAGAGTTTAATATACTCCTTAAAGACCATTCTTGTTTCTTTTATATTTTTTATACAGCTGTTATTTAATAGTTGATTAAAAAGTGTTTTCAAAAAAATAAAGACGCAGTACGTTTTGGACCCAAAATTTAAAAAAAATATGTTTTTTTTACATTTATCTCTAGTGAAGTAAACCAAGAAAATGGAAATCAAATAGTATAAAAGCGAAAAAAGATAGCAAAGGGACATAAAAGACACTGTGATTGAATTTCGTAACAGTGTGTTTTCATAATTGCTGTTGAGTGTACCAAAATATCAAGGAAGAGGAGAAGAGGTACTGCGAGGGAGGTGCTTGTTGTAAGATGGAAGATAATGCTGCTGGAGTGTACATATACAGGTATGTGATAAATACAACATAGACATTTAAAGTCACGAGTTCCCAACTGAGCAGCCTTATGGGAAAATATTCAAAAGCTACAAGTAGCGGCACGAAAGTCTAGCGGTGACAGTTATTGCGCATAAGTCGAAAATATGGTATCATCGTCGTAAGGGTAGCAAGCGGGTCGCGATGCTGGTATCCGTATCGTTCGCACGTGCTGATTGGCTACTGCTACTTGCGTACGGCTACGGATATTGGCGTACTGATACGAAATGCACGGCTATCCCCTCCACGTTTTTCCAGTGCTAGACTTACGTGCCGCGACTTGTACTCAATTTTGAGATTCCGTCTCGTGGTGTCACAGTCATCATCATTACAATTTTGAGATTCCGTCTCGGTCACACCCATGCCTTACTTAGCTCTCGGGTGTCACAATATCTTGGTTCACATCATCATCATAAATTTTGAGATCCGTCTTATCATACAATTTTGAATTCCGTCTCGTGGTGTCACATCATCATCATTACAATTTTGAGATTCCGTCTCGTGGTGTCACAGTCATCATCATTACAATTACAACCTCTCACAAGTCACTGCTGAAAATACGCCTCCCTCAAAGAATGCCACAAAGCATGGTCCTGAGCCACCTGCATCCATCGACTTCCTGCATATCTTACCAGGTCGTTACTTCTTCTAGTGGGGGGTTAAATAATGTAAAATAAATAAATAATAAAAATACGTGTAACATGTTAATATGTATAATGGCAGTTGTTTAGACGTTACTGACAGACATTTCAATTTTATTTATATAGTTATATAGATTTAGTCTGGGTGACAGTGTATTACAAATTACATAGACCAAAACCCATTTTTTATTAGTAGAACATGAGGGCGAGTTCTTCGCTCACCAATATAGCTTGAAAGTTAGAAACGCCATAAATTTTTAATACATGGCCTGGTTATTTTTTCAAATAGCCGTTTCTGTTGTATTAAAGTATACAAAGACGGAATATGCCGATGAATTGCGTTTCACAAAAAATGTCTACAAACTATTTATTAATTGTTGTATTGTATTGTTGTCGATTTATCGAATGGGGGGTGTGACAAACGAGCACACAGTTCACCCGATGGTAAGGGGATGCTGTGGCCCATAGACATCTGCATTTATCTTCGATTAAGGATCAAAACCCAGATGCGTTATCACCCCTGAGGACTACGATGGAATGCCTCGTTTCCAGTAAAAAGGGGTCTCCGGTTTTCTACACTCACCATATGAAACACAGCAGAATTAAGCTGCTATTTTACGCTAGTATTCTACAGGAGCGTGGTCCTTCCCAGGTTGAGCCGACCCATTCGTGCTACAACCATAAAATATATAATTTATAAGGAAGACGCTGCTGCTCATCTTCTGGTTCAGTTTCTCTTTGTCGCCTCTCTCGACACCCACGGTATGATATGGGGTAGTTGATATTCTTACACCGCCACTGCAAGGTAAAACAGCCAGTAGTCATATAAAGTATAAAATAAAGAAGTACTACATACATCAAAGTTAACTTAAAGGATACCGCATTAAGTATATAGGATGGAGTACGTCTAGGTTTGATCGCATAAAACTAGGTTCAACCGATTGCGGTTGGATAAATTGACGTGTCATTCCATTAATTATTGGCTAAAACTGGTTGTGGTCGCTTCCTTTTGGAGAAAAATAGGTACAACAAAGCCCAAATAAATAAATACTTATTAATATTCACTTGGTAAAGAAAAACATTGAAGAAGTCGGCATATCTCATGAATTTACAATATCTCGATAGCCGAGAGGTTAATACTGGTAGAGCTACCAGTCTGTGATTTTTAATGGACAGCGTTTTGATTTTACGCCAATAGTTGTCAGGCCTACGTTCGTTCATCCACAAGGTATACCGTGAGCAGTTTCTTGTTAGTTAGTTAGTAGTGGTTTGGCATTTAGTGAGAAAACTTCCACCTTACACCCCCTATCTACCTATTACAATATTCTTCTTCTCCATCAGCCCGTAAATGTCAACTTCTAGGCTTTCGCGTTGCAGGGAGACCCCGCCTTAATCGCGCGGCTTAATAACTGCAATACCAGATGCCTTGTACCTTTGATCACGGAATAAATAATAGCTTTTGGAACATACCCCATGTTCCAAAATAGAACCAAGTGTACTGTCCAATGCAAATGACGTCATGAAACGACGTTATACTGGTGATTCGTTCCAAAACATGGGACAGTATTTGACGTCATACATTTGCGCCATATTGGAAAAGTGTTGGCGATTATTTTGTCATTTTGTGCTCCAAAAGTCATTATAACCTCCTAATGGAGATACCAGCAATAATTCTATAATTTTTTGTATTTGAATAAATAAAAACAAATTCTGACATGCTTCATTCAGCGCACACACATTTAAAAATTATTTCATCATGGCTGGATATCCAACACAATATGGCGGCGGCAGGCCAGTACAATATAGTGTCATTTATGGAGTGTAGAAGTAAGGAGTACCAACTCCAATAGTAGAATAGTTGAAAAAGTGGCCTTCTGTAAGCAGTAAATAACAGTTCAAAAGCTCTCTTCAACAGCGCTGGAGTAGCTACTGGGATGAAATTAACTAGCAGTTGTCGACGGTTTGAAGTGTGCTGCTAAACGGCTGAGTAGTTCTAAAATCTAAAATAATTTTATTTAGTAAATATAACCTCGAACAAGTCGTCTATCCCACTAATATTTTCGATACGTTCTTTAAAATTTAGCCCATAGCTATAGTGGCACCACCCTTATTTAACGGTTTTCTATGGACACTTTTTAATACACAGTTTGTACTCCTTACTTCTACACTCCATACCCTTGATGTTTATGCCTGTCACCTGACTTGGGATTTTACGTAGTTGGTAAGCGAAAACATGTTAGTTTCAACGCCATCTAACGGAAGATAGGTATAAGATTTATTTTTCTGACATTTCTCAGTGGCCTCTTACTACGGGATGAAATGGGATTATTAAGTCCTAAATAAAAAAATAGGAAATATTTAGAACTTAATAAGAACGAATTCAGATTAATTGATGGTTTCTATATTTAAAAAACAGAATTCTATTCTAACTTACAAACCGCTTTAAATTGTTTTAATAAGGTTTTAATTTAAGCCATTTCGGTTGTCGAATGAACAGCTTGTAATAAAAACTGTTATTTTAAGTACATCGTATATATGGATCGTTATGGAGAACGAAACATATCTTGAATACGGGAATCAATCAGTGACAAAAGTCACTTTACTTAATTAAGTTACTGTTTTCTGTTCACAACTTAATTCGTTTTAAACTTAATTAGGTTGATGTAATGATATACCTGTGATGTAAGTAATTAGTGTGACCATAATTGTTGTAATTATAAACTTTATAGTCATATTTTATATCGTAATTTAGTATATACACACCTAACTTAGGAAATTTGAACTTGGGTAGGGACACGTTCGTGATAAATTTGTAATCAGGAATTGAAAACAGGTTGTATACAAATTATTATAAATTATGCACATTGTAGCTCTTATTTAGGTTTTACTACTCTTCGATGTATTTATGTATCGATCTTCATTGAATTATTTGATATTATTTTTAGATAATTACTTCAATTATTACATAGTATATTGTTTAAGAAATAATACAATATTGTCTGAGAAAAAAAACGGAGACGTGAAGTTCGCCAACATGCATTAGGGCAGCGTGGCGCACACTTTCTTGCCTTACTTAAAACCCTCTCAGAAATGAGAGGAGGCTTGTGCCCAGCAATGGGACATATAATATAGGCTATAAATTTTACTTTAACGTATTGTTAAGCTGTATGTTGTTTTAATTATTGTGTGATAAGTATATAATTCAAACAAGTTAGAGCTTGTTTGCTTCATGTATAAAAAAATGAATGTACGGTGAGGTAGCGCAGTGGTTTAGCAACGGGTTACATCGCTGAGGGCCGCGGGTTTAAATTCCGCACGGAACAAGTATTTATATGGCCTACAATTGATTACTCCAGGTCTTTAATGTTTGTCTACGTACAGTTTTTTTTATATAAAACTCCTCCACCGAGAAAAATCTACTTTAATGTATTTTAACCGACTTCAAAAAAGGAGGAGATACTCAATTCGACTGTATGTTTTTTTATTGTTACCTCAGAACTTTTTTCTAGGTGAACTGATTTTAGACGACTCTTTTTTATTTAAAAGCCGAAGCTTCTCATGTCGTCCGATGTAAATTTGATCAAGATTTGACCAGTAGTTTTTGAGTTATCCTTAATAATTCGTATTCAATTGACTTCGAACACATTGATGATGTTCTCATTTTATTTATATTGAAGTCATAGTACAAAAATTTTAATTATACCACTTGTTTAGCTAATATATAGCTAAACAAGTGGTGAAATTAAAATATATAATATATAGCTATAAAGTTACTCGTTTTGTCTGCGTAAAGGTGTGTCAACTAGAGTTGTCACAAAATACCAACTTTTCTCTCCTATCCTTATCATATTTCATGTATGTAGTATACTTTAAAATCTTTCTGGAGAAATGCTTACTCTAAAATGCTGGTGCAATTCCAATTTAATTTCCATCAAGTAGTTTTAAGTTTAGAGTATGAAAACACAGACAGACTTGACTTTCCTTTGTTCTATAAATTATTGTGATTATACATAATTTAAACGTATCACAAAATGCAACGCGTTATGATATTACGGCAATTCATTTGAGTTCATATTTTTATGCAGCTAGGTCAAGGGAAACAGCGTTTTAGGTCGATTGCAACCTGTATGCAATTCTTTGGACAACTACTAACTTTTAACATAACATAACACAAACCCTCATGCCCATTATTCATAGAGGCAGGCTGAGATTGTAGACTTCCATGGGGCACGATCCTCACATACAAACCGCTTCTTTCAAATCCATAATATGTCTACGCGTCCATGCTCGTCGGTTAGATGCGATCTTAATTTGGCCCATCTCTATTCGCCAAATTGGTCGATAAACTACCGTCTGATGCGATTCCTTCATGATCCCTTGCCGTTTCTGCCACTCATCTATGCAGCATCACTCTTTCTTCATTAATTCTTTCTACGTTTTCAAGCATCCAAAGCTTTCCTTTCTTAATTACAACTGCTCATTTTTTCTATTGCTTAACAATCTAAAGTTATTAGAGTAAACAAGAGTGTAGAAGATTAAACTTCATACAAGCAGGCATCGCATTAAAATAGCACGATTATTTTCGATAACAGTTACTAAATATCGCGTTATTTTCTCTGTATGCTATTTTAGGTGAACGCTTGTATGATAAATTTTTATATAATAACAAAAATAAGCTTATTCACTTTGTTATTATATAACAAGATGCATAAAAATATTTTTAGTGTTATTTTCGAATACAGCAAAATGGAAGCGATAAATCCCCTTAGTTATCACATCAGTATCTACTAGTTTGGTTTTGTGGGGTTAAAAATGAAAACGTAAAACATTTTATGTGATCTTCGCATGAGGTATAAATTAAAGTTCTTTATTATTCTAGGTTTATTTCAGAAAATGCTTAAAAATTATTGCTGGCATTGCTAGCAATAATTTTTTTATATAGGCTTGCAATTGTTATAAACAATTTAATCCGGTTCGCGAAGGGCACGAATCCATAACTATTGGTCAATTTTATTCGATAATACAATCATAAATTTGCTTTCAGAGCTAATATCTATCGATCGATAAGAAGGATGCGTATTATAAATAGGCTATCACTCTTTAACAATCGCGTAGGTGTTAAACTCGGAGAGTGCGGATCTCGGCTATATTGTTTACTTTGATACTTACTCATTTATTATGATGGGTTTCCGCCTAGAAACGATTTATTATATTTATTACTGCCTGTACCCGCAATTTAAATTGCGCAAACATGCATAGTCAACGCATCCTGCTCACATATATAGTCATAAATAATTTTTTTTATAAAAAATTGTTGAAACTAACGAACTTACAGTACACCTTATAGTAAGTTACAACTGCGGGTCATGGACACCTGCAACCAACTTCAAACAATAAAGCTACAGATCCGTTGTCACCTCTGAGGACTGAAATGTAATGTCACAGCCTGTACTTACACTAGCTCTATATACCCTTCATAACCGAACTTTTGTAAACGTCGTAGAGCCTTGCTACAGATGTATTAATGCCATCAAAAACATAATTTATAAAAAAACATTTCTCGCAACTCAGTTCTTCTACCGTAAAAATTTGTGAGATCCATATAATACCAACTCAGTTAATTTATTCAGTCCCTACTTAAGGGTCCTTCTGTCTTAAGTTATTACGTACTTAGCTAACCTAATAACATGACCGAGAACGAACTGTGAACGGCATTGTAATGTGGATCAGCCCTTAGAGTAGTTTGTTTTGTAAAACTGAAATAACAAACGAAATTGCGATCTACGTGATGAGAAGTGGCTCCTGCAATCCATACACACCTGCAGCTAACTTCAAACAAAAAAGGTTGCGTGTCACCACTGAGGACTAAGATAGAATGCCTCAAACCCTGTAACTATACTGGCTCAATATTCACTTCAGACCGGAACACAGTACTGCAAGCACTGCTATAATAAGTATATGATGTTTGTGAACACGTACAGGATCGACTCCGTCACCACGTTAGATTTCATAGATCACAAATCCTTGCTAAAGAACACCGGTTCCTTCCTAGGAGGATTCGCGAGGCTATAGAAATAAAAAAACATCTTAATTTTAATAGAGAAGATGGCTGGGTGCTACCATCTGCTTGGGATACTATAATTAATAAAATTAAATCTAAACCCAAATATACAGCTGTAAGACTTCCTGATACTATAAGTTCATACTGCGTAGACCGGAACCAAATTAATAATTTTAGTCCGGAGGTAGCCAATAGCATGCCCTGAGGTGTTCGCTTCCATACTGTTTTTATATTTTCAAATATAATTATACAATATATCATGTTGTAAAATAATTACACAAAAAGTCCCACTATGTTTCTTGCTGGTTTTTCTCAGGACGGAGTACTTTTTTCCCCAACCAGAGTTAAAAGCACAAACGACTTTCAAAAAGTATTCTTGTACTCTATGTTTAATAAAAACTGTAATATTCTATTCTGCAAACACCGGGGAGACAATAACTATACTGTTTCGCTTATGGATTTTTTCGTGGAACACTAATAACTTCAGATTTGTATGTATTTAGGACAAAAATATTATAAGAAATTCCGTATTCAGAGAAAGATTTTTCATTCATTGTCAATGCTATTCACACAAGTCCCTTTCCTTTTTCCAATTTCGGGGCCGAGCGGCATCATTCCCGAGTAAACAGCCGTCGCAGTATTGATCGCTTGGGAGCGACCTTGAACGTAGCTCCCGTAGGCTATCATACTGTCTAGAGAACATCGCTCGATCGGTGAACCAAAAGATACAAGTTATATGGTTTTTAGGATACAATGCACCGGATTATAAGTGGATTCTGTGGTCTACTGATCTACATCTATCATTTGTCATAGATTATGAATTTATGAATCAAAATGCTGACGCTTTCTCATTCCTGAGTAGTAAGTACTTTAAATATTGTAAGATACGTGTGTCTGTACGGTGACTCTTAAGTCGTCTTTAGTTTTGCCGCCCTATAAAACCAAAACTAGGAGAAGGATAGAGATATAAACACAAAGTCGTATACTATAACTAAATATATTAAGAAAAAAACTAACAAACAAGCTTTGGCAATAATTGGGAAGACTTCGAAAAATTCGAAGTAAAATCGACAAAGATATTAATTATAATGTCAAAATGGCGTCGATAAAGCATCGCCTTTTTGACCCTTTAGTTATTGATTGACCGATGAAGAGCTATCGTATCATAAAGCCATTTATGCAAATAAGGCTTGTAGCTTTTGAGTTACAAGAAAGTGACCATACTAACCGGATGGCCATATTACCCTCCCGTACTATAATTGTTTTACTGATTCTAGGACTCTGTTTCCGTCTATCCATCTGAGTAGATACGGGTGGTACTATTTTACCTATTTCTGTCACCAAATATCAGTGCTTGCACTGATTTGTTTCGGTCAGAGGTGTATAAAGAGCCAGTATGATAACAGGTTGTGAGAGATCTTAGTCCTCAGGGGTGACAACACATATGTAGCTTTGTATGTTTGAAGTTGGTTACAGGTGCCCATGTACAGCAGTAGTCAGATGCCATCAGGTGGACAGCCCTAATATTAAACAAAGTACTCGTTTCTAGCCATACAAAACAAAACAGCATTATTCTGTTTCCAACTGTTATTATTTGTACGTGGTAGAAGCATGCTGCAGCTATATTATGATTGTAGCACGAATGGGTCGGCTGACTCGAGAAAGGACCACGCTTTCACAGAATACCAGCGTAAAATAGCAGCTTAATACTGCTGTGTTTCGTATGGTGTGTGTAGAGATCCGTAGACCCTTTTTTACTGGAAATGAGGCATTCCATATTAGTCCTCAGGGATGATAACGCATCTGCGTTTTGATTCTTAATCGAGGATAAATGTAGATGCCTATGGGCCACAGCATCCACTTACCATCAGGTGGACTGTGTGCTCGTTTGTCACCCTTATTCTATAAAAAAATTGTGAGAACGTGGCACGGCACGTTCGAGCCATCTTAATCGTGGTAATAAATGTTATGGAGGCGTATCCAACTAAAGAAATATTCGTAACTGTCAATGTATGTGATAGGAGAATTCCAGATGTTATTTGCTGCGTAGGGGTGAACGCTTGCAACTAAAACCCGAGTCTGATCCCTTTAGTTACTAATCGAACAGCTGAGTATAAATTATAAAAGTTATACAATGACCTTCAGTGTCAAATTCGTGAATCAAATGTCCCCTTTCATTTCCTCCGTTAAGTTAGGCCGGCCTTGAGGGAGCCTGAGTTACTTGAGCAGTAATTAAACGTGGGAATCTGTAACATAAAAAGTTAAAACCAAAAAAAAATTGTAATAAAAATGTCCTTACATTTACTTACATTGTTTTTGTGTAAACAGTGTAATGTCATATTTTCTGGGTCATCTTGACAATCCGTCTGTGTTGATACTGCCCTCTTGTCTAATTGATCCTGCCAAATTGATTGCTAGATTCTAGATTGAAGAGTATAAGAGATATATATGTTGGTACTCTCGTGGTAGGACCACAGACGCTCACAGGATACCACCGTAAAACAGTAGCTTCATTTGCTATGTTTCGAATTAGTAAATGAAGAGAACTGGTGACTCTTTTACTATTAAGAAAATAACCAGGCATTCTTCCTTAGTCTTCAGGGGTGACAATGCATATACTTTATGATTCTTAGGCGAGAATAGATGTAGGTGTATGTGGGACGCAAATTTCATTTACGTTAGGTGGACTGTGTGTTTGTTTGTCTCCATTACTTTTATTAAAAAAAAAACGTGTGGCACTCGGTGACTGCCGCGGTAAACCTATTGCATAGCATTTTTTATCAACTTATGCAATTATAATTATTTATTTATTTTATTTATGCAGTTAAGTCTTTGATATTAAATCAAGTTACACTTTTTGAGCGTGGTGACCGATAAGAAAACAATTTTTTTTCTCTTATTGAATAAATGAAAAGTTAATATTGTTTAAAATATTTTTAATATCTTACAATACATGTGTAGAATTTATCATTGAGTTAGCAGCTAGTGTACAGCCACGCACACAAACACCGTGCCGAAGTCCCAGTGCCGAAGTCTGCCGAACTGAAACGACGTTAGACGATGCACGGCTTTCAACGCCACACCTCCGTGCCCGTCGGAGTGGGGAGCGTGAGGTTTTTTTTCGTTACGGAATTTCTGGATTCGGTCACCGCGCTCAAGGCCCGCGATAGAAGCTATGCAATAGCTTAAAAATAAGTATATTTACAGGCATTTCATCTCAGTTTTCAGGGATGAAAGGGTCTTTTTTTGAAGTTTGTTGCAGGTAGCCATGGGCTGCAGTTGCCACTTACCATCTATACCGTTACCGTTACCTTCAAAGCTAATTCAAAGTTCCCTACTGAACCGAGGCCTTCTACATAGATTGCCTCATCAGGGTTGGTAACCGAAATTTGTAATTTTTTATTTGCTATTAGGAAAACGCTGTTGACCATCTTAGGTTTTAGATTACCTCAGTTGCCTCTATGTCTACGGGCCACAGCATCGAATTACCACCAGGTGGACTATGTGTTCGTTTGTCACCCTCATTCTATTAAAAACAAATATTGTAAGCAAGCAATTTTTTCTTACTTGCTTATCTGTACAATTGTATATGTAGGAAAAATGTTGGAAACGAAAATTTGTATTCATTGGGAGAGTTTTTATTTCTTGAATAAGGTTAACTCTGAACAACTTATTACTTCTACCAAATGAATAATGAATGGCAGGCTGTGAAATATGCATGAATTAAGTTACTTAACTTTATATATTAAGTTTTAAAAGTATGAATAGTGAAAAATTAAATAAAGTTGCAATACGAAAATATTTACGGATTTTTTATTTATAAAAATGAAAGGATAATCGAACTTATCGCCTACCTGATGGTAATGTTGCACGCCATAATTAATGCCTGGTAGATGGCGACATTAGTTACCACTAGCGCTCACATCATCTCTTATTATAAGTAATAATAAGAGAATAATGAGAAGTGCTTAGCCATAAGTAGTGATAGTACTTGTGGCTAACCATTTACCTTAATTTTTATAGAACAGAAGGAGCATCAGTTCAATCTTTGCCCCGCCACTTGCTTAGCGGTGAAAATTTTGAATAAACCTGCTTGATTAAATAAATCATATTTTAATATGTTTAATTTACACTTTTTAATTCCCGACGCTTCGAGCGCTTCACAACACAAATAGTCACTTCTTGATATGACTAAGTCTTCAACATGAAACCTTCCATTTTTTTTAAATTTAATATTTGATCAAATTCTAAGAGATTACGCTTGGGTTTCGATTTAATTTTATTAATTGTGGGGAGCCAAGCAAATGTTAGGGAGCACAGAGCGCATGCAGTTTTTAAATTTATTAGTTGTTATTAAGCAAACTCTACCTCCTGTTTGCCATCTTCTGTCTTAATTTCATCTCGGACATCAGTCATTAGCAGCCCACCACGTTTGTTATTGAAATAAGATGTTTTTGAATTTCAATAGACTCGCTAATCGTTACCGGTATGAATCGGTGTTCTTTTGTAAAGATTTGTGGTCTGTCATGGTTGATACGATCTCTGATGTAATGGTTGATACGATCCTGTACATGTTGACGTACTGCTGACTTACTGGAAGTTGGTGACTTTTCCTTTGTAAATTTCAATTCCTCGTAAGGCATTCGAAATATCCAAATTGTTCTTCATTGTTATTTGTAGAATAGAATAAATAATACATATGCCAAATTATATTTAAGCATTTGAAATACTATGTTAAATATTTGATACTATACTCTGTAAATTTTTAAACTCTTACCTATAGTATGTATAATTACAATTATATGTTTTAATTGACCTTTATTTTTTACACTAGTGGAACATAATCCAAGCATTTTTAAATACGGAAAATAATAGAATGCTGCGAAAAATACCGATAGTAATCTTCGTAAAACAAATTAATCTCAGAGATGTATCTTTCATTCTTATTACTAAGAGTGAATAATTCATAAAAAAACTATTCTAATCTACCATTTTCTATGAACTTAATTTCATTCTGATATTTCAATTGAGTGGAGGATCAAAATCATTCATTACCTACCAAATCTCCGTAACAAGTAAGGCTTAGGAATATATGTTACAGGAAAACTTGACCCAACCCACGCGTATTGATTTTGACCAATTCCGTTCGACGATCAAGTGTAACACGTTAGATCATGAAAATGTGTTACATTTTGAAGTCTTTATCACTTAGTTATTGTGTTTTCGTTTTTCTTCTTTTTACCCTTTTTGGTTTACAAACATAAATTTCACAAGGACAAACATCCAGACCCGCAACGATTATTTATAGGTCATATAAATACTTGTTCAGATTTGTAGGTTATGTAAATACTTGTTCAGTGTGGGATTCGATCCCGCGGTACTCGGCGTCACAATGGCTTAGCGTCGTCAAGTGTTTTAAGAATCGTTTACGAAACTTCTAGTCATTTCAATTCTCTTTTTGTTAATCTATTGTTTGTTCTATGTAAGCTTAATTTATTTTCACAATATTTTTTTTAAATATATAGAAACAGTACGTCATTTAGATTTAAGATAATAATCAATCTTTATCAGTTTTTCAGTTTTCTGTTTTTATTTTGAAAAAAAAAAAGCCTGGATCACTCCTGGCACGACCCTCTATATGGTTGTGAAGTTTCATCGCAAACAGTTTGGAATAAATCTATCATTCCGAAGATTAGCCCGTACAGGTAAATAAGAAATTTTTCTACGTTACAGCGTATTAAAATCCACTGTAAAACATCGGCCTGCCCCTTAGATTGCCTCCTAGGGGAAATATTTGCCCCAGTTGCATCACTTGGTAGGTGAGTCGGCAATAGCAGTTTTTTTTTATCTTTTTCGTTATAAGGAAGACCCTGCTGCCCATCTCTTGATTTGTTTCCCTCTGTCGTCTCTTACTACTCCCACGGGATGATAGGGGGTAGTGTATGCTCTTTACACCGCCATTGACACCGTCTAATGCCTTGATAGCATGCAAATAACCCGAGCTCCGGCTTAAACGAAGCCAGTTACTTCAACATAACATATAGACACTTTTTCTAGTGACCTGATCATTAAAGTATTGAATCGTCTAACGAACCAGGTAATTTAGGTCGATCGTTCAAATGGATCATTTTCAATGGGTTTCAGTACTGTGTGATCTGCGAGACCCGCTCGATAATGTCGGTCGTCGGACATTACTACACTCTTTGGTCTGAGGTCCTGTCAGTCGATTGATCCTTAACGTTCAAAAATGCATTGATTGACATTGCAATACTGTGATACGACCCGGGTCAAATTAACGAATCATTCACGATTGACACATGTCTAATTGGAAGCTATGAGAATTTGACATTTGACATTACCTATAGTCGCCTTTTACGACATCCACGGGACGAAATAGGGCTATGTATTTTATTACGACGCCATCATACGGCAAAGTTATCATAACAATAATCAATTTCCACGTGCCTACCTCGCCCACATTTCTACGTTATTTATTTTAAGATAGACCTCGGGATTTCCATTTTAATTTCCGCCCTACAGTATACTCCGAGTCTTGTTGTGCTTAGGGAAAGTCACAATTGGTTTTCAAATTACTTGTTTTATCGTACCAACTGTATGTTTCATAATTTTAATTCAAATAATTCTAACATAAAGGTACAAAATTTGATGAGCTCAGTTGTCCGGCTTCGCTAAATTGAGTTAAATTGAGTCACGGACTACGCAGATACGATAATATTTTATCTGAGTATAAAAACTTCTTCCCATCATATTATAATAGGAATAGTCTCCCTTTGAAACTCCAAAAAGCTACTAATCGCTTACGCGAATGGTTCCGCCTATGGAGAATCAAAGTGAATCCCGAAAAAAGTGTGCAATATACTTTCAACATAGTTAAACCTTAAAAAAATATTTCTTTATACGGCCGCTCCATCCCTTGGGCAGAATTGGCCAAATATCTGGGCATCACGTTCGAGTTTCGCGAAACACATAAGTGTAGTACGCAACAGATCCAAGTCAGCCATTGGCCGTCTACACCCTCTTGTTAACAGAAAGAACAAACTGTCACTAAGACACAAACTCCACCTGTACGAAACCTGCATTAGACCGATCATATCTGATAAAATTTTAGATGTCCCATACGTGTAGGACCCGCCTATACGAACTACAGAAAGTCCAAAACTTTTTCATCCGTAAAGCCACCGGAGCACGGTGGTATCAACGGAATTCAGATTTGCACAGTGACTGTCAACTTCACTCTACTTCCGAATACTTCAAGTAGATGTCTCAGCGCTACTCTAATAGCGCCGAACAACTACTACAAACTTGCCGAAAAACTGGCTTACAGTATTTGGCAAAATTTCAAATGTAAATAATTTACATTCTTTCTAAGAATAAATAAAAAAAAATAAACTACGTCCCGATACCAAACATCGAGCGGGCGCTCCGTAGTAATATACTACCACGCTCGTTCGGTCCCTTCGACCCAAACGTCACAGACACAACAAACAATGACACTACACCCACAACAAAGGAGATGAGGATGAGAGGAAAAGAGAGGAGAGAAGGATGGGGTGCAGTGCCACCACTAGTGTTCTGTGGCCACCACACACCGCTTACATACTGTACACCCACGTACCTGGGCGATCATCACCACCCAGAACGGTTTTTTTGGAGCGAATTGTTTACACAGAGTGTTACCTACGCATGACCATGCTAGACATGTCGTCAGCATAGGATTTAGATTTTGATTTTGAACCACATGTTGCATTAGCATTTAATAAAAGATGTGAATTTGGATATCACCTATGCCATATTTAGATAACATCTGCAGATACAAATATAATTAAACAAATTTAACAAAAATAATATTTTCACTATCTTACGATATACGTCAATGCTTACAGATAATTAACGATAAAATATAAATCATGTGCGCTGTTAGTTCTTTGAATAATATAGTGAGCGATATTAATAGATATGCGCTCAGATACAGATATCTAACTGCATCGGCGTAGTGTGTGACACGCTTAAGAAAAAATTGGTTGCTTATAATATTAAGATTAGAATAAAGAACAGTTATTATTTATTTATTATATATTATACATGATGCAATGTCCGTGTAGTGGCAATGAAAGTATATCCACTACCCCATATCATCCGTTGGGGTTTCGTGAGACGTGACAGAGAGAAACTGAGTCAGCAGATGGGCTGCAACTACTTCCTGATAACAGCTGAATAAAAAAACTGCTGTTGCTAGCTCGCTCGCTAATCATGTTAACGATAGCAAATATAGAGTGCATTATAGGGGGGACCCTATGATGGCATATGTTCAGTAGTGAACTTTTAATAGGCTGTAATGGTAATTTTCAAGATGGTAGGGCTCTTCTTGTGCTTAAGGGTCTGTCTCGATTGACACCCACAGGAAATAAGGTGAGATACTCTTACGACGTCAGCACGTTGCAAGCAATTGAATATAATGGAAGAATGAGGGAAGGACGTCGCACTCATAAAATACCGACGTAAAATAGTAGCTTAATGCAGCTGTGTTTCGTATGGTAAGTGTGGAGAACCGAAGACCCCTTTTTTATTGAAAATGAGACATTTCATCTTAGTCCTCGGGGGTGACAACGCATCTGTGTTATGATACTTAATCGAGGATATATGTAGATGTCTATGGGTTACGGCCTCCACTTACCATCAGGTTGACTGTGTCATCGTTCACCTTTATTCGATTTAAAAAAAAAAACACAATATTCAGTACAGCATTTGAAAGTTAAGAAGGATAAGAAGGATGATTTTGGTACAGATAGAGTTTGGAAAAACCTTTTTTTCCAAATTTGCCGTTTTATTCCAAATTTTTTCGTATATTTATTTCAAATATAAAGTGTGATGAATATTTTTTTAGGTGATATCAAATTACGTGGGCGGTGGGGGGCTCCTCTAGGTGTTTCGACTCCTTTTCTACCTGGGACTCCGTCTTGTACAATCTTTTTACCTATTTCATCAACTAAACAGTAGCGCTCGCCCTGCTGTGTCTCGGTCTGAAGGGCATATAACACCAGTATATACGCTGTGAGGCATGTCGTCTTAGTCCTCAGAGTTGACAACGCTTCTGTGACCTTCTTTGTATATAGTTGGTTCCTGGTGTCCAGGGACTGCAGTAGCCAAGTACCAACTGGTCGATTGTAAGTTCGTTTAATTAAAAAAAAACATATGCTTAGGTCCCGTAGTAATGATTGTTTTTAATGTTTATTACGACTATGAAGTCATGTCGGTAACCTGTGATGTATGTAATATATAAGGTAATGGAAATTTCGTGTTATCATAAAAAGGTTTCGCATGTTAGAAAGCTCTCAGCTTTTAGGTGGTAGAGCGAAGCTGTAGCTATAACATAGCTGATAGCTGCAGCACGAATGTGCCTCGTTTCCAACAACCACGTTCACACAGAACAATAGCGTGAAATAACAGCATATTGCTTCTGTGTTTGATATGGTGAGTGTAGAGAACTGGAGAACCTTTTTACTGGTACCGAGGTGTTCAATCTTAGTGCTCAGGGGGAAAATGCATCTGTATTTTTATTTTTAATTAATAATAATAAATTTATCTATGGGCCACAGCATCCACCTACCTCCAGGTGGACTATGTCCTCGTTTGTCAGCCTTGTTCTACAAAAAAAAGTCATGTCAATAATAGTGGTTAAGTGAGTCCTAAATTTATGTTTAAGGTGCTTCAGGGAGAGGGCCTGGTTTTAATTAGATCAAGTATGGACTACGAGCGAAATGAGCTGTATTTTTAAACTGGTAATTTTAAGGATTAAGGTGCCATCTTTCAGATCATTCTTTTTAATAGTATAATCAGAGAATAAATAATAGTACTACGTAGTATTATTTTAAGGTAACTTTCAAGTATCAACCTATACAGGATATTTTTTCTTAAATGTTAAGCTTAGGTTTAAATATATAAACAATGATATGCCGTTATTGCAGTTTTTGAAAATACGCGTAAATAAGGCTTCTACTTTTCTTTGAAACTATACCAAATTGAATGTGATTTATGGGCATACATCGTTTTTGCTTACCGATCGACCCTTACGAATGTGTGTAAAGAAAAATCAGTTAAAATAAGGCATTACCACGCATTTTGAACTTGAAAGATAAAAAGAACAGAATGTTTGAGATTTTCTTTAATTAATTTTTAGTCACAATTTGCCTCTCGTATTACTTATTCTGAACCACCTTTGCAAATTTGACTGGTTATTGCAAGATATCCCTGTATACGTGCCACGGCTAGTAAAATATCTCTCTCTCTCATTTCTGAGAGAGTTATGGAAAAGGTTAGTATCGTCGAAATTTAGTCGACTTCAAATGTTTTTCTGGAAATTATTATTAATATAAACGAATAATAATTCCAGATCGAATTTCGGTCACGGCGGCCAGTCTCAGTGGAGACTAGCCATGCGCAGGAACGGATCAATAGGATTGTAGTGCTCGGCTGTTTGCACAAACAGGTGCATTCTCTATTCCCTTATAATTTTGGTTCGACCTGTATAAATACTAAATAGAGTCTAATACTGAGATGGTCTGATATAAACCAATAATAATTCCAGATCGAATTGCGGTCACGGCAGCCAGTCTCAATGGAGACTAGCCATGCGCAGGAACGGATCAATAGGATTATAGTGCTCGGTTGCGCGAACTGGTGCACTCTCTCTTCCCTTACAAATTTGACCTGGGATTCGATTCCAGGACCTCATGATTAGCAATAGCGTTTCCGACCACTCCATCAACGAGGCAATCAAAGCAATATATTATCTCGTAGTGTCTCGCAACTCAGTTCTTCTACTTCTACCGTATAAAGTTGTAGTACCAAGTCTGTTAATTTATTCAGTCCCTACTCAAGAGTCTTTCTGTCTTAAGTTATTACGTAATTAAAAAATAAATAAATAAACCTAACAACATCTTATTGTGACCACATCAATATTAGAAAACTTTTATGTTTTAAATAAATAGATGGACATCTCACAAGTAATACATATTGTATTAAATTAGATTGTTTAGTACAATGGCCAAGTCAATCTATTTATTTATTGCACATCGACAAACATGCAAACACGGTATTATTATTTGATTATCATGATACTACTGTACCGGAATCGAACAGGCATCCCATAACAGCATTAAGAACCACTGCGCTAAAGCCAAAAGAATTGAACTTCAAACTTTGACCTTGATATAACAACCTCAAATGCTAACTACGCGTGAAATTTGTTTCCAATTGAAGAATCCACATTAAATGGCAATTTGACCCTGGCCTCCGGCACCAATTTGTGTCGCGCCCGAGTAATCACACTGCTCGAGTATTGATTGCGCTACACCGACCACGTAAAGGTGATTCTTGCGGGTCTACCTCGACTTTTTTGAGTAGTTTTAAGTGCCTTGCCGGTATTAACGATTGAAACTTAGAAGGCCAAGGATGTGGATACTCCAATAAAAGATTAACGTTTTACTCCAATTAATTCTCAGACTCTATGTAGCGGCCGCTTGATTTCCTCTATCCTGAAAACACATTCGTTAACTGCCGGATTAATTGTCATAAATTGCAGTGTAAATAGAGGCAATTTACTCATCCTTGCAGATTTAATGAAATTATAATAGAATCATTTTTTATTCAATATAGATCGTGGTAAAGCCACACTGCAGATATATTATGGTTGTAGCACAAATGAATCGGCTCGACCGGTGAAAGACCACGCTCTCACATAATAATAGCGTAAAATAGCAGCTTAATACTACTGTGTATCGTATGGTGAGTGTAGAGAATCGTAGACCCTTTTTACTGGATGCGAGGCATACCATCTTAGTTCTCAGGGGGGGACAACGCATCTACGTTTTGATTCTTAATCGAGGATAAATATAGATGTCTATGGGTCACAGCTCCCACTTACCATCAGGTGGACTGTGTGCTTGTTTGCCACCCTTATTCTATAAAAAAAGATTCTTATTGAAAGTAAGTTTTTACTTTACCAGTGGTTCGGAAAAATCCTCTGTCTAGGGAAGAATCAGCAAGAAACCCAGAGGGACTTCTTTTTTTAAAGTAAATTTTACAATATGAAAGGTTGTACAAAATTTATTTTAGAAATAGTTTGGAAGCGACTATCGACCATATATTCGTTTTTATTATAATAATCCTTTTTATACAGTTTTTGTATATTTAAATATTTAAAATTGGTAATAGAGAGACTTTGTTGTAAGAGCATACATTGCCCAAAGAATGAATTACTGGCTCTATGGAGTCGAGAAACTGGTATCACTAGCTTGTGTTTGTTCCTTGTGTTTACAGAGTGTATATCACTTTTTTTTAAACTAAAACTACCTATATTTTTGTGAACATACATTAAATTGTCATAAATATACTGAGTGGCCAAAGTTAATATAATAATTTCTTTAATTTTTTCTAGACTCTTAATTTTAGGTTGTAAATAGCTCTTATGGCCCTCTTCTGCTAAACAAAAATAGTTCCTAAATCAGCCATATTTCCCCAGGGCAAAATCGCATAAGACATTGAGCTATAGAAATAACCGAAATAAACTAACTAGCTGTCTCGACACTAGTGAGACCTATATTATTCTTTACAGCATAAGCTGCAGAGCTTAGTCAGCTTGCTAGTTTGGATATATGGGGGCTCCACTGAAGTTTTACGTCGTGAATGATGGCAATAAAAAACAGTGGATTCAACTTTCCCCTTTCAAAAACACATTGGTATTCAGATTTTTAATATTCGATGTTGATTCGACTAACGTTAACTAACGTTAAAAATATGTACTAATTTTTATATAGCATTATTCGCTTCTTCGTCACATTTAAATGATTGATTTTTAGGTATAAAGATCAAGGAAGTATGATTAGTAAATAATACTGTATATTATGATTATCCCTTACAAGGTAAGGAAAGTTATTAGTATACACTAGAAATAGGAATGAGCCGAGAATTGAGCCTTGAGGGACACCCATTAGTACAGGTGTCCCAGAACAACTTTTACCATTGATAATAACTTTCTGCATTCTATTACTTAAATATAAAGTAATAAGTTTAGGCCCTGTGTTCTTGACACCACAGTCTTACAGTGTTGGTATTGTTTTTGGAATTCAGGGAGACACTGTAACAATTACTAATACCCAAAATAAAATTTATATTATTAATTTTTATTTTTGTAGTAGTGATAGGCTTTTAAGTAACTAAGAAACATTACAATAATTCTATATAGTTACACTTACTTATATTAAAAATTCGTCCCTTATTTTACCAACCTTAGGAATGAAACTTTTTCTTCAAGTTGATATGTGCCTCTAAAATATAACTTACTTAATAAAAAAATCATCAAAATCTGTTCATAATTGAAAACGTGCGAATGATAACGCGTAAGATACATACAAAAAATATACAGTCGAACAGTAAAACTCCTCCTATTTTTGAAGGCTTCTAAAAACCGTTTATATACAGGTTGTTAATAGTCCAAACGAAATGTGGCGAGAGATGAGATCGCGCCTTATGAGAACTGGCAATTTTCTTTAAATAAACTGTTATAGTTATCAAGATTTTTTGATTTTCATGATTTTGTCGAAAATTTATCACCTTAATACGTATAATTTATGCCTTTATATTGAAATAGCGAAAACTTATTTTTTTATTTAATTTATTTCCGACTAAATGTGTAACTGCATGTTTATTACAGTTTCACAACAACAAGAACAGTTTTTTAGAAAAAAATATTAAAGTTGCTAATTTTTACGAGACAAGATTTTTCATCCAAGTTTAAAATACTGTGGTGTTAAAATAGTACTACATCTTTGATGCCCATTGGCTTGAAAAATAGTGCAATGAATGAAGATTTTAAAACAATAAAACAAAAAAGTAATTGCTACTTCATTGCTGAAGGGCCTATTTTTCGATAAAAGTTTTTTTTGTTTTATTTTGCAATACAACTAAAATATTTTAAAAATTAGAGATTGTGGCCAAAATTAAAGAGGTGGAACCAAAAATAGCAACAAACACATATTGTATATGTTAAGTATTATTGTTATCCATTTATTTTTCATAACAGATGTTCAAAATGTCCACCCCTGACCAGATACATGCCCGACACCTAATAAAAGAACGTTTGACTCGTTGTGCATATTCAGCATTATTAATTTCTTGAGCAGCGGTTTGCATACGCCCACGCAGTCCTTGAATATTAGCCATCGGCTTCTTGTACACAATCTCCTTCAGACATCCCCGGTAAAAAAAGACTAAGGGATTTAGATCGGAAGACCGTGGAGGACACAGAATAGGTCCTAGGCGTCTAATCTACCTTCGTGGGTAATTTTCATTTAAAAAAAAGTTTCTCACACGTAAGAACGTAATACGCAGAACAGCGATTATTTTGTAGCCAGATTCTTCGGCGTGTTTCTAATGTAACATTCTCTAAGAGAAGAGGGAGTTCACTGTCGAATTTTTTTTAAGATTACTATTCGAGGACACTACGACGTAGTATTCAGATACTCCGACTTTTTGCATCTCACGGGTGTCAGATTTTTATAATGATAATATTACCAAGCCGTGGTAGATCAGATGGTCAGAGCTCGCTGTAAAGTCATATTACGCGAGCAACCCGAGTTCGATCCCCACCGGCACCAATGAAATTGTTAATTGATATTTAAGTGCTGATTTCCCACGTGCTCGGCGGTGAAGGACACCATCGCGAGGAAACCGGTATGTCTGACAAATAAAAAAAATTATTTCGAAGACATGTGTAGTTCGCCAACACGTATTGGGGCAGCGCGGCGGACACTTCCTTAGCCTGAAACCCTCTCAGAAATGAGAGGAGGCCTGCGCCCAGCAGTGGGACGAATATAGGCTGTAACTTTAATATTACCAACATTGTACAAGTCTGATAAACACGTCGTTACTGGTAGAGCTACGCTGCAGTTGGTAAATGGGTCCGTTCGACCGGGGAAGCCCCACACTCGCACAGAATTCGTACATCCATCTATTCATTACACCCTATAAAAGTCATAGTCTCAACATAGGCCTACCACGTAGATTGCCTCATAGAGACGATTTTGCCATAGTTTTTTATTATTTAGAGTTGATTTAAAAAGGATCCTGCTGTCCATCTCTCGCTTAATATCCATCTTTCGCGAAACCGACGGGTTGATATGGGGTAGTGGATACTTTTACGCTGCCACTATATACATAATTAGATGAAATCTAAATCTTCAATCTGTAAATATTTTTATAATTTAAAAAACAAATATATTTTTGAAAAATTGAATTCCTTTTGGAATCACCCAGACCTCTTGACACAAGTGGACAACTTAATCAAAATTAGTTTAGAATCGATTCTTAATATACACATGAACGAGCAATCTTGGACCCAAGCCTCCCTACCCATCCGTTATGGTGGTTTAGGAATTCGCAAAATTTCCAGTGTCTCTTTACCAGCCTTCCTATCTTCTGTCTATAGTTCAGCAAATCTCATAAGTAAAATTTTAAGGGCATCCCCTTCAAACTTTGAGATTGCTGGCCTGGAAGAAGCTAGAAACGCTTTCTTAATTGCATACCCTGGTCAAAATTTTCAATTTCCTCTAAATTCACAGAGGAGCTGGGACGACATAAACTGCAAATTGACTTATGACAATCTTTTGAGCTTTAGTACAGGTTCGGCGCGTGCTAGGCTTTTGGCCGTGGGTACGCATGAGGCCGGCTACTGGCTTCACGCGTATCCTTCGTCAAATACAGGAACATTTCTTGAGCCTGACACGCTCCGAATCGCAACCTGTCTACGGCTTGGGGTTCCGGTCTGCGCTCATCATAAATGTCCGTGTGGCAGTGACGTCGACGAGCTAGGATATCACGGGCTATCATGCCAAAAAAGTGCAGGTCGCTTCTCGAGACATGCAGCTCTTAACGATATCATACGCCGGTCTCTTGCCGCCGTCAACGTGCCAAGTCTACTTGAGCCGTCTGGTATTGCAAGAGACGATGGCCAGAGACCGGACGGTATGAGTTTCATTCCATGGAGGATGGGCCGGGTGCTGGTATGGGATGCAACCTGTTCAGACACGCTGGCCCCTTCCCATCTACGTGGAACCAACAACAGAGCTGGTGCGGCTTGTGAAGCGGCAGAAAAGGCTAAAGTTTGCAAATACAGGGGTCTAGGCTCCGAATATATTTTTGTCCCTTTCGGTGTCGAGACCCTTGGTCCGTGGGGTCCTAGCGCTATAAGCCTTTTTAAGGAAATAGCAAAAAGGTTAATCGACGTCACAGGAGACCGAAGAGCTGGCAGTTACCTCGGACAAAGAATTAGTCTAGCTATTCAACGGGGAAGCGCTGCCAGTATCTTCGAAACCTTGCCTAAAGGACCTCTTTTTTAATAATTTAATTTAGTTATTATAATATATATTTTTAAGGTTTTTAGTATTAGAATTAGTTTAATACTATATTTTTGAAAATAAAAAGCGTATACTATATCGTGATAAGAAACATATACGAAATAAAAATAATAATAATGTCTTCCAGAATGAATTTCGGTCACGGCGGCTAGCCTCAACGGAGACTAGCCATTGGCGCAGGACAGGATTACAGTGCCCAAGTGTATGTGCAAGCACAGGTGGTACTCTCTATTCCCTCACTCTCATAATCCGATGGGACCGTAAACCAACACGACTGGAGAGAGATCTGCCGCAAGACCAACGGCTTTACGTGCTTTCCGAAACATGGGAGTGAGACATCGCTAACTTCCTGTCTTCAGAAAACTCAATAACCGATTTTTTGGCCCGACCCAGGACCTCACGATCAGTATTCGCACTACTACAACCACTGGACGAACGAGGCAGTCGAAACATATATATTATAATACATATATACAACATATATGTTATGAAAATGATCAATTATGATTATCAGTGTCTCGAGAGAAAGATATCATATTCTTTCTTAAATAAAACAGATTAATATTGCGTGCAGCTGGGTAGCGCCGCGCATTTTATTGCAAATCTTGTTCGAATCTTGCACGGAACAAATATTTGCGTGACGTACAAATAATGGGTCTATCTATATAAAATCAAAAAAAAAAATCCTAGTGTAATATAAATAAAATGAAATCCGTAATATTTTTTTAACTTTTTCCAGGACATCTCTTCCAGTCGCACAATTCAGCCGCGGCGACTTCTCGCTCTGGTCGGTATTGAAGAATTGCGTGGGAAAGGAACTGTCGAAAATCACCATGCCGGTGGTGTTCAACGAACCGCTGTCGTTCCTGCAGCGTATGCTGGAGTACCTCGAGTATGCTCACCTGCTCCGGATGGCGTCCGAACAGACGGATCCCGTCGCCAGGATGGAGTACATTGCAGGTGTGATTATAAGATGCGTCATTGTCAAATCAACATTGATTTGGATAAGACAAGAGTGGACATTTTTGTATTTATAACTGAAGTCTCCAGCGAACTTATAGTTCACCAGATGATAAATGGTTACTGCGGTCCATGGACACGTGGAGCCAGTTTCAAACAATGAAGACTATAAATGCTTTGAACCTCTGAGGACAGATAAAATACCTCACAGTCTGTAATTATGGTGGCTCTCTATACCCTCCAGACAGGGACACAGTAATGCAAGTATTGTTATTTGGTGGCACAAATAGTTAAGAGTTTGGTATACCCACGCTGCAGCGGGTCGGCTCGACCGGGGAAGGACCACACTCTCACAGAATACCAGCGTAAAATAGCAGCGTAATACTGCTGTGTTTCGTATGGTGAGTGTAGAGAACCGAAGACCCTTTTTTACTGGAAACGAGGCATTCCATCTTATTCCTCAGCCGCATTCTGCATTTTCATTCTTAATCGAGGATAAATGTAGATGTCTATGGGTCACAGCATCCACTTACCATCAGGTGAACTGTGTGCTCGATTGTCACCCTTATTCTATAAATAAAATCTACACAGACGAACTACGACGCGAAAAGGATAGGTACTACTACCTACAAACTAACTCTACCTAAAAGGACAGTATTGAAATGGCTAAAGAGCGAGCTTGAAAATTTGAATTATCGTCACTTTATATAAACAACGCTTAAAAGACTTTTACCGTCTGCTTCAATTAAAGAATGAAACCCGGTCTGGATCGAGGGCCCGACTGCGAACCGTTGCTGTAATGCCCCATAGACTACGTGACTACTACATACGTAGTAGAGCCACGCTGCAGCTATGTTATGGTTGTAGCACGAATGGGTCGACTCGGTCGGGGAAGGACCACGCTCTCACAGAATACCAGCGTCAAATAGCGGCTTAATGCTGCTGTGTTTCGTATGGTGAGTGTAGAGAATCGGATACCCTTTTTATTGGAAACGAGGCAATTCATCTTAGTCCTCAGGGGAGACAACGCATCTGAATTTCGATTCTTAATCGAGGATAGGCGTAAAAGTTTATGGGGCGCAGCATCTACTTACAATCAGGACTGTGTGCTCCTTTGCCACCCTTATTCTATAGAAAAAACTACCACTTAGCTGAAAACCTTTTTGACATCACACGACTGTTCGTTAATCGTTCAGAGACGAAGTTAGAGAATTCATTACCACATGGGTATCGTAGCGTCATGAAACCTGAGTCTGGATGGAGGTCGCGTCTGACCAGTGCTGTGGTACTCCACAAATTACCACAGTTGAGATCCTTTTCCATATCACACAACTGTTGACTGGCCGTGTAGAGGCAGCGTTAAAGAGTCCAATACCATATATCATCCTGTGGATGTCGTAAGAGACGAGAGAGGGAAACTGTGACAAGATGGGCAGCATCTCCTTGAAAACAACACAAAATAATAAAATCTACGCCTGCCATGTTTGGCAACTATGGCAAATACGTGAGATAGGATTTCGTGAGACAAAATTTCCACCGCCATTACACGGTGAGAAGAATTTGCTATTAATTTTTTTTCGTTACTGTTTAAACTATTGTCTCATTATTGTTGTTGTAAAACGAACAACGAAAGTATTAACTATGACATCAATTCAAACGTCTAATAACTCAATCTCATCAAGTCTATGGGTGCTGGAATCAAGTCTGTATGGGTGCTGCGAAGCCCTCGAAATGTGGGATATTTAAAATAAAATAAACGTGCTAAAATCTTTATCTATATAAATAGTTTAAAAAGATATCATTACCGAGGCCTTGTTGACAGCTTTCGCCGTAAGCGCGCTGGCTTCCAACTGGGAGCGACTCGGCAAGCCATTTAATCCTCTACTTGGAGAAACTTACGAGCTCGAGCGGCCCGAGTTCCGCGCAGTATGTGAACAGGTACGTCTTAATATATACAATTAATAATGAGTGATTCTTCTGTATGTGTGTTTGTCACTGAACTCCTAAAGGACTGGACGGATATTGATGAAATTTTTGTGTGTGTTTGAGTGGATACTGATTCTCAAATGAACCCACTAGCTGGCGCTGTTCTCGAGATTCAGAAATTACCCATGCGAAGCCGCGGCAGTTTACTAGTTGTTATTTAAGTTACAATTATAGTTAGCATCCATATAATATACAATACAATTCAACAAAACAAAACAAAATATAAAATCCAATAATTTTAGTGAGCAAATCTTGTTTAAAATATCTATACATTGTGGATGAAATTTTGTAATGATAATATTTTACTTTCCAAGCATAGCGATGGCTAAGAATCAAAAGCGTTTATCTCAAAAAGTTGACTTTACAGAAGATTAAAAAAACATTTTCCTGTTTTGAATTATATGATGAAGAAAGATACTGGAAATATTTACATTTATTAAAAAAGGAAAAAAAATGATATGCTAACATTGACTTAATATTAGCCTATTATGGGTATGTTACGAAATGTTTTCAGTATACTCGCAAATGCAAAGGACGTCATTAATTGACGCCAAATTCCACCATATTCAATATAATGAATCACCAGTATGGCGTCGATTTATGACGTCATTTGCATTGGCAAGCGTACTGGGTTCTATTTAGAAACATACCCCTAAAGTCAACGTGAGTTAGGTGGTATTGGTTCTGTTCGTGTAAATAATTTCTAAATACATGGTAGATAGCCGTTTTTAAAATAAAACAAAACAATGAAAAATCACGTTTTTCAAAAATTATCACGATCGAACATGAAATGTTGTGCCAAAAATATTTAGCCCATTTCCCAGACTCTCCTGATTTGCTGCATCCACATTGGAACTACCATCTTTGATCCACATCTGAACAGAGGTAGGCTTCAGTGATAGAGTGTTCAAGAACATCTGCTTACGAACTTGAATTTTACCTTCATTCCCATCTTTAGGTAATTGAATGTACGTTCTCGGCGAGCATATTCTTCACTTCCTTTTTTTGAGTACCTTTGACACAGTTCACAGGCCTTTAACATATATTTTTCTTTCGCCCCAATTAAGTTTTTTTTTTCAGAAGTTTTTCCAGAAAACCATTTGCTTTGCATTATAATAATAAAAATAACTAACTAACCCCCGTCAGCCTGCCAAGGACAATATCCCCCTAGTTATGGGGGAGTTTTATGTTTAGCAGTGGAGTTTTGATAGGGTGTAATGAATGAAAATAATAATGAAACATGTTGATAAAATATGAAAGTTTTTTTTTTCAATTATAAGCTTTAAAGGCAAAATTATGCAAACAACTTTTACGAGTATACTCAACTGCAAGTTCGAAAGCTCTCTAAATTCTTTACAGCCTTAATATTTTTCAAACGGTAAAAGAAGGTAGGTACTACACTCGTCGCCACTGAGCGGATTTCTCTTTAATAGGTTTTCTCTTAAGATCATAGTTGACAAATCGGCTACCACAAGAATTTACTATGTTGTGTTTTAAACAACAAGATGCTGCCGCCCTTCTTTATTTCACGTATTCGTCTCTTACGAGACGCACGGAATAATATGGTATAGTGTATTCTCTTTTTTTTTTATAGAAGAGGGGACAAACGAACATGCAGCTCACCTGATGGTAAGTGACTACCGCCGCTTTACTGTAGGAAGTTTGTTATGATAACAGTGACTATTAAAGAAAAAAAATACCTAAACCTAAACTGCCGTCGGTCACGTTTTGAATGCAATACTACGTACAGCGTTACTGACACGGCAGTCAAAGTCGTAATTAATTACTAAACAAATATTTTTTATAATATTGAAATCACAAGCGAACCATCAGTTCATCTGATAATAAGTCATTACTACAGCCCATGGAAGCCCGCAACTAACTTTAAACCAAAACTTCTACGTGCTCACTTCTGAGGACTATAATGGAATGTCCTCCTACAGTCTTTAGTTATATAGTCTCTGTTTACGCTTACGACCAAAACACAAACGGTCACAGAAACAGGTGGGCGGGTGGTACCTACTATCGGTACCCTAGGCCTACCACGTAATGAAATTTATTTAATTCATCATATAGTATTTTATTCATCAGACCTGCAGGGTTTCTCACGATGCTATTTCTACCGACAAGCATAAAAGACAGATTCCGGCTCCTTACTGCTCCATGTTTTATCTCATAGTCTTCATGTATACCAGGTTTCACATCATCCGCCAGTGTCGGCGTTCCACGCGGACAGCCCGCACTTCGTGTTTCACGGCTCCGTGCACCCAAAGCTCAAGTTCTGTGGAAAGAGTGTCGAGATACAGCCTAAAGGACACGTCACTGTTGAATTGCCAAGGTAAGTTATCTCAAGTATAGACTGAATGCCTACATCCATTTGTTGGTTACAAATGGCTGTAGGCAACCAAAAAGCAAGTTTCGTGTCCTTATGATAAAAGTCAAATAATAATTAACCCTAAGAACTTTAAAGGGTGACTTTGTACGCCACCGGTATATCTATATTTTTTATTCATAATATAGAAGTATTGGGGACAAGCTAGCGCACCGTCCATCTGAAATTAAGTGCATGGTGTGGCCTAAGACATGTACAGCTTTTCGATTAAGAATCAAAATACAAATGTTGAATCGTTTTCAGTAAAAGGGTTTTCCGGTTCTACGCTCACCATACGAAACAGCAACATTAAGCGAATTAAGCACGCTATTTTACGCTGCTACCTATTCTATTCTATGATAGCGTGGTCCTTCTCCGGTAGAAATGACGCATATATATGCTTTAACCATTAATATGGCTGCAGCGTAGCTCTACCACGTAAAATACAAGCATGTAAAGGCGACAAATGATTTAACAATCCACCTGATGGTAAGCGCATGCTGTAGCGCATAGATATGTACATACAACCTAGATTAAGAATCAAAATGGCGATACGTTGTTACCCATGAGGACTAAGATGAAATGCCTCGTTACAATTGTACACTTTACTGTAATTTCGCAGGTGGGGCGAAGCATACACTTGGACTAATGTGAACTGCGTCGTGCACAACGTGATCGTGGGTAAGCTGTGGATCGAGCAGTACGGCGCCATGGAGGTCACCTGCCACGGGGGCGCTGCACTTAAAGCCAACCTTGTGTTCAAGCCCGCAGGGTTTAACAACCGTGACCTTCATAGAGTCGACGGCTTCATAACTGACGCTAAGTGAGTTTCAATTTACTAATTCTCGCTTACTTTTATTCATCATCATCATCACCATTACAGTATAAGTATGTCTACTACTAAAAGCGAGCCAAAGACATTTATCTACTTCTTGCATGTTGTTTACTGAGTAGTGGCAGTGTAAGAATATCCACTACCCCATCTTCATCATCATTCCGTGAATGTCGTAAGAGGTGGAGAAACAAGCCAGGAGCTAGGTAGCGGCTTCTTCGTAATAACACCTAAAAATAAAAAAAACTGCGGTTGCCAACCCGTCTGTCAAGCGTGGCAACAATGACAAATACATGTCTCCCTTATGCAGCAATCTATGAGGGAAGCCTTTTTATAGGAGTGGCGGCAAACGAGTATACGAGTATGAAGAGCTTACGTGGTAGAGCCATGCTGCAGTTATATTAGTAGATAGTTGTAGCACGAATGGGCCGGCTCGACCGGGGAAGGACCACGCTCTCACAGAATACCAGCGTGAAACAGTAACTTAATGCTGCTGTATTTCGTATGGTAAGTGTAGAGAACCGGAGACCCTTTTTACTGGAAACGAGGCATTCCATCTCAGTCCTCACGGGTGACAACGCATCTGCATTTAGATTTTTAATGGAGGATAGATGTAGATGTCTATGGGCCGCAACAACCACTTACCATCAGGTGGACTGTGTGCTCGTTTGTCACCCTATTCTATAAAAAAAAAATACGGCTCACCTGATGTTAAGTGACTACCGCCGCCCCTGAACAACTGCAATACCACGGGATTCGTAGGTGCGTTGGCTGCCTTTTAGAAAGGAGTGAGCTCTTTTCTTGAAGGTCCCTAAGTCGTATCGATCCGGAAAAATCGCCAGTGGTAAACTGTTGCACAGAGAAGTTGTACGCGGAAGAAAACCTCTAGTGAAACGCACAGTGGTGGACCGCCAAGCATCCAGATGGTGTGGATGGTATCGGGAGTTTTGCCGCGATGTGCATTCTTGAAATTCTGCGGCTGGGATTAATCCGAACAATTCTTCAGAGAACTCCCCGTGCGATGCGAAATAAAATGCAATGGGATGCAACATCTCTTCGCAGTGCCATTGAATCAAGCCGATCCGAAAGTAATCGGTTATCGGCGATTCGAGCCGCACTGCGCTGGATGCGTCAAGTGGAATCCTATTTTCAACACTGGAATTGTAATAAATAGGCTGTAACGGTTGTTTGATACGTCACCACTCTATCTTGTATGAAGCCGCTCTGCACTTCGCCTTCTGGTACGAGGGTGACACTCGAGAATCTCTTTTCCCCATCAGTTGTCGGTTCTTTGTGCTATTAAGCCGGTCAATACCACTTCTGCTTATACTCATCCGTTGGGCTATGTTAGTTACTTTGTTTCTACTGCGGATATCAGAAGTCTCATGCAGAAAATCTATGACCATAGCTATCTCTCTCTTTGAGCGACCTTGAGCGTCCTCAAATGGCCAGCAGCGAAAGACCACGGGCCACGAAAGACCACGGACAAATGTCAATTATTATAATAACTGAACTGCGTGAGTATTGGGTGATTTCGATCACATATTACAATTTATTAAGCAACTGTATGCCTAGTGTTTTTGTCAAAGTTTTGCGACTGGTATATTGCGATTAATTTTAACTTATTTTTTATTTCCAACTTCCAACGTCTCGGGTGTTTTGTTTATTGTTTCTAATGCTTCTCGTTTTCGTAATTTCTCATATATTTACTTACGTTTTGACACTCAGCTGTCTGACATCTTATTTACACATCCATTTATTTACAATACATAATTAATAAAATATTAATAACAATAATTAAGAAATTAACGTATGAGGACATTCAAGGTCGCTCAGCGAGCTATGGAGAGGTCTATGCTTGGGGTTTCACTGCGTGATATACTTGGAAATGAGGATATCCGCATTAGAACCAGAGTGACCGACATAGCCCAACAGATTAGTAAGCTGAAGTGGAAATGGACCGGCCATATAGCTCTATGAACCGACAACCGATGGGAAAAAAAGGTTCTCGAGTGTTAGCCTCGTATCGGTAGCCGCAGTGTAGGGCGACCCGCCACTAGATGGTGTGACGACCTGGTAGGACACGCAGGAAATCGTAAGAAAATGCATGGTGTCTCAAAATAAAATGTTTCTCTAACGTGTGAAGTCTTTCAAAACGCATGGACGCAGGTTAAGCAGGGTGGTGTACGCTTTCCAATCACCTTATGGTTATATAGTATAGGCCCTATACTATACTATGTAATCATAAGGTGAAGTATATACTATACTATAGGATAAATAAAAATCGTTAATTCAAATAGTATTTGACTACAGTCCTGATTCGCTACCTATAATAAACATTTTCAGCTTACATAATGATTTCTTATACTTACGCGAACACTACACATTGATTAAAAATGACCATGGGTGCTGGAAAGCGCCCGAAACGTCGGGAATTAAAAATAAAAGTAATTAAAAGTAAAATTTTCAGCTTAGTTGGAGCGGTTAACGTAAATAGCAATTTAGTAGTATAAACCCACTAAGGTACCTGCTCCTGGTAAGGCATTAAACCTTACTATAAGCGATGGTAGCTCAGGGGTATATATGCTCGACGTCAACTTCAGAGCACGCAAGCAACATGGATTCGATCCCCGTTACCGTCACAGCCTATAAAAATTCCACGATTGAACGTAGGCCACCCCCACAGGTTGCCTAACAAATATCCCCCATATTTGCTATAGTGGTTGACACGCCACGGTTGACAGCCGAAGTTTATTTTTTATTTTTAATCGATATTAGGAATACGCTGCTGTCCACCTCATGGTTTGTGTCCGTTTGTCGCCTCTTACGAAACCGACAAGACGATATTGACCGTGTAGTCAGCGGTGTAACAATATCCAGTACTCCACAACGATCCCCGTTGGCACTAATGAAATTGTTAAATGCAATTTAATGTGCTGATTTACCAGATGCTTGGCAGTGAAGGAAAACATCGTGAGCCAACTATGTCCAGGGAATAAAATATGTCGACGGCGTATAATGTCACCAAATACACGCACTAGAGCAGCGCAGAGCGGCGGACTGATTGTAATGCAGGGCAGGCTCTACGACCTTATCAGAATTTTTGAAACGAGATTTGCCATTAAAAAGAACTGAACGTAAAAGGAACTTTTTTAGCTGTGGAGGAGGTTCTTAATGAGATTGTATTTTGTTTTTTGTACATATGTTAGGTTTTATCTCCATCAATAATTGAGAACCGATTTTGAATAGGTTTTTCAAAAGAAGAATTAAAGTTAAAAGTAGTAGCCCGGGGTCAATAAGTTGGCGGTGTTTCAACACCATGCCTCAGAAAGCACATAAGACCTCTTGAATTGGTAATTCGACATGCCCGGAGAGAGGTTCAGTGCCTGATCTCTTTCCGGTCTTGTCGGATTACCGTTCCATCGAACTATTAGTGAGGGAGTAGAGTATACCTGTGTTGGCGCTTACACTCGGTCATTATACTCGTAATCCTGCCCTGCGCAGATGGCTAGTCTCCGTTGAGGTGATCTTCAGTGACCTTCAGGAGTGATTTCTATAAACTTGAAGAAAATCTTCCTCACCTAAGGGTGGAAAAATAGACGATGAAGTAGCTGTAACCCGCTTGCAATATTCCGTAGATCTTTAAAGTCGACTTTTACATTGTAATCAAAAGTAGTTTTTAAGTGAAAGTTTAATTTTTAACTTTTACCTAGCTCACGAGGAAAGGTCTATGTGTATATAGTTTTTATGTTTGTTTAATTTAAGTGTTTGTTTACAGCAAGAAAAAACTACGATTCCTTTACGGGAAGTGGACAGAGTACATTAAATGCTGCAGCGCTTCTGCTTACGAGCAGTGGGCTAAGGAGCGTGGGGAAGAAGCAGGCACCCAGCAGACTCCCTCGCACACTCCCAAAAAAGTCCTCGCGAAGTTAAACAGTTTCAAAGTGGGAGCTCTCCGATCTATGTCTATACAAGATGTAAGTTGGTACTTAACTACTCCAGTTTCTCCATAACATGAGATTCATCATCGTGCATATTTATCAAGTATACTTTGGGGAATCCTTAAAGTTCTATAGTGGGAATGGCAGGGAGGTTGTGTAAACCTTCTATTGGCTAAAATCAGCTAAACCCTATTAAGGCGAGGCGTTTCGAATTAACAAGTGTGTCATTTAGTATAGCTGTGCTAACACTACACAGCACTACTTTACGAAAGAGTGGTAGACATTAAATATAACGCAAAGTAATAAGAAGACATTGAATGGACGAATGGTGATTTTATTGACGGTTATACTTATTATCTCCATTGTAATGTTTATTTAAGTAAATACAAAATGAAACATAAAATATTATTAAAGTACATACTCAACATACACATGAATGTTACAAAAATATATTATGTTATCTCTCTCGTCATCAATCACATCAGTGTCCGTTAAATACTAAGACGTACCATTGAAGCACGTATCTCGTTCACTCTTACCTTTCGCTTTGGCCCTTTAGTTCAAACGTGACAAGTAAAGAGTACACCACAAAATAAATAATAGTACGATGGTAACGCGACATAAAATTTAAAGCGGACATGTCAAAATTTTGAGGCGCTCGTAGATTGCTTCGTCATGTACCTACGGAACAAATTGCATCTGGTATGTCCTACTCAATACTACATCACACACATGTACGTACGCACGTACACGCGCATGATACCATTTAAGATTATTTCTTAGATTTATTTTTTCCATTTGCAATGTCACTCTAATTGCTAATCAATACGATACGAAGGTTTGAAGTACATACTTCAAACCTTAAAAAAAGATAATCTTTATGTTGCTTAATTATATCCCTTATTAATTGTTTTAACCCTCTCAGAAATGAGAGGAGGCCTGTGCCCAGTAGTGAGACGTATATAGGCTGTAATATATAATAATATATAATATAAACACTCACGCCTGTCACCCAGAGGGGTAGGCAGAGACTACAGATTTCCATTTGGCACGATTCCTGACACACCTCTCTCGCCTCCTTCACATCCATACACCTACGCATACATGCTCGTCGGTTAAGGGTACTCCTAATTTGGCCCGTTTCCAATAAATCGCCAATTTGGTCGACAAATTTTCGCCTAGGACGTCCCTTTCCGACTCTGCCATTCACTTCTGCAACATAAATTTTCTTTGTCACTCTTTCCTCATTCATTCTTTCCACATGACCAAACCACCGAAGCATTCCTTTCTTAATCCTGGTCACAACATCATCTTGCAAACCACACTCTTCTCTTATTACACACTTTCTTACCCTGTCATTCAGATTCAGCCCTAACATACTCCTTAACGACCGCATTTCTACTGCGTTTATTCTACTCTCGTGCTTCTTCTGCCACACCCAACTTTCACTACCATACGTTAAAGTAGGGACCAACACAGCATTGTGAATTGCCATACGTGCCTTTTTCGACACATTTTGACTCTTCACAATAGAGTGCAAGACCCCATTTACTCTATTTCCCGCATTCACTCGTCGTTCTATATCCTTATCATATCTCCCATCCCTGATAAATACGCAGCCCAAATATACAAACTCGTCTACTTGCTCGATCAACTCCCCTTCTATTCTTATTTCACAAATCGTTTTACTTTCTTCTCTTTCAAAAACCATAACCTTCGTCTTACTTGCGTTCACTTTCATACCCCTTTCTTTTAATGATCCGTTCATTAATGTAACCATCATTTGCAACTCGGCCGCCGACGACGCAAGAATGACTTGATCATCGGCGTACAAAAGGCATTTGACGGTTAACTCACCCATTCTTAATCCGCATTCTTCAACTTTCAAATTTTGCAAACAACTGTCCATAAATAGGTTGAACAGCCACGGGGAAGCCACACACCCTGTCTGACACTTATGGATGTCAAACAGTCCGAGTAGACCCCGTTGATCCTAACACAAGCACTAGAGTCCCTATAAAGAGACTCCAATGCCTGTATCAAACCAGCGATAGGCTGTAACTTGAATTTAATTTATTTTTTGGCAATTTTGTTAATTATTTTCTTCATCTCTTTCTTTAAAGCAACAGTTCACGTTGTTCTTTGGTTGCCTTAAGTTTCTGGAGCGCAAACTTGTGTTGGTTCTCCGTCTGGGGCGTCTTGGTGTTATGATCATTCTCTTTACTATTTATTTATAAAACAAATAAAAAGAAACGAGAATCAAAAATAGAAGGAACATAGTAAACGAATGTCTATTTAAAAAAAATTGTTGTTAATTATCATGAGATAATTAAAAAATATATCCGAAAACACTGTAAGTACCTAAAATCTAGAACGAAGAATAAATAAGAAATAATAATTAAAATAATTTTAAACGATGTTCGTTACCTGCTGTTTTTTTATTTCTACACAATAATGTTGTTTATTTATTTACTTATAAGGGTCATCGACAATGGTACACAAAATATAAAACAAAATACGAGCATTGTATATGTATGAAACATGCAACGTGCTCTCCCAGTTATGGGCAAGCTATAATAACACAGAGTAATGTTGCGACAAGTTAAAAAAATTAACAAGGTTTACGTTTATCATCTAAATAAAGTAACATTTTTCTTCTGAAATTATTTAAACTGTGTTAGTTTTGTGAGGTGGGACCATAAACAGCTTGCAGACATTAAAACGATTTATTAGAGCGAAAAAGAAACTTCCCTCGTTTCGACATCAAATAATTTGTTAGAGTGGCTCATCTATGTCCTATATAGTATATCATCTATGGCCGACAGTGTCTGTACACAGGGGTTTACGCACACATCTGTACGTATTATTTCAGAAATAAGAATATGCAGTTTAAAAGAAATAATTAATTGGACTAAAAACTTAAAACACTATTACGTTGATAATTTGCTTGGAGCATTAGTGTTAACAATTTATAGTAATTGAGGAAGTGCTTTAGCCGTTAAGCATATGCACTTAATGACCGATGACGGTTAAATCTCAATGCTAGCTAGCATACTTATAAATCTCCGCTGGACTCGTTCAATTCTGCACATCAAGTTGCCCTGAACTAAGCTGTGAAAGAGTAAAAGTAAAGTTTGAGTATGTCTAAATGATTTGGTATTTCTAGCTAAAACACTTTGGACACCTTCGTTTTCGTACCGTTTATATGTAGCACGAAAGATTATTTCCAACAAGTTTATAATCCAACAAAATGCTTAGGTCATGTATACACTGTACTTTATTGAAATATTTATGTTTTTTCTTTATATAGAATGCAAACGGAATGTAATTAATAATTAAACATAAAATTGAGGTGCATATTAATTTGAAATGTTGTCGTCAGGGTGGCCACAGAAAAAAATCGGATTATTAATATCGATAGTAGTACCAGGTGATAGGATTGCTTAATGCTGCAGGCAGTCACTATCATATTATTACATGGCTGCTACGCCAGTATATGGTTGTTTTAGAACTGGTAATTTTTCCAACTGGTGACTAACTGTTTTTTTTTTTGGTCATATCGATGGCTCCTAAGTATAATGAGTCAACTACAAAATTCAAATTTTACAGGAGCGCCATAATGTAGTTGGCTTAGTGTACATCATATAAATCATGGCCTATAATGAGCTAACTGTCATGTACATACACTCGTTTACAATGTATTTGAATATTCATCATATCTTTAGGAAAAAGTATTAGGTTTATAAATACATAAATACATTATTGTAATTTATTTTCTTGGACTAGTTAACTGACATTGTATCTATAATTTAAACGATAATAAATTAGTTGACTCATTATATACTGATTTTTATGTCTGAAATCGGTTAGATGAAGTAGCATTAAATTGATATATCTACAAATTAAGCAAGATTTTAGCTTGGTAATTTTTTAAACAAAAGAAAATAACATTGTTTTATATTTTTAGTTATTTATTGAAACATATTCAATTAACAATCAAGTAGTTAAACTATTTATATTTTCCATAAAACAAAGAAATTTAAATTTCTGTCTTGATTAAAGGTAGAAAACCAAATTATATTTGTATGCGTCTTTTAGTATTAAAATTACTTAACAAAATTAAACGCCTCTTTTCTCTTCCTAATCAGATATTTAATTAATTTTTGGAGATATTTGTTTTAATAAAATTCAATAAAATAAAATATCTTCAGGAAAAAACAATATCTAAGTAGATAAATCAGGGCTTTTTCAATCAGAGTCGGACTCATCGTTATTAGTATTGCCCGTAATTAGACTATTGTAAAATAAATGATATTCTTTTGGTATGACTTGACTTTTACAAAGATCCATAAGATCTTTGTGTTTATTTTTATCAATTGGCAGGGTCTTTTCATAAGCTGTGCCTAAAATTAGATCCACCTTTTCTTTTTGGTTGTTTCGTGTATTCTTCGGTTTATTCCTTCTATCTCCTTCTTGTATTTTAATTTCACACACTTTGTTCCATGACATTTTAGTTCCATCGCTAGTAGATGTCCAATTAATGTAGTGTTTGAGATGTCTTTTAAAATCAAGAATTGACTCCTGTGACATTTCCGTAACATTATAGGGCTTGCCATCTGTTTTAGCCCATTGAAATGCGGCATACCACTGGTCTGGGGTATAAATAATCCTTTCTTTAGTTTGTCTCTCAATCAACGCATGCATGCTGTCCCCTTCGTTTTGGGTATGGCCAACGAAGAGGAAACGATGAATAATACTTATATTAAATTTGTTACAAGCATACATATACATTAAAAATACGATTCTGTTTCGATTCTGGCTTCCACAATTGTCAGACCAAAAACGATACTTTTTATACCTTTGGATACTTGTCATTTCAATAAATTTATAAATACAGCTTGCAACTTCATTAGCTCCCCTTTTAGCTGTTTGTTGATGCCAAGAATAGCAATACCCTTGCAAAGATGCCATATCAAAAATGGTGAAATTATACATGGACAGTTTTCTTTTATAGTAGAATGTACTTACATTCCCATAAGGTACATTTAAACATTACTGCAAGTCAAAAGTACAAGCTAAAAACTCTTTACTTTGTATTGCTAATTCCTTGTCTTCTTTTTTCAATTTTCTAGCTGTTTCCTTTTGTTTAAAATGATTTCTTTGATGTTGTATTTCTTCTTCGGTAGGCTGTGTTTTATTTTCAAATATGTGACATTCTTCGCATGCACCTTTTTTGGACTTATGAAAGGCAATATTTATATTTTTGTTTATAATATCACGATATTGTCGTACAGAAGACGCTTTGCTAGTAGAATAAGCGTTCGAATCAAACCACTCCTCATAAAGCTTATACATCTTGGGATATGACAATGAGCCATCCAAATACTTACGTTTCGAATCTTTGCGAACGTAATGAGCTTCAACAGGCGCGAAAGCTTCAATATGATCAATGACACTACGTACCATATCGAATGTTATAGTTTTTGGATGATTTACATGTTTTCCTCGTTGATCGGATTCTACAAACCCTTTTCCACGGTCAAATTTTTCTAGAGCAGTATAAACAAAGTTAAAACTTATCGAGAGGTTTCTAAGGAACATTGTTTTAAAAACAGATATTCGTTTTATCTCTGTATTTTCATTTGATTCCAAACATGGTAAATAATATTTAATAGTGTATAGCCGCTTCGAATTTTCAGAAAAAGTTAAGCGCGCTTTTGGTAGTTTTATAACGTACTTAGTTATAAAGTCCCACTGTCGTGAATGATTGCCAATTCTCCAAAACATCTCAAAAATTCTTTTTCGGTTCTCTTCTGATATCCTATCATAACATTTTTGACGGCAGCTTTTAGGGCAAGGTGGTTTTAATTGTTTTTCAGGGTATTTTTCCATTTCTACTGGTGTACTCTAAAACTCTATTCACTTTGTATTTTCTTTGGCTATCCTTCCATTCTTGCTTATATAACTCCCTTAAGCAACCCTTGTCTTTTTTAATATTTGAACTTCGCTTGCGTCGATTACTTGGCTGATTAGGAGTACTAACAGCTGAATCAGTATCTTTTATATGAGACCAATCACTAGATTGACTAGCAGGTACGGAAAAACTAATGTTTATGGGACTATTTGGACTAGAAAACGAGATTGCTGGTGAATGTATGGGGGTCGTAGTGGTCATAGTCTTAAGGCCGTTTACAGGTATCCTGATAGGTGAGGATTCTCTTGAATTTTCTATTATTGATGGCGAATAGACTGACTCAGATGAAGTATTAAGAATACTATCAGGAAATATAGAGGCGTTGGATGGCAAATCTTCTAGAATACGTTCACTGTCTTCTAGGTCTACTTGGTCTATAATTGACAGTTCATCTTTGGTAAAGTTAGCACCAGGTGGCAAAGGAGACGACTCTGAAAATAAAACAAACACGCTCATTTTTATCATGCAAAACAATAAAAAACAGTCTCTTGAATCTATGTAAAAAGTATCACTTTATAAAAAGTTTTGAGAGTCAACTACTAAAATGTAGCTTCGTGTATTTATAATTATATGTATATGAATGAAAAATTATAAGATTCATGAAACTTTTGCGGGCACCTAATCATATTATAAATGTAATCATCCTATGGGTGTCGTAAAAGGTCACGGAGGGAAACCGAAACAGTAGATGGACGGCAGTACTTGACAACGACTCAAAATAATAGAAAAATTGCGGTTGCCAACTAGCTTGCTCAGCGTGGCACCTAATATATAAGGGATAACCATTAATGAGGCAGGCTATGGCAGCACATACTGACCGACTGACGGAAGTTTAAAATAAATATACTGAGTCAAGTGTTATACTACTGTTAACTAACACGACGTATACTGGTCTATCTCAAGTTAACCCAGTATAGAATGTACAGAATATTTCATAGTTTGTAATCGAAAAATATTGTGATTATTTACTGTCATAATTATAATTTATTTAAGCTAATGTAATGAAAAACTTAATTAACTTACCATTTTTATGAAAAGATTCCACTAACTCGTAATTTTCAAAAATTTCGTGTTCGTTATTTTTGTCTTCTGAGTAGGGTCGTTGCGCTGGTTTTCGGCCTTTTAGTGGAGTTGTCAACTTTAGCTTTAAGGTACTATAAAAAATAATAGCGATTATGTTGACCTAGTGTTGTTAATGTTAATTTATAGCTTATATAATGTAGTTTTCATTTTGATAACTCATTAATGCTACAAAAGAAATCTATTTTTTATAACAAATTTTGATGTGAAAAATATGCAAAACGCTAGTTTTCGGCCCCAAATTTTAGATTTCGGCCCACAAGAATTTTAGTTTTCGGTCACTGTATTAGAAGAGGTACTATAAACTTAAAAGCGTTTTTGTAAAATCAGAAAATGGCAAAACGGTTTGGGAAATCGGTGTGTTTAGTTTTCTCAATCGGTGATTGCATTTTTTAACCGTGCCGTTATTTTTTCTTTTTGGGTGTGTTTTTGATCTAAAATAATAACCATGATTAATTATTTCTCTTTGAATCATAATCTAATAATAAAATATTTTAAATATAGCAATCAAATATTCTCATTTACGAGTATTTTGTACTTCCTCATAAGTATTTTATTTTAACAAAATCTGTTACCATATCTAACCATTCTCATCTCTAACCAAGAGGAGCCATCTGAAGAAAAAAATTTCTTTTTTGAATCTTCTTCCTAAAACGCAATGTGAATAAAATATTTGATATGATAAGATGAAATGGCCGTAAACGTAAACTAAGACAGCATTCCATATTCCGCCGCCGTATTCTTTCATACAATTTTAAGTTGGCCGAAAACTAAATTGTATATATTTTAGAGTCAATCCAGTTTTCGGCCACGACTGAAATGGGTATTTTGTTTCATCACTAACTGTTCAAATTGCAGTACTTGGTGGCCGAAAACTGAAAGTTAGTGTCTACGCACGCTACGATTCAATATAAGTAAGAAAGATGAGTTATAGTACGTAACCAAATAAATATAAGACTTTTCGGCCGCATGGCCGACAACCAAATAATGGGACAATTTTATGTGTCACTTTTCGGCCACTTAATTTATTAACTTTATCAATAAATTATAATAATCAATGTCAAATAACTGTATGTTGCATTCAAACTTAATAAATTTCATTTAAGTTCCATTGAACGCTCGCCACTATTTTTTTTGCTCGATCTTACCCGTTTTGATAGCTTCAGTGTCGGCGTCAAACTAAACTATTTATTATAAATCGCGTGTTGTGTTTACCTGATTAATTAATGCTACCAGATATAGTGAAACTATTTACAAATGCATTAAACTGTATTTCTTACGATAATATTTATTAAAATTGTTATTAAATCAAATTTACTGCATCAGCTCGTGCCAAAGGCCGAAATCTAGACCCGGCCGGCTTACCGGCGCATCGACCCTATATTAAATCTACTAAATTTAGCATTAACTTTGCACTAGCGTTTTGTTGTGTTCTGTCCATGCTTATTTAAATTTAAACACAATAATTTTTGCCTTAAATCTAATAAAATTACCGTAATACACACTCCTAAATTGACACACTTACGCGCCAAGCGAACGCTGTAGGTACTGGTCCAGTGTGCACATGTCGCTTAAAGTACCTCGTCCGCGTCCCGCGTATACTGATTTCGAGTAGTTAGCTTAGAATACGCCGTATGGCAATTTTAAATTCCACAACATAAACCAGTATACGTTAGATCATTTCCAAGAATATTTATGCATTTTAGGTTTTTTCGATATAGTCTGATAGATAATATGTTTTTACAATCAATACCATCAAAACCTGAAAATACTTAAAAAAATGTTAGATGACTCACTATACTTAGGAGCCATCGATATGTAGGTAAACCCATTGTGATTGACTATAATCACGATGATGATCATCTTCTTAAGAATGCCAGCTCATCAAAGAAGTTCATATTTAGGAAAAACGTCATAGAATCATAAAAAACACTTCTACCAACAGCCTTTTTTATTTTCGAAGTATCGTAACCGGTAACTTAAATATGTATGTAATTTTGCAGACTGAGGAAACAGAAAATTCTGAAGACGTGCCCAAGCCCGACGAGTCCTACAATATAGACATTCCAGGATCGACTACATTGTGGGAAGCAAGACCGCGGCCTAGCAACAGCGCTCAGGTAACATATAAGCCCGGTTACAATAAAAAGTCTCTAATAAGTGTTAGAGAAATAGTGTAAGGTTATGAAAATGTGAAACATTCACGAAATATATAATCAGATTTGGTACAAATTTATGTAGGACTACTCGGAAATTATTGTGTAACACATATAAAACCAGTTTTCCTCTAAAAACTGGTCAAACTAGAAGTTTTTAAGCAAGTCATTGTCAGTGGTAAGAAAGTATCACTTCGTGGCGCGATAATTTAGTAATTAATTGCGGCGTTGATTGCCGCAGGTTCATATCTATTCATTTCCACACGGAACAATTAAGTATTTGTATTTTTTATAGGATAGGGTGACAAACGAGCACACAGTCCACCTGGTGGTTACTGTGACCTATTCTACAACTATTCTCGATTACGAATCAAAATGCAGATGCGTTGTCACCCGTGAGGACTAAGATGGAATGCCTCGTTTCCAGTAAAAAAGGTCACCGGTTCTCTACACTCATCATACGACACACAGCAGCATTAAGCTACAATTTTACGCTGGTATTCTGTGAGAGTGTGGTTCTTCCCCGGTCGAGCCGACCCATTCGTGCTACAACCATACTACGAGTACTAATATAACTGCGGCATGGCTCTACCACGTATAAAACCTACAAATAATTGTAAACAGTTGTATGGGCCTACAAATAATTGTTCCTGGTCTGGGTGTTTGTCCATGGAAAATTTATGTATGTGAACTGCCTTCACGATACAGGAGAAAATCTTAATTTGGGGTAACGATTTAAAAAAAAAGAACATAAGGAGATTAGGTTAGAATTGTGCATACAGTCTACGTGTTAGTAGGTGGATGCTATAACCTTTAGATAGATACCTTTATCACAAATAAAGAACGTAAATTGTAGATTTATTGCCACCTTTGAGAATTTAGATCTAATGTTACCAGTAAAATCGGCCTTCGTTCCTAACCACATACCATAGGAAACACAGAAAACACTAGCATTACGCTGGTATTATTTGAAAGTGTGTGTGTACTTCTCTGGTCCAGGCGAGCAAGCCAAATTGCAGCCTAGAACCTGCCGCACCGTGCTTTTACCAAGACAATATCGCTATAATGCTAGAAACTAATAACAAAATCATCAAAAATACTACAAGAGGGCTGGTTCGATTCTCTTAAAGGCTAAATATAGCCATTTACTTGGTAGAGCCACACTGCAGCTATTATGGTTGAAGCATGAATGAATCGGCTCGACCGGGGAAGGACCACTCTCTCGCAGAAAACCAGCGAAAATAGCAGCTTAATGCTGCTGTGTTTCGTCTGGTAAGTGTAGAGAACCGGAGACCCGTTTTACTGGGATCAAGGCATTCCATCTTAGTCCTCAGGGGTGATAACGCATCTGCATTTTGATTCTTAATCGAATGTAGATGTCTATGGCCTACAGCTTCCATTAAATATAAGGTGGACTGTGTGCTCGTTTGTCACCCTTATCCTATAAAATTTTTTATCGAGAAAACACATTTAGTGTTCCAGGAATTATATCACGGGAAGTAGTAATGCATTAAAAAATTTGTTAAGTTTGGTTTTATGTTAATGTGAATGAAAAAATATCCCGTGGGTGTTGTAAGATGCTACTATAGGAAGTACCGGAAAAGTTGTGTGACTTCTAAAGGTGGCTGTGTAACCACCTCTTAAAGTTACGCCAAACTTAAAATACCTGGTAAATATAGTGCGGTACTGCTATCGTAGAGCCGTGGTAGCTCTCAGATGGTTAACGCTTGCTGTAAATATAACCGAACGCGAGTAACCCGGGTTCGATCCCCGCCAGCACCAATTAAATTGTTAATTGCAATTTTAGTGCTGATTGATCACGTGCTCGGCGGTGAAGGAAAATATCGTGCGAAAACCTGCATGTCTGAGAAATAAGGAAAAAATATTTCGAAGACATGTGAAGTTCGCCAACACGTATTGGGGTAGCGCGGCAGACACTTCCTTGCCCTAAAACCCAGAAATGAGGGGAGGCCTGTGCCCAGCAGTGGGACGTATATAGGCTGTAACTTTACTTTTTACTTTTATTTCTATCGTAAGTCCACTTGCTAAAGCATCACGATTAAGGCAAATCCTTAAAACAACAGGAGAATCCTAAGGCGTTGTCCTTTAGCTATAGATCGTACGAGTAAACTATGCGATTTCATTGCGTGATGAAAAAGATCATGCGATGATCTGACAGCATTCGTAAGAGCTATGCCCTTTCACCACAACAGTGTTTGTCCAGTAGTGAACTTTCATGGGCCGGCAATAAGAAGAAATGTAAATAATTATTTTCACACACAATGAATGAAAATAGTTGTTTGAGGATTTCATCGCGTTTAATTAATTATTCCTGAAGTCTAGAATACTTTACAGCAACTTTGGTCACGGGGGCTGAGCTGAGGTGTATGTTACAACGAATTTTAAACTACTAAAAGTAGCTGTGGTTATGTAATTATCTTTGTCATCTATTCCACTTTAATTACAGCGTAGTAAAAGTTTACTACTGAACAAATTAGGCCTCTGTGAAGATTGCTCCATAGATTATCGGCGGTGTTACATCTCCGTGCCTCGTAGAGCACGTAAATCCGTTGTTCCTGCGCCTGATTTCTTACCAGCCGTATCGGATTACCGTCCCATCGGACTATGAGAGTGAGGGTAGTATAGAAAATGCACCTGTACATTTTCTATACTACCCTCACTCGAACATACACTCGAAAATTGTAATCCTGCCCTACACAGATGGCTGGTCTTAAGACTGGCCGCCGTGACCGAAATTCGGTCTGGAGGACAAAGGGGCATTTTGCTATAGTTACTACGCTAGGCGGGTAGATACCTACAGTTTTTTTTACAATTTTGAGTTGATATCAGGAAAGTGCTGTTGCCCATCTCCTGCCATAGTTTGCCATTTTTGCTTCTTACGACACCTGCGGGACGATACGGGGTAGTGGATATTCTTACGCCGTCATCACACGGTTAACTATTAAATAAGGTCGTTAAAAATCTCAGATCCCTGGTGACCAAGGGTGCTGTGTAATGTTCGAAACGTTGGCAATATAGAAAAAAATAATTAAACGCGATAAAATCCATAAATACTTTTTTTATTATATTAAAAAAATAATAAGCATTTGGAAAAGGCTTATGACGGAGTGGACAGGGATGTGTTATAGCAAACACTGAACGCATTTAGGTTGAGCGCTGGTTTAATGCAGGCATTAAAGTCTCTGTATAGGGACTCGAGTGCTTGTGTTAGAATCAACGGGGTCTAGTCGGACTGGTTTGGCATCCATAAAGGTGTCAGACAGGGCTGTGTAGCTTCCCCGTGGCTGTTCAACCTATTTATGGACAGCTGTTTAGAAAATTTGAAAGTTAAGAATGGGTGAGTTAACCATCAAATGCTTTTTGTACGCTTTTTATAGGATATTTTTTCATTTACTTAAAATGATCAAGTCATACCGGCTTCAAAATACAAACTCATTATAAGGAAAGGGCTATGAAAGTGAATGCAAGTAAGACGAAAGTGATGGTTTTTGAAAGAGAAGAAAGCAAAACGGTATTTAAAATAAGAATAGAAGGAGAGTTAATTGAGCAAGTGAATGAGTTCGAATATTTGGGATGTGTATTCAGCAGGGATGGGAGATATGATAAGGATATAGAACGACGAGTGAATGCAGGAAATAAAGTAAATGGGGCTCTACACTCTATTGTGAAAAGTCAGAATGTCTCAAAAAAGGCACGTATGGCAATTCACAGTGCTGTATTAGTCCCTACTTTAACGTATGGTAGTGAAAGTTGGGTGTGGCAGAAGAAGCACGAGAGTATAATAAATGCAGTAGAAATGCGGTTGCTAAGGAGTATGTTAGGGCTGAATCTGAGTGACAGGGTGAGAAACTGTGTGATAAAAGAAGAGTGTGGTTTGCAAGATGATGCAGTGACCAGGATTAAGAAAGGAATGCTTCGGTGGTTTGGTCATGTAGAAAGAATAAATGCGGAAAGACAGACAAAGCAAATATATGTTGCAGAGGTGAATGGAAGAGTCGGAAAGGGGCGTCCTAGGCGGAAGTTTGTCGACCAAATTGGCGATATACTAAAAATGGGCCAAATTAAGAGTACCCTTAACCGACGAGCATGTATGCGTATGTATATGGATGTGGAAGAGGCGGGAGAGGTATGTCAGGATCGTGCTAAATGGAAGTCTGTAGTCTCTGCCTACCCCTCTGGGTGACAGGAGTGAGTGTTTATGTTATGTTTTTTTATTAATAAGAAGTTGCTTGTTAAAATTAATTCAAGTAAGGTACGTTCCAGTATTACCAGTTCACGGAGTTCGCAATGTCGTTGAACGAGCTGGAACGCGACATGAAGGGGCAGCTGTGCCCGACTGACAGCCGGCTGCGGCCGGACGTGCGCCTGCTGGAGCAGGGCGACATCGACGCGGCCGCCGCCGAGAAGACGCGCCTCGAGGAGAAGCAGCGCACCGCCCGGAAGCTGCTCAAGAAGAACGCGGACCCCTGGCAGCCCAGGTAACAACGTCCTACACACAGAACTCTTACATACCAGTCTGTACGTAGAATGGCCAGAGAGCGCTGTCTGTTTAAATTTCATGGCTTAAATGTCAATTTCATCGCTATGAAATTTAAAGAGAGCGTTGATCTTAATCTTATACATATTTTATACGTGGTAGAGCCATGCTGCGGCTATGTTATGGTTGTAACATGAATTGATCGGATCAACCAGCGAAAGATCACGCTCTCACAGAATACCAGCGTAAAATAACAGTGGGTGCGTTTGGCAGAAAAAAGCGCTAGCAAGCGCTTGTAAGCAAAATGGCGATCGTAAGCGGTAAGCGCTGTCAAATCGTAAGTAGCTATTTTCCTCCAGGACACGATGTTAGTTTTAACCGTGAAACCTAACCTAATTTAAATATATTTTTGTAAAGTATTCATATTAAAAACTTACCAATCATGAATTTTTAATAACATGTATATGTTTATTCATGTCATTATATTACTTAAAACTAATATTGCACAAAACAACTTATAAACTCTACTTCGAAAGGTAATCTGTGTCCAAAACAAACAAAATTAAATAAGCAAAATGGCGGATTGTGTCAGCGCTACCGAAGTAGCAATCGTGTCCTGGCCGAAAACTATTTCAGCGCTTATAAGCGCTTGCTAGCGCTTTTTTCTGCCAAACGCACCCAGTTTAATACTGCTGCTGCTGAGAACCGGAGAACCTTTTTACTGGAAACAAGGCATTCCATCTTATTCCTCAGGAGTACAAAGTAAAAACGTATTTCCATTTTGATTTTTAATCGAGATTAGTTGTGGATGTCTATAAAAATATATTTATCAGCATCGTTGCATCGATAAAAAAATAAATAAATTAAAAAAAATGCTGGAGCTTTATTATAATTGTAGAATGGGTAGATCGTATTTAGAAGGACCACGTTCTCATAAAATGCCAGCGTAAAATAGCAGATCGATAATGCTGTGTTTCGTAGGGTGAGTGTACGAGTGTTTGCGGAAGCACATTCTCTATCCCCTCACTGTCATAGTCTGATGGGATGACAGACCGGTAATATCGGGAGACCGATGGTTTTAAGTGCTTTCTGAAACACAGGGTTGCAACATCGCAAACTTTATAATATACATACATACTGCTTGCATGATCCTACTTGATGAGAAAAAGATCCAACTTGATAAACTTGATAAACCAGTAATTGTTTGCTCAGTGTCAATTGTGAAAAAAATAAGGGTAAACGACCAAGATGATTTCTTGGCACCATGACAATGCTTCGGCACTCGGCGAGCACCGCCAACCAGACAAAGTCATTTTTGACTTTTGAAAAGCTGGAGCTCGTGACCCATCACGCAAACACTTCAGATATGGCACCATGCGATGTCTTTATTTTCCCAAAAATCAAAGATTTAAGGAGAGGTTTGATATTAACAGAGCCAGAATTTTATCAGTGGTAGAGCCACGCGGCAGCTTTGCTGTTGCACGTATGGGCCGGCTCAAACCGGGGTGTTACCACGACCTCACTGAATACCGGCGTGAAGTGGAAGCTATGCTTCCGCGTTTCGTCAGGTGAGTGCAGGTGGCCGGAAGCCCAATTCCCCCCCCCCTCACATCAACATGGTAGCGGAATTAAATGATGATAGACTACCCCAGGAGGGTACCAGCACCGCAGGAGAATCCCTCGCTGAGCATCCACGATCATGTTTCTCCACTTCTGAGCGTGGGTGCTCAGGCTGCCCCGTGTATTCTGGGGGGGAGGGGGAGACAAAATTCCGCTCAAGACTACTCGGGGCAAACGGAGCAACAAAACCAAGGCGACCCCTGCCACGCTGTCCTTGAATTTCTGCAATATCAGGGGACTTCACTCTAACCTAAACACCGTCCACTACCATCTCGAGACGGCGAGGCCGGCTCTGCTCTTTCTGACAGAGACGCAGGTGTCCTTTCCGGCTGATGTATCGTATCTCTCCTAGCCGGGGTACAAACTGGAACACTCCTTTGTGCCTCGGGCTGGAGTTTGCGTTTACGTCAGAGAGGACATCTGTTCTCGACGCCTCGGCAGACTTGAAGGTTCGGACCTGTCCATCCTTTGGCTACGCGTAGACAACGACGACCATCCGCGCGTCTACGGGTGCCTCTATAGCTCTCATAGCGGTAATGCCGAAACAGACTGACTCTTCGACCACGTCCAAATGGCTACAGATTCGTTGCTACAGCAGATCTCCTCCGCAGAGATCGTGATCCTCGGCGACTTTAACGCCCATCACGCCGAATGGCTTAGTTCACGTTTAACCGATCATGCGGGGAGATCTGTTCGTGATTTTGCCTTGGCATATGGTCTGACACAGCTGGTTACTTCGCCTACGCGGATTTCAGATGTGGAGGATCATGCACCTTCCCTGTTGGACCTTCTGCTGACCTCTCACCCGGACGGATATCAGATTTCCGTTGACGCCCCTTTAGGCTCCTCAGATCATTGTCTTGTTCGGAGTGTGGTGCCACTCACCCTGAAATCGCAGTTGCAATCTGCAGGCTGCCGCCGTGTTTTTGGTACTATAGGTCAGCCGATTGGGATGGGATGCGGTCTTTCTTTGCATCCTACCCTTGGGGGCGGGTTTGCTTCTCGCCGGACGATCCCAACGTTGTTGCGGATTCTGTCACTGATGTGGTACTTCAGGGTATGGAACTTTTTATTCCTTCCTCTGTGGTGCCCATTGGAGGCAAATCTCAGCCATAGTTTGGTCGCTCCTGTAAAATAGTATCATGCTATAAGCAGGAGTGCTACCAAGCCTGGGCTGACGCATCAGCGTCCCGGGATGTAAACACCAGCGCTCTAAAAAAAGAAGTATAATTCCGCCTCTAGGTCCTTCAAAAGAGTCATTGCCAAGGCAACGTCATAGCACATAGGCAGAATTGGCGAGAAACTAATCCGCCTTCCTTCTGGAACCCGTGCATTCTGGTCTCTCGCCAAGGCTGTCCAGGGCAATTTCTGCCAGCCATCTTTTCCATCTCTGCACAGGGAGGACGACTCACTGGCCCATACCGCAAAGGAGAAAGCCGATCTTCTAGGCTCTTTCTTTGCGTCCAACTCGACTCTCGGTGACGGGGGGAGTACGCCGCCTACCATCCCGCGGTGTGAGTGCTCCATGCCGGAAGTGCAGTTCACACAGCGCTCGGTTCGCAAAGCACTCCTCTCCCTGGACATCCACAAGTCGAGTGGGCCTGACGGAATCCCCCCAATCGTGCTGAGTACGTGTGCTCCAGAGTTGGCACCGGTTTTAACGCGTCTTTTCCGGTACTCCTACTCCCTAGGCGTAGTCCCAAAATCATGGAAGACGGCTTTCGTCCACCCGATCCCTAAAAAAAGGAGACCGCTCAGACTCGTCCAACTACCGGCCTATCGCCATCACCTCCTTGTTCTCCAAAACAATGGAGTCCATTGTAAACTGCCAGCTCATGAGGTACCTTGAGGATCACCAGCTGATTAGTGACCGCCAATACGGTTTTCGCCGTGGTCGGTCAGCTGGTGATCTTCTGGTCTACCTAACTCACAGATGGGCGGAGACAGTAGAGTCCAAGGGGGAGGCATTGGCCGTTAGTTTGGACATTGCGAAGGCCTTCGATCGGGTTTGGCACAAAGCGCTTCTTTTGAAGCTCCCTTCCTATGGGCTTCCCGAGAAATTGTGCGATTGGATCACCAGCTTTTTGCAGATCGGGGCATCAAGGTCGTTGTAGACGATGAAAGCTCCGATTGCAAGCCTATTAATGCTGGTGTTCCACAAGGCTGCGTGCTATCGCCAACACTGTTTCTTCTGCATATCAATGATATGTTGCAAACCCGTAACATTCATTGCTATGCAAATGACAGCACTGGTGATGCTCTGTACACCGGCCGAGGCAAAATTTCTCGGGAAAACGTCTCCGAGTGCCGGGACAAACTTGTGTCTGAAGTCGAGTCTTTGCTGAACAGAGTCTCGGATTGGGGGCGACTAAATCTAGTCCAGTTTAACCCCCAGAAGACACAAGTTTGCGCGTTAACCGCTAAAAAGAACCCCTTTGTCGTATCTCTTCAGTTTCAAGGCACTCCCCTTGTTGCCTCAGCCAGTATCGGAATCCTCGGCGTCGACATATCGAGTGACGTGCAGTTTCGTGGTCACTTTGAAGAGAAGGCCAAATTGGCCTCTAAAAAGCTTGGCGTGCTCAGCAGAGCGAAACAGTATTTCATGTCGGCACACCGCCTGCAACTTTACAAGGCGCAGGTTCGTTCAACGTGGATTACTGTTCCCATCTCTGGGCTGGGGATCCCCAGTACCAGCTCCTTCCACTTGACCGCATCCAGCGCAGAGCGGCTCGAATCGTCGACGACCGAGTGTTTTCCGATCGGCTCGATTCACTGGCACTGCGAAGAGATGTTGCTTCTCTTTGCATTTTCTTTCGCATATACCATGGAGAGTGCTCTGAGGAATTGTTCGCATTAATACCAGCCGCCAAATTTCGTGAACGCACTACGCGGCAAACGTTGCGATACCATCCACATCATCTGGATGCTTGGCGGTCCACCACTGTACGTTTCAAGTGGAGTTTTCTTCCGCGTACAACCTCTCTGTGGAATAGTTTACCACCAGCGATTTTTCCGGACAGATACGACCTGGGGACCTTCAAGAAAAGAGCGTACTCCTTTCTAAAGGGCCGGCAACGCACCTTCAATTCCCCTGGTGTTGCGGTTGATCATGGGCGGTGGTAGTCACTTAACATCAGGCGAGCCGCATGCTCGTTTGCCCCCTCTTCTATATAAAAAAAAAGAACAGGCCGTGATAGCTTTCAACCAGCACGTGAAAAACCTGCCCACAGACCAACGGTCTATATGCTTTCAAAATTGGTTTGAACGAATGAAAAAGTGTTTAAAATGGAATTGAGAATGCAGAATAGTAGTTTACATATAAATTGTTTTATTTACGATTTACGCCAAACTTATGCGTGTACTCCACGTATAGCCTTAGCATATTATTTAGTAAGGAAAATAAGTTACACACGATGATAGCGAATCTTTGTCATTTCGCATCAGTCCAATCGCATCCAATCATGAGTAATTCAAAAATAAATATTTTCAAGGACGTATATAATTACTCTGTATTAAGAGTAATTAAATTAATCCTATATATCCTATACCTTTAAACGAGCAATTCTTGTATATATATAATCGGAATCTCGGAAACGGCTCCAACGATTTTCATAAAATTTTGTGTCCAGGGAGTTTCGGGGGCAATAAATCGATCTAGCTAGGATTTATTTTTAGAAAATCTCCTTTTGTCCGTGTTTTCAGGCAATAAAAAACTGCTAAAATATAAGAAGATAAATTTCGACAGATCACTAACGATCGTTATAGCTCAGGTGAAGTTCCGTGGTTCGCGACCTGTCTCTGGTTTAGCTTTTTCCTTTTTTTTCAAGTTCCCTTCTTTTGTGAGAAATCTATTATTTCAAGCCCTTTTTTTTAGTAATTTTTAAAAATACGAAAATTTTAATAAAACTAATTGCATTCATGATTTTTTATTCAAATAATCAATTCAGTTTTTTTAATTTATAAATGTAATTTCAAAAAAAAACCGAGCAAAGCTCGGTTATCCGGGTACTTATATTTTAAGTAAGTTAAAAATAAATAAACGTTCAAGTTACAAGTATAATGCGTGTATTTATTCCGGGGTCATTCAAAGTCAATGACAAACTGACAAAAATACTGGGGATTAAGTTAATTGTTCACTAATTTTGTGAATTTTATTTCCTTTTGACTCAGTACACCAAAAAAACTAAAATACCTGATAACAAATTCAAGACATTAGTTGGGAAAATACAAAATTAAAATACAGTTATTATATTCCTTTGTTTCGATTTAAAGTTGAAGGTTAAAGTTACAGCCTACATACATTCCACTGCTGGGCAAAGACCTCCTCTCATTTTGAGAGGGTTTTAGGGCAAGGAAATATCCGCCACGCTGCCCCAATGCGTGTTGGCGAACTTCACATGTCTTCGAAATATTTTTTTTTCTTATTTCTCAGACGTGCAGGTTTCCTCACGATGTTTTCCTTCACCGCCGAGCACGTGGTAAGTCAGCACTTAAAATTGCGATTAAGAATTTCATTAGTGCCGGCGGGGATCGAACCCGGGTTGCTCGTGTACTGTGATATTTACAGCGAGCACTAAACATCTGAGCTACCACGGCATTTGTTGTTGTTGTTTCGAGTGCTGCGCGCCAAACTAAATAAAATTAATATAAATTTGAAACTGAACACGGAATACGCGTAACTGTGTTATGATGTAGTATTTTATTTTTAAAAGTTGTCATTGATTTTGCTTCTGTTATTTTAACCGATTTTAAAAATCGAGAAAGTTCTGTATATTCGATGACATGACATTTTTATGTATGTCTTCCGATGTATCATAAATAATGAATAATGCTTTATGTCATAGTCCCAAGCCCATTTTTTAACCTAAATTTAAGTAACTAACTAACTACCCGATGGTAAGTGAGTTTTGCAACCACTAAACACTAGTAACCAACTTTAAATACAGTAGCTTCAGATGCGTTGAAACTTCAGAGGACTAAGATGGAATGCCTCACATCCTCTAATTATACTGGTTCTCTAAAGCCTTCAGATCGGAATAGCTGAGTACATGTTACTGTTGTTTTTTTTTTTTAGATAGAACAAGGACGACGTACGAGCACACAGTCTACCCGATAATAAGGTGATGCTGTGGCCCATATACATCTACATTTATCCTCGATTAAGAATCAAAACTCAGACGCGTTGTCACCCCTGAGGACAAAAATGGAATGCCTCGTTTCCAGTAAAAGAGGGCCTCCGGATCTCTACACTAACCATACGAAACACAGCAGTATTAAGCTACTATTTTACGCTGGTGTTCTGTGAGAGGTTCTTCTCGGGTCCAACCATAATATCGCAGCAGCGTGGCTCGACCACATATTATGTCATTTAGTCATTATGTAGAATATCTAGTCGTTCCATTTAATGCCGGTTTTACTTGAGCAACGTATATAATATTATGTATTCTATCGTTTATTATTACATACTTTTCCTAGGTGTTGTTTCTTGGCGGTAAAAAAATAGGTAAGTTAGGTTTAATCATGTCTTGATTGGGGACGTCATTTTCATGAATTCGTATCTTAAGACAAACCGGGAACTACACTCACATTGCCGGTTAAACATTTGGTGTTGTATTACCACTTAGAATAGTTCTAGCTCAAATAAATTTAAAATGAATAACCCGGAAAATATGAAATGAAGTTTTTAAATTAACTATTTAGACAACATTCTAGTTGTTACTTTGAACTGGTTATATTCCATATTCCGCTCAAAAAAGTAAAACGTAAACGTTCGAAATACCTAAGTAAAATCAGACTTTAAGAACAAAAAATAAAATTATTTTTACATAATTAGCTTCTGACGTCTGGGCTTTAATTATTAAATACATCATAACTCAGCACCAACACATGTTGAAATTACTTTGTTTTTTTTTTAGTAAGTATTTGAATTATTTTTTTAATTTAATACTCTTGTGGCCTTTTTTGTACTATCACGCACCTATAAAGGTACATAAGCTAATTAAGATTTCACTATCATTGATTCGTGGGGTATATTAATTCTATGTCACTTGCACGTCGGGTCTGGACCGTGCTTTACTTAGTTGAGGCCTGTGTTCAGCAGTGGACTTGTGAAGGGCTGTAAAGATGATGATGAATGATGATTTGCACCGTTACCGTCATGGTCTATTAAATTCCATTGCTGTTCAGCATGTTCATAGGTCTCTCCGTAGATTTCCTCATGGGACGTATTTTGTCATAGTTTCCAAGTTTGGCTGGCGGGCTTGTGAGCGCAGTTATCGGGAAGATGCTGTTGCCCATCTACTGTTTCAGTACCCCGTTGTCAACTCTTATGACATCCACGAGATGATATGGGGTAATGGATATACTTACCCGGCGGAGATTTTATTACTTGTTACTTTTTGCAGGTGGTTCAGTCAAGGTACGAATCCCTATACGAAACAAGAGGATTGGCTCTACAACGGAGGCTACTGGGATCGCAACTACCAACATTTGAAAGACGTTGATATTTTCTAAGTTGAAAGTAAAATGAAAATATTTTATGACGTTAAGCAATGTGTTAGATGTAGCGTAATTGAAAACAAATGTATTGATACTATGGAATAATAATTAATATGTTATACTGGAATTGTAACGGGTATCAAAATCGCATGTTCCTTTGGGTCTGACGGGCGTGAAAATGTAAAGGTTTTCGACTATACAATGTTATATTATGAATCGTTCAATAGGTAAATTAAAATGGTAAAATATTCTTTTATAAGTTAAAAAATGCAACTGGACGAAATTCCATTTAGATTTTCCTTTTTTATATTGTCTAAAGTAAGTTTTTAGATTTACTGAAATACGTAATAAAGTTGTCATTATACCCGTGTAGTGGCCGGCGGTGTATGAATATCCACTACCCCATCCATGGGGATGTCGTAACAGGCGACAGAGAGAAACAAATCTGGAGATGGACAGCAACGTCTTCCTGATAACGATTAAAATAAAAAAAACTGCGGTTGGGTTACTAACTTGTACGTGGTAGAGCCATGCTGCAGTTATATTAGTAGTATAGTTGTAGCACGATTGGGTCGGCTCGACCGGGGAAGGACCACGCTCTCACAGAGTACCAGCAGCATTAGGCTACTATTTTACAGTAGCCTAATGCTGCTATGTTTCGTATGTTGAGTGTAGAGAACCGGAGACCCTTTTAACTGGAAGCGAGGCATTCCATCTTAGTCCTACGGGTGACAACGCATCAGCATTTTGATTCGTAATCGAGGATAGATATAGATGTCTATAGGCCACAGCAACCACTTACTCAGGGGCGCCATCCTATAAAAATAAAAACGCTTGCCAAGCGTGGCGAACTGTGGAAAATATCCCTCTATGAATGTATCGGGGGAGCCAATGTATACGGTATAATCGTTGGGTTCTTAATCATCACATCATTACATCCCATGAAAGTCCACAGCTGAACATCCATATATCTAGATGTCCATACCTTTGAAAGAAAATATTCGCTATAGTTGTTTTCTAGTCACTATTAGAAACACGTTGCTGTCTATCTCCCGGTTTTGTGTCCCTCTGTCGCTCTTAGAACACGTAAGAGACGATATGGATTAATGGATATGCTTATACTGCCAATACACAGTATTCATAATGTATAATTTGATGTCGTGTAATATACGAAAGGAATATTATTTGTAATATGGGATTAGATCTCTCTAAGTGTTTTGCTTCCAAAACACTTTCCTATTTATTTCCGTAGTCAAAATGTATACCTCGTTCCTGAGTAGTTAAATCCATCAGAATGTATTTAAGGCTATTTAATTAAAATTTGTTCGTAGTAAATATACAATTGTATTTAGTGAAAATGCTATTTTAGATATTTGATCAAAAATGCGTTGTTGTTTAAGGATAAGTATTATCACCTTTTTCGGTCCGTAATTTAGTTTTTGGACGAATTTTCTGACAACTGACGGTAACCACAGTCCGATCCGTCAGACAGCGTGGTAAATCCTATTCCAGTTATGTGATGACTTTATTATAAAATAGATTAAAGGTTTTACATAATTTAATTTAATAATTACTATAATTTAGAATTATTTCGATATATTTTAGATATGGTTCTTATTTTGCTTATTCGGACAAGTACCTGTTAGTACGGTACTAATCTACCTCTTACATAACACAAAACTTAAACATTAATGTTTGCTTCTAAACAAATGGGACAATTTTTTTCTATGTACTAGAAAACATTCTCTCTTTTTGTTTTTAAAGACTACATTACAATTACATAAGCCAGTTTTAGTATTTTATTCTGTTTTCATTAAATAAATCTTAGGTACCTATAAGTCAAATCAATTTGATTTATTTTTTGGTATTTTATCTGTTCGTCAGCGTTTAGTTTCGTTTAAAGTCATTTAATTTTAAATAAAATAATTAATCTGGCAGCAATTTTAAACTAAGGGAAATAACCCCGCAAAACTAAAAAAAAGTAAATAACAAAGCACTGCTTTATGGTTAGTTCAGTTATATGCAAAGTTTCATGATCTTATTAAAGTAAAAATATTATAAAAAATCACTTACCAAATTTATTTCAAAATTAATCTGCAATACTTTCGGCATAACGGAGGATCTTGCTAAGCCATTTGAGGTTATATTTCCCCTTAAGAATGCAGAAAAATGTGATTTAGTTTTGTACTAGGTATGCATAGAGTAATTACATACATATGCATGCATAGAGGGAACCTACAATTCTACCATAATTGAGTCAATATACTTGTCTCACTTTTTCTAATTTAATTTTCAAATAAGGCAAAAAGAGAAACGTATTAAAAGATGTTGCGTGTAATTTATGCGTGGAGCTTTAATATTAATATTAATCATATGAATATATATACAATATGACGCATTTTTCAACCGCATTTACTAATTTAAACATCGCATAGGTACAGAAAAATGAGCAATATTTGATTATAGGTTAAATATTATATTATCAAGCTACTGCTGAAACAATCCTTTTACAGAAGATAAATTGACCATAAATGTAATCTTATTAAACTATAATTATTCAAGTTACTAACTGCATATACATTATACACCGTGTAACTTGAGGAGGATAGATCATCGGTGGCGGGGGGGTGGAGGACCTCAGTATCTATCGATTTAACTAACCCCCGTGTATGTAATGCGATATTCAGTGGTTCAAAAGTTATTTAGACTTTGGTAAAATTTTTATCAAAATCAGATTTCAGCCTAAACTTCTCAATTATAGCTATTGGGTATGTGACCGCGACTTTTTCAAACAAGATAAATAGATGTTTTTGTACGTTTAAACCAAACATAGGCTTGGATTTATAACAATCCAAATAAAAAAATTATAGTATTTTTTTTTCACTAATTCTCTATGGTCCTAAAACAAATACTGCACATATTATTTTATTCTACAATCTATACCTATAACAAGCTACTGGCTTTCATGAAGGATTAACCATAAAAATTTCACTTGGCTAGTGCTGGGCATTATATTTGAAAAATGTACTTAAATAGTTCAAGTGCTAATAATCGACATTTTTTCTTTAATTTAAAGTCTACAAATTTTAGTAAGTTGACGTACGCTAGGCTAGTAAGTAGAATAACAAGATATAAAGACAATACGTAAGGACGCGAATGAGTCCAGTAAAACACACGAATATGCACCTTTAAAATATTGTTTATTATTTTAGACAAGCTCATTTAAAGTTAATGTTCAAAATAAGCTTTATTATTGGCGATACAAAGCCTACGTCTTTTCTAAAGTTTCTTTTGGGCCTTCGCAATGACTTTTCCCTAATCTACATTTGAACCTGTTTCAGTTTCAGCCGTTATTGTAAAAAAAAAAAAAAAAAAATAGCAAAACGAAACGAAAATTATCCTTAAGATAAGAAGGCGACCTTGGAACGCTTAAAATTAAACATAGTACAAGTAAAATTCTAGGTAGCTATTTAAGCTTTGAACGATAGGAAGATATGTGGTCATACTTACGTAAACCAAAAACAAGGCTTATAAAATTATTAAAAAGGCGCTTCAACGTGTTTAGAAGATTTTCTGACAGGTCTGGGTAACATACATTTGCATAATCGATAAAAGGTAGAATGAGGGAATGAATTAGCGTAAGCTTGGTTTTGAAAGGCAGGAATTTTAAGACGATAAAGAGCACGCAAGGTAGCAGCAACTTTACGACCTACTTCAGAGATGTGCAATTTACAGATCATAGTTTTATCCATGTACAAGCCAAGTTTTTTTATGAAATTAAAGTTTTAAATTACAGGAGGGAGTTTTCCATAACCAACCTTAGCCAATTATTCCGAATTTTGTAATAGCCCCAGATGAAATAAATCCACCGAAAAACAATTATTTTTTATATTTTCTTATGTTTTACATATTTCATATCTTTAAAGTAAGTGTTCAACTTGTAAGACGGACATAAACGTGTTCATATTGTATTGAGATTAACATGTAATTCGAGATTGTTTTTATACTTATTTTATCTATTTCTCCTTAGTAAGTACTATTTCTGATGATATTTTATACGCGTATATTTATCTTTATTAGCGAAATTAATTCTTTGTCTTCTAATAAAAATTATAATACGTGTTTTATTAGTATTTATGTAACTAAAGGGTTGTCTAACTGATGGTAGGTGGTTACTGCTATCCATGGCACCTTCAATCAACTTCAACAAGCCACAGATGCTAAATTTTGTCAGACAATACCGACATTGAATATTCTTAGATCTTCACGATATCCAATAAAAATGTCAATAATTTACTAAAACTAAATTTACGGATTTTATCGCGTTTATTTCACTACTTTTACTTATTTTTAATTCCCGACGTTTCGGGTGCTTTACAGCAACCATGGTCACGGGGGGGGACTGAGATGTTTGACGTCCTCGAAGAAAGATTTTTTCATTCGACGCTCCGGGAAGTCTGCAGTCTGCGAACATGTTCAAGATCGTCCCCACCATTACATTCGTTTTGATAAACCACAAATTCTCGCAAAAGAACACCGATTCATACCAAGGATGATACGCGAGGCTATTGAAATTAAAAAACATCCAAATTTCAATAGAGAAGATGGATGGGTGCTGCCACCTGCTTGGGATCATATAATTAACAAAATTAAATGCAAACCTAAGCATACCACTGCAAGACTTCATGATACTATAAGCTCGTTTTGCGTAAATCGGACCAAAAATTAATATTAAAAAACTGAAGGTAGCCGGACTAACTATGACATTGGGACGTCAAACATCTCAGTCCCCCCCGTGACCATGGTTGCTGTAAAGCACCCGAAACGTCGGGAATTAAAAATAAGTAAAAGTAGTGAAATAAACGCGATAAAATCCGTAAATTTAGTTTTATTCAATGTGTAGTGTTCGCGTAAATTTAAGAAATCATTAAATAATTTACTATTAAGGGTTTACCCACACGTACCAAAACCACTACCACACCAAAACCACAACCACAACTCGTGGGCGGGCGCATTTCGTATTGGTAATGAATGGTACAATTTACATGAACCACATTTTGCCGTCATTATCGACTGCGTGAGTGACACCGACCACAACGCAACCACGACGCAACCACTACGGAACCACACGGAACTATCGGCCGCTACTAGCGACAACGCAACCACATCGGCATTTTATCGCATAACCACAACGCAACTGCAAACAGCTGCAGCGACACTATTCACATGTGACCACATTTTGTCGCCGCGATGTGTTGTGGTTGTGGTACGTGTGGGTCGATCCTTAACCTCGTAATATAAGCTGTCACTTTTTATTTGGTAATTATTCATGACTTACGACAATTTTTCTTATTGTATGGAAGCTCAGATTTTTAAAGAAGACAGACAAAGCGCTGAGTACATTTAAAGTAACGCAAAAACCAAGCCAATATATACACGTAAGTATTTAAAAAAAATTGCAACTAACAATATGGTTTAACTGGCTTATAAAGGATAAAAGGAAAAAAGATATGTGCATGAATTCGTTGTTCGTCAAGAAGTTGAGCATGGTTTCATCACTCAATACGTACGTATTGCTCTGTATATGTTCTTTATTAATCTGAGTACGAGAGTTAAATATTCAATATTTTAAATTCGGTTTCTGCGCCACTTATTGAATTCACTATAGACGAGTATCATAGGTAATTGCTACGTCTTAATCACGATATTTCCCACTGTTCTCCTGAACCTGAAACCTTCAAAAGAAAACAAAGAATTAATTAGTCGATAATTAGCTCAATAAAGCCACAAAATATATTATGATATAGGTGTATTATAATTTATATTTCTTAGTGAGTGGACCTAGAGTGGACAGGGATGTGTTATGGCAAACGCTGAACGCATTTAGGTTGAGCGCTGGTTTAATACAGGCATTAAAGTCTCTGTATAGGGACTCGAGTGCTTGTGTTAGAATCAACGGGGTCTACTCGGACTGTTTTGGCATCCATAAAGGTGTCAGACAGGGCTGTGTAGCTTCCCCGTGGCTTTTCAACCTATTTATGGACAGTTGTTTGGAAAATTTGAAAGTTGAAGATGCGGATTAAGAATGGGTGAGTTAACCGTCAAATGCCTTTTGTACGCCGATGATCAAGTCATACTTGCGTCGTCGGCGGCCGAGTTGCAAATGATGGTTACTTTAATGAACAGATCATTAAAAGAAAGGGGTATGAAAGTGAACGCAAGTAAGACGAAGGTTATGGTTTTTGAAAGAGAAGAAAGTAAAACGATTTGTGAAATAAGAATAGAAGGGGAGTTGATCGAGCAAGTAGATGAGTTTGTATATTTGGGCTGCGTATTTAGCAGGGATGGGAGATATGATAAGGATATAGAACGACGAGTGAATGCGGGAAATAGAGTAAATGGGGCCCTGCACTCTATTGTGAAGAGTCAAAATGTGTCAAAAAAGGCACGTATGGCAATTCACAATGCTGTGTCGGTCCCTACTTTAACGTATGGTAGTGAAAGTTGGGTGTGGCAGAAGAAGCACGAGAGTAGAATCAACGCAGTAGAAATGCGGTCCTTAAGGAGTATGTTAGGGCTGAATCTGAACGACAGGGTAAGAAATTGTGTAATAAGAGAAGAGTGTGGTTTGCAAGATGATGTTGTGACCAGGATTAAGAAAGGAATGCTGGTCATGTGGAAAGAATGAATGAGGAAAGAGTGACAAAGAAAATTTATGTTGCAGAAGTGAATGGCAGAGTCGGAAAGGGACGTCCTAGGCGAAAATTTATCGACCAAATTGGCGATTTATTGAAAACGGGCCAAATTAGGAGTACCCTTAAACGACGAGCATGTATGCGTAGGTGTATGGATGTGAAGGAGGCGAGAGAGGTGTGCTAGGATCGTGCTAAATGGAAGTCTGTAGTCTCTGCCTACCCCTCTGGGTGACAGGCGTGAGTATTTATGTTTATGTTTTATATTTCTTAGTTAATATATTTTTGTATTCTCTAAAATTTGTGATAAAAATGTAGATTATACCCATTTTGAGAAAATATTATATGTATTCCCTTGCTTATAAAATAATTTATTATTTTTGGAAGTTTTGCGTTACCGTTTTGTTGTAATATGCCTTATATTATTTTGTATTAGATCAAATAACACTGATATATGTTGAAACTCGGGATTTCTAATATCAAACCCATTATACCAACATCTTAATTTAAAAAAGAGTTTAAAGTTTCTTGAAAAGATTTTGTAAAGAATTGAAAAAAATTCGTAATTGTAAAATTTAATTTGCAATATAAGGCTTTATGTAAAAATATACTAAAATTCAAAAAATATATTAGAAAATAAAAGAAGTTATAAATAAGTCAGTTATTGAATATCTTAGTCAGTTTTAGGGCGAAATTATATAAAATATTTTAAGTATTTCATTGCCCGCAAATAGAATTAAGGTAAAATAGTTTATTTTGCTCATATTATATGAAACAATTACTTTATAAGTTCTACTCATTTGTGAATTTAAAAAGAATAAAATTCTTAAAATCGACATTTCCATTATTATAGTAGTGTTGTATACATAATAGACAGTAGAAAATGAAAATTTATATCAAATTATATCGATGTGTGAAGAAACGCGTAGAACCTGTGAATATGTCATAGCTGGTATTAATAAATTACATATTTCATTACAATATTGTGTAATCACAATAAAATATTATGAAAATAACGAAATTTTCTTTTGTACTTTAAAAAGATTAACTGTGACCAAGTAGGGCTCGCTGTTTCTTTCCAGGATCAGGACAGAGGTATTTTACAATCAGTGATAAGTAAACATAAAAAATTATTATCAATATATTGTAATAATTATGTCCTCCAGACGGAACTTCGGTCACGGCGCGGCGGCCAGTCTCAACATATACTAGCCATCTGCGCAGAACATGTTTATAGTGGCCAAGTGTATGCGCAAGCACAGGTTCATTGTATCATATATTCCCTCATTCTCGTATTCCGATGTGTTGACTTCTGACTTCGGTCTGTTACTGAGAATTTCTTATCAGAAAAACTCAATAGATGATTTCGATCATACCCTGATTCGAACTCAGAATCTCACGAAGCATTCATAATGTAATAATATATAGAATAAAAATTTTCTATTCTATTTCACAAAATTGGCATTCAGAGCCACAACAAGCACATCCACACATGGACAGGTTTTCTTAGGAAATTGGTTATTTTTTACCAAACAATGAAAAGACAAATTGAAAGAGCTTTTTTAATACAAATGAAGGATGAAGCATTAAAGATTAGTACTGGTGCTGGTGGTTTATGATTTTCTCCTGCAGCTAAGTAGTAAATGGAAATAAAAAATAAAACGACGTAAAACATTATCTTTAACTTAAAATTTATTAATTGTTTCTCATTCCTTAGTTACATTATATAAAACAATTTTACAACTTAAACTATTAATATCACCAAAATCAGACAACAAAAACTACACATTATTTGTGATGTACATTGTAATGTCATAAATTTTGTATGAAAAATTAATGACACTATGATATTATAATATAATTATTTATGGAAAAATATGGATGTTGCATGTTATACTTGTTGAAAAACTTTCTTAAAATTTCAAACGGCAAGATAAAAATATTACATAACGTTTGAGTTGTTATGGTGCGTACTTGTATACCTATTTACTATAATATTTAATATATATTACCGAAATAATAGAATATTTAATGATGCTTTAATATAACATAGTCTGACATTGTATGTTTCCCGCGCAAATATCTGTGTTTAAAAAAATATTTTCGAGTTTACTATCACATTTTACTCGTTGTTTACCATTTACTTATCGATATTACAATGGAATATAAATATATAATTGTTAAAACAATTAAGTAAGCTTTAAATATCGTAACGAATCTGAATCTATTTTACTTACATTTTTCATTTATTCATATTACTTTAAAATGAACTTACAACATAGATTGTGTGACAGTGTACCTTTGTTTTTATTTTTTTTTATTATGGCGCCGCAATGTACGTTTGGACACTATTTTGTAAGAAATTGGTATTAATAAAAAAAAATCAAAAAAATTAAAATCAGGATTATACAGCTTGCAATTACATTTTGCAGGACGACTAGTCAAGAAAGGTAACGGACATGGCAACCTTTCCCTGTCCCATGGATCAGAACATTCCGATTGTTTAACTACTGTGTGTCTGTTTCACGGACAGGGAAACTGTTAACACAACTCTCCAAATCAACATATAGCAACACTCAAATATATATATATATATATATATATATATATATAATCATTGAGATATATGTACTGCGTACTAGAGAAGCTATTCCAAACAAAAAATGTGCACTTCTCTGTATCCGCACATGCGCGGGAAACAATAGAGTCGCGCATGCGCAGTTGATATATATTATACGCGCGAAAATTGTCATTATAAATAATTGTTTATTTACATGTTTGCTAATCGAGTACATTTTTGTAATTTTTGTATATTTTGCATGTGTGCTAATTTAATATAAAATTATAATAAGTGCCGCTCCGCACTGCATGAATATCGAAGCCACAATAACAGGTGTACGGATTGCAGTACAGTTCAGTTTAACATAGTGAGTGTTCGGAATGCCATATCTAGTGCGTAGTACATATATATCGATATATATAATCATCATAATCATTAATCAATTAATATTTTTTTAAACTTATATCATTATGTTTAGACTCTAGACAATACTTACATTCAGTATTTTCCTACTTATCGCTTTTACAGAATGTGTACAGATGTGTACTCACTTAAGCGAGTATATTTTATTTACACCGAAAAAGGAACCACAGAACAAAATGTGTTTTTTGTAATCAGGGGCAAGTAATAATTTAAATAAAAATGGCGGCGCAATGTGGGAACGCGGGAAAAATATCATCAATTATGTACAATGTACCTTATAAGTACATAGTTGATGATATATTTTTGAAAATAGTATTATTATTAAAATATATATAATTAATATTGATAATCTACATTTTAAATATCAATATACTAGTTAAACGGGATCATTCTTCTTTAACTTTTGAAACGATTGTGAAATTGTAAAATAAGAAACAGGCAATAATATCAAAAATGATTGGAAATGATATTCTGACAGAGTTGTAAGTATTAAAACATCTTTAAATAAGATTAAAATCTTTATTTACATATTTGAAAGTTAAATTATTAAGCCTATCTGACGATATAAATTAAAACATTGTCTTAACTGCGAATTTTGATAATTAATTATTCAATTAACAAAAAATGCCATATCTCTCTTCCACTCTGAACAGAAAATTGAAATTTGAATTAGCTTTAATACAATCATGATGATGGGAAAAAGAGAGAATTTTAATATTAAAATATATCTACTAGGTTTTTGGCATTTGTCCCAATGATCTTAAAACTATGACGATCTTTTTGAAAGACTATCGACTATGACATGTATTTGAGTTTAGAACTAAAAGCTAACAAATTATAAATGAAAAAAATACGAATCCTGTTTTAAAAAAATGTAACGCGATAGGTAACGTTTCATATTAGTGCGTCTCAAGTTTCTTTACTCCTGTGCGTCAAGCCCGGAATCCAGGAAGTCTTTCAGATGCAACGGCACTGCGCGTGGGAAGGTTCTGCAAATCTGTAAAAAAAAATTGTCAGACATATACGGACGGAATTTTTTTCCGATATCCTTATTTACGTGGTAGGAAAATCGCGTTGCAGAGACTGTGGCTGCTATAAGAATAGGTCGACTCGACTGTGTAGATCACGCTCGCACTGAACACCAACTTAATACTGATGCGTTTTTTTTTTTATAGGATAGGGTGACAAACGAGCACACAGGCCACCTGATGGTAAGTGGTTGCTGCGGCAAATATACATCTACATCTATCCTCGATTACAAATCAAAATGCAGATGCGTTGTCACCCGTGAGGACTAAGATGGAATACCTCGTTTCCAGTAAAAAGGGGTCTCCAGTTCTCTACACTCACCATACGAAATACAGCAGCATTAACCTACTATTTCACGCTGGTATTCTGTGAGAGCGTGGTCCTTCCCCGGTCGAGCCGACCCATTCGTGCTACAACTATACTACTAATATAACTACAGCATGAGAATACCACGTAAAACGCGTTTAACGCATAAGTACGCGTTTTGTGTGGTAAGTGATAAAAGCTGGAAACCTACTACTGGTCTATATATAGGGTACGTGAGGGTAATATGGTCACCTTAAGCTTTGCCGCCATTTAAAACCAAAACTAGGAGAAGGACAGAGACAAAAACACAAAGTCGTATACTATAACTAATATATTGTGAAAAAAAAATATAGCAAAGAAACTTCTACAATAATTATATCACTTAAAATTAGCACTACACAATACTAAAATCGACCAAAATATTTTATATATATATATATAAATATATATAAAAAAAATTTTTTATAGAATAGGTGAACAAACGAGCACACAGTCCACCTGATGGTAAGTGGTTGCTGCGGCCCATAGACATCTACATCTATCCTCCATTAAAAATCAAAATGCAGATGCGTTGTCACCCGTGAGGACTGAGATGGAATGCCTCGTTTCCAGCAAAAAGGGTCTCCGGTTCTCTACACTCACCATACGAAATACAGCAGCATTAAGCTACTATTTCACTGTACTGTGTGCTCTTCAATCCAGGTAAGAAACATCATTGTAATTGGTTAGCGGAAGGTTGCAAAGTAATAAATTATTTATTAATATCCGTATATTTCCCTGCGGGTTTCGAACCCGTGGCCTTGCATTGCTACTGAGTCGTTATTAATGTCTGAGCTTTACTCCGTTACAGCTTATTAAAGTCCACTACTGAACATAGGCCTCCCCCATATATTACCTCATAGCTGGATATTTCCTATAGTTGACACGCTTTTTTATTTTAGTCGATATTGAAAGACGCTGCTTCCGATTTTCTGATTGTATTGATTACTGGCGGAAATTAATGAAAAATTATGAAAATTATTATAGTACGTGAGGCTAACGTGGTTAATGTGGTCACTTTCTTATAACTTAAAAACGACAGCCTTGTTAGTCATACGATAGCTCTTCATTAGTAAATCGCTGCTTCCCATCTTCTGATTGTATTGATTACTTAAAGGCAACCAATGAAAAATGACGAAAATTATTATAGTACGTGAGGGTAGCACGGTTAATGTGGTCACTTTCTTATAACTTAAAAACGACAGCCTTGTTAGTCATACGATAGCTCTTCATTAGTAAATTAAATACTAAAGGGTCAAAAAGGCGTTGCTTTATCAACGCCATTTTGACAGTTGACATTATAATATTTTAGTCGAAATTAGTATTGTTTTGTGTAGTTAATTTTTTAAAGTTAATATTTCGAAGTATTCCTAACTATTACTAAAGCTTGTTTGCTATTTTTTCTATAGAATACGACGTTGTATTTTTGTCTCTGTATTCCTCCTAGTTTTTTTTTATAGGGCGGCAAAGCTTAAGGTGGTACCTGACTCATCAATTTTTATTAAATACAGCCCATTAATATCCATTAGATTAGCTTCGGGTGGACAGCCGCTATTTTTTATTATTGTTGAGTTGTTATCAGGAAAGTTCTGCCCATCTCAATTTTCATTTACCTCTGTCGCCTCTTACGACACCCATGGAATGATCTTCCGGAGCAGTGAGCCAACCACCAAATATTATTACTACTATATTACCTGATTAACATAGTAAAGTGAGCTGGGTATGGTTATTTCGTAGTAGTTCCTTCTGACCGCGTCCACGATATTATCTGCGGCAATTTGCGGGGAGACGATCTTCATCAGCGACGGGAACTTGATCTTCGGGTTCTTGCAGAGTCCCGTGTCCACTATGTATGGACAGATGACCGTGAACTTGATCTGTGCGAAGGATAAAAATGATTAATGCTGTAAGTCATTATTTTATCGTACACACATAAGCCGTATTAGCTCAAGGACTAAGTATTCGTTGTAAATCTCACAGTACGCGAGCGGCCCTGGTTTGATCCCTGCCGGCTCAAATAAAATAGGTCATTTCAATTTTAGTGATGATTTACTGGTTTAAAAACGATAACATAATTTCTTCTTGGGATGAAAAATATCACTCCGTACAAATGATACTAACGTCCTGGAAAATATTGTATGGACTGGATACTAAAGGACCTCAAAACGTGGAAGTATGTTGAAATTTGAACTTCTAATATTAGTACTTATTACATCGACTTCTTTGTTTTTCAATTCATTTACGTCCATTGATAGATATAGCCCTTTCCCGGTATGTTGCAATATGTTGAGACTTAAATATCAATCTCCTTGAAACTTCTTCTATTAGCGTTAAGTTTAGATCACTGTTTAAGTCGTATAATCTTGTTAATTCATTTTTAGAACCGACACGTATTGCTGGGCATAGTGCGACCTGTGTAGATAAATTTTTTACACATGTTAAGCCTTTGCATAAATCAATCATTCATTCAAAATTTAAGTTTAAATCACTGTAGACAGTTGTCTTATTACATTATGTACACAAAAAACAGAAAAATGCGAAAGTTGTGTTTGTTCCAATAAATTAACATTGTTTGGAAAGGTTTAGAAGTCGTTTAAAAATAGTGCAGATTATATGTATGCTGCATTATTTAAAATTATAACTTGTGAATTTAATATAATATTTACTTCTAAATCTTTCTCTTTAAACAGTCACAAATCATTAAAGTAATGGGCTACAGCAGAAATTTATAAAAGTAGGCGAAAGTTACACGAGCTCTAGAATGAAGGATCATAATCACGGTGTTATTTGAGGAGTATGTAACTACATCGTCTAAAATATTTAAATAAAATAAATAAATAAAAATAAAAATTGTTTATTTCGGACAACTTGAATCCATAAGAATTGTTAGTAGATATAGACTTACATCTATGTTAGTACTATAATTTATATACTTTTTTATATTTAATTATTAAGCAGGACACGTCCTTAAGGCTATCACAATATGTCCAAGATATTTAAAATATATCTTTAAAAAATATGTTCCACAGCTAAGGCTTGACATTTAAGCAACAAAATAAAAACTGCATCTAATAAAATTAAAATGATGTAAAGTAAAATTAATAACGAAACGGGTAAGGTAAAACCACGCAATTCGGATTTTCAACTCAATACTAACAATAATTTAACTCAATCAGATTAAGAAGTTGTTACGGCTTTTGAGAAATATTTTACTGATGATCCTTTTTTGACAGAAATATCTTTAAATTCTTCTCCTTCTGTCGCCGAATCATTGTTTAAGCAAAATGTAAAGCACTGTTCAAATAATTTTAAACTCCATAGTGTCATTCCTTCTGAAAAGATATCATTAAGTATTTTAAAACTATGTTAAACTATATGAGAAAACGATAGACTTATGGAGGGTTTTCGTTAAAGTTATTGTCTCTGTAATAGATACAATAGCAACCTATCTAGCCACTATTTTTAATACAAGCGTCGAATCTGGTGTGTTTCCTAATTTAATGAAACATAGTAAAGTCATACCTTTTATTCACTCTGACCTAAAATATTTGACCAATTTATGTACTACCAACATTAGGTAAAATTTTTGAGTTAATTATTTCGGATCAGATGCCAAGTCTTTTTAATATAAATTAATTGCTTCGTACAAGTCAATTTGGTTTTATAAGGGGTCGCCGACAACCGACGCCGGAGTTGAGCTCATAAACATATTTTTTGTGCATGCGAAAATTCAGAGGACGTTTTGGGTATAATTTGTGATCCTTTCAAGGCTTTCGACTGTATTTACCATGAGACATTAATCAGGATCAAGATCAGGTGTCAAGAACACAGCGCTTAAAATCATTATTTCATATTTTAGTAATAGACTGCAGAAAGTTATTTTCAATGATAAAAGTTTATTGGGATCGGCCGTATAAATGGGTGTCCCGCAGGGCTCGATTCTTGGCCCTTTCCTTTTTTTAGTGTATATTAATGACTTACCTTCCCTTGTAGGGGATAATCGTGATATAGTATTATTTGCTGATGATACTTCCTTGATTTTTTGACTTAAACGTAGTATATCATTTAAATGTGCCAAAGTGAATAATGCTATATTAAAATTAGTGCATTGTTTAACATTATTAATCTGCATTAAAACAGAAATAAAACTATATAATTCACAACAACAAATGTTAAAAATCTGAATAATAATGTGTTTCTAAATAGAGAAAAACTGAGCCCTGTTGAATCCTCTGTTTTCTTGGCATCACTCTCAACTCAAATCCCCATATATCCAAACGAGCAAGCAATTTTCTGCAGCTTATGCCATAAAAAAAGATTAAAGATCTCACTAGTTTTGAGACAGATTAGTTTATTTCTATTATTTCTATAACATAGATTTTGGTCTGGGGAAATACGGCTGATTTAGAAACTATTTTTGTTTTGCAGAAAAGAGCCATAAGAGCTATTTACAACCTAAAACCGAGAGAATCTCAGAGAAAATTTTTAAGAAACAAATATATTAACTCTGGCCTCTCAGTGTATATGTATATGAAAATTTAATGTATGTTCACAAACAGGTAGTTATAGTAAAATGTGATATACACTCTGTAAACCCTAGGAACCGACACAAGCTAGTGATACCAGTTTCTCGACTCCACAGAGTCAGTGATTCTTCCTTGGGGCAATGTATACGCTATTACAACAAAGTCTCAAAAATACACAAGTTCTCTATTACCACGTTTAAATATTTAATTGAACAAAAACTGTACAAAAAGGTTATTATTATATAAGTGAATACATGGTTGATAATAAGTAATAACCCCAAAAAAAGTAGCAATGAGGTGGCCGTCTCCAAGTTCTTTCTAAAATAAATTTTATAAATAGTTCGTAACCATATTGTCATGTTAAATTAATTTAAAACAAAACCCCACTGGGTTTTCTACTGGTTCTTCCCAAGACAGAGGTTTTTTCCGAATCATTGGTTAATTAAAAAAACGACATATGATCTATGTTGAATAAATAATTATTCTATTCTATACAGAAGGGGTTTGCTATAATCGTCACGCTTGGTACCAGACGGCTTATTGCTCACACTACTGACACTTATTATTATAAAAAATACTAAGTATTGTTAATTATTAATGTAATTCAAGTTACTTTTAATTAGGAATCTATATCATATTGTGAGGTGTAAGACAGGGTGACGTTATATCCACGAAACTCTTCACCCCTCCATTGGAAGATGTTTTTAAGCTACTGGACTGGAAAGGATACGGTATTAACATCAATGGCGAGTACATCACTCACCTTCGATTTGCCAATGATATATTCCTTATGGCAGAATCGCTGGAGAACCTAAGCACTATGCTCAACGACCTCAATGGCGTCTTCCAACGGATAAGTCTTAAGATAAACATGGACAAAACAAAGATCATGTTTAATGTCCATATCACACTTATGCCGGTAGTTGTTTGGGGCACTATGCTTGAAGTTGTTGACGAGAACGTTTACCTGGGACAAATAGTCCGACTAGGTAAGTCCATCTTCGACCGAGAGGTCAATCGACGGATTCAACTCGGCTGGGCAGCGTTCGGGAAATTACGACACATCTTCTCGTCAGGTATACCTCAAACTCTGAAAACTAGATTGTACAACCAGTGCGTGTTGCCAGTGATGACTTACGGATCTGAGACGTGATCCTTCACTGCTGGCCGTATGAGGACGCTCAAGGTCGTTCAGCGAGTTATGGAGAGGGCTATGCCCGGAGTTTTTCTGGGTGATGCCCGGGGGACGCCCGGAGTGACTCAGAAATGAGCATATCCGCAGTAAAACCAGAGTGACCGACGTAGCCCAACGGATTAGTAAGCTGAAGTGGCAATGGGCCGGCCATATAGCTCGAAGAACCGATAACCGATGGGGAAGAAAGGTTCTCGAGTGGCAGCCTCGTACCGGTGGGCGTAGTGTAGGGCGACCCTCCACTAGATGGAGTGACGACCTGGTAAGACATACAGGAAGTCGATGGATGCAGGTGGCTCAGGACTGTGCTTTGTGGCATTAGTTGGGGGAGGCCTATGTTCAGCAGTGGATTTGTGAAGGGCTGTAATGATGATGATGATCATATTGTGTTAAAAACACTCGAACTGATTCAAATATACTGCGGACAACCGATATGTTTAAAATTTTACCCTTTCACGAAATTGAATGTATAATTTCGTTATGTATATATTTTCGTTTTGATGACTCACTACCATTACCATTACGCACTTTTGAAATCCACTGCTGAACATAGAACACCCCATAGACTACTTCATAGGGGGGGATATTTGCCATAGTAGCCGCGCCTGGCAAGCGGGTTAGCAATAGCAGTTTTATTTTTATTTTTAGTCGTAATTAGGAAGACGCTTCTGCCCTACTGCTGATTTGTTTCCCTCTGTCACCTATTACACCCACGGATGATATGGGGCACTACCCCATATCCGCACTCCGCCACTACGCTCTTATTACCACTAAAACATGTTCTGGTTCGGTCTACCGCTGCCTCTTCTTTCAACACCCACGTGATGACAAGGGGTCTCCAACCCCAAAATCATGCTTACAACGCTACTATATGGTTAATGATGTTCTATACGTGGTAGAGCCACGCTTTATCTATATTATGGTTGTAGCATGAATGGGTCGGCTCGACCGGGGGAGGACCACGCTCTCAGAGAATACCAGCGTAAAATAGCAGCAAAGCCATATGTGGGATTCCACCGGGCGAGTCCTGTATAGCAGCATTTTGGAGCCTGGGCTTACTTCCTTTGCCAGCACTGTACATCTTTGAAATGAGTTGTTTTGTAAAACGCCATACTGAGCTCTTTCAGAAAGCCAGAGATATAAACTCTCGATGGAAAAGAAATCCGGAGCGATTAGTATTAAGCGTCATTCCAAGATCTGCTAAATTCAGAAAAAGTTGTTTAGCAATGTGTGTTAAGGTGTATAATAAGATCCCCAATGACATCAAAAACCTCAAAATGAATTTATTCAAATCGAGACTCTATAAGTGGCTTATTGAACTTAAAGTGTATGACATTGAAGAATTTATTGACATTAAGCTTTAATAATTATGGTTTTGTTGACATTGCTTTAATGAATATATTTGACCCCTTTTGAAATAAATGTTACCTGAATATAATCTTAAATTTGCATGCTAATTATAAGCAAAACATGTGAACTTATTTTACTGTACCACCTACAAACACCATGTTTTAAGCATATAAAGAAATTATTATTATTATTATAATGCTACTGCGTTTCGTATGGTGAGTGTAAAGAACCGGAGCCCCGTTTTTACTGGAATCGACGCATTCCATCTTAGTCTTCAGGATTGCCAGCGCGTCTGCATTTTAATTCTTAATCGAGGTTAAATGTAGATATCTGTGGGCCACAGCATCCACTTACCATCAGGTGGACTGTGTGCTTGTTTGCCACCCCTATTCTATAAAAAAATATTTCATGACGAAATTACATAAAATATTGATAAAGATTATGGGTCCGCGAGACGATCAATTGCACTTGACAAGTCTACGTGCTTGACGATTTCACTTGACGAGGGACATGACGTGACTTGAAGATGCCGTCAAGTCCACATGCCGCAGTCGTTCACCGCCCTGTGCTCAGGAAAGTGGTCGTCGCAAAAATTAATAATGGTTTCCAACGCAGACAAGGCATCTGTATCTATCACAGAAAAAGAGAAAAGAAAGAGGTGATGGTGTAAGGAATGGTATAAAATGAGATATCGATTCACGCATGAACATTTGCAAAGAACTCTTCAAGCAACTGAGCCCGACGATTATAAAAATTTTCTACGAATGGACAACGATTCTTTTGAAACATTGTTGGAGTTGATTCGACCCAATATTGAAAAGCAAGATACCAATATGCGACAAGCTATTCCTGCCAGCCAAAGGCTCTCTATAACTCTAAGGTCACTGGTATGGACTTGGAAGATTTAAAGTTTATGTGTGCTGTCGCTCCTCGTACTTTGGATTTAATAATACAGGAGACGTGTGAGGATATAATTCAAAAGTTAAAAGAAAATATTCGGGTATGTATGATATTCATTTATTTTCATTTATCTTAACCAAAATAATCATAACAAAAATTAAATAAATACTTAGTTTGATGGTGAAATATGAGACAGACAAAACAGAAAACTTTTTATTGGTTTCTTTTATTTTATCTTGTATGGCTCGGTTGTGCAACCGATTCATACCCAAAAAGTTCTCAGTGTGGTCTATAGAAGTTACTAAAAAGAATAGAAGTGTTGTAAGAACTTAGCCGCAGTCTGTGATTCTTCTTCTTCAGTAGTTGGTTCTGGTATATGAATTACGGGCTGTTCATGAGATACACTTGGCGCCTGCATAGGTTGAGATGGCACAATTATGAGTGTTTTGGCAGTGCCACGCACCGGTGTCTTGCCTATGACTTGTGAGTGTGACTGATGTGGTGGATGTGATTGGTATGTCGTAGTTGAATGGAGTGCATTTGGTGATGGCACAGGTGATGGTGACTGATGGGGTGCGGGTGACTGATATGTCTAAGTTGAGTGGAGTGCATTTGGTGATGGCACAGGTGATGGTGACTGATGTGGTGCGGGTGACTGGTATGTCGTAGTTGAGTGGAATGCATTTGGTGATGGCACAGGTGATGGTGACTGATGTGCTGCGGGTGACTGGTATGTCGTATTTGAGTGGAGTGCATCCAAATGCACCATCACCTGTGCCATCACCAATGATGGCACAGGTGATGGTGACTGATGTGGTGCGGGTGACTGGTATGTCGTAGTTGAGTGGAGTGCATTTGGTGATGGCACAGGTGATGTGGTGACTGATATGATGCGGGTGACTGGTATGAGTATGTGTATGTGGGTGCGCTAGCAGGCAAGATCTGAACTCCGTTTCTTGACAGTGATCCCATTTCGGCTTCGAATAAAATGTCATTTATTATTTTCTCCGCATGGCGTCTTTGATCTGCTGATAAACGTTTGAGTTTAAGAGCCCAGCCCTTCGCAATTATATCCGATTCAGAGTCATCAGGTTTTTTGAAATAATGCGATGCTATATCTATCAGGTCTCCTGCTGTGATGTGTTTTTGCTTTTCTTTGGTTGTGGCATCTCTTTTTGATAATTGAATGACCCGGAAGCCTTTAAAAAAAATTAACCAACGTTTGTACTATTCACATTCTCGGTATAAGGACCGAGGACTGGAAAAAAGTAGCCAAAGAGTTCGAGAGACGATGGAACTTTCCCAACTGTATAGGTACTGTTGATGGCAAGCACATCGAAATAGAAAAACCTTCAAATTCTGGATCTTACTATTTTAACTATAAAAAGACATTTAGTATTGTTCTTATGGCTATTGTAAACGCCAATTATCAATTTATGGTGGTTGATGTTGGTGCAAATGGGCGGATGTCAGATGGTGGAACTTTGAAAAATACAAAGTTTTGGCAATTGTTTTCTGAAAGTGAAAACAAACTTAATATTCCGGAGCCATGTGAGTTACTAGAAAGCGATAAAAAGTTTCCGTTTGTACTGGTAGGTGACGAAGCTTTTCAACTGACTCCAAACTTCATGAAGCCATACAACAAAGCCGTCTCGACAGACGAAAGACGGATTTTCAAATATAGATTGTCAAGAGCCAGGAGAGTGGTTGAAAATGCTTTTGGCATCCTATCTTGGCGATTCAAAATATTTAAAAAAGGCATTGGACTGCATCCCGATAAAACGCGAAAAGTTGTTTTGGCTGCCTTTCACTTACACAACTATTTGTAAATAAAAACAAATATATTCAACCAGGAAGATATTAACATAGAAGAACCAAATACCACAGTCACAAGAGGTGCGTGGAGACAAGGACGCCAATTGTTAAATATAGAGCGAGTACGAGGAAACTCGGCAAATGAGGTAAAAAGAGTGAGAGATGAATTTTTGCGAGTACTTTAATGGTAACGGTTCAGTCCCTTGACAATAATTGCCTAATTTAGTTATTTAAAAACATACTTAAAAGTAAAATGTATCTTTGAATTGTAAATAAAAAATGTTTTACCTCACTGCTTAAACTGCTTTCAGTATCACTTATACACATTTAATCTGACAGAAATAACAGTTCATAGTAATAGTAGAGTGACAGTTTTGGTACATAATCGGAAGACGCGCAAGACCGTTGTGCTTGTTCAATCTTTTTTCTTTCTTTGTTGAAGTTGGTTCTTAATGCATTAATTTCTTTCTTCAATAAATCTTCGGTGTAGGCAGGTTTCTATACTCGAAGTGCTTTGACTATGCTTGATAAAGCAAACGACCTTTTGTTTTTATCCGCATACTCCTTACTTTTAATTTTCCACAATGCAGGATAATCTCTGTAGATATTATTAATAACACAAAATCACGCTCGGTAATTAGGTCGGCGCTTGCCGCCAAAGCCACGTCTCGGTCCGGTTCGTGTCTTGTCCAACTTGTCAATCGTCAAGTCGCGTCAAGTCGCATCAAGCGCAAGGTGGTTCAAGTGCCGACAATCAAAATTTTTGTCCAGTATGGTCCAGCCCGTAGATACTTGGCAGGACTTGTCAAGCCAACGCTGTAAACGATCAATATTCACTTCAAGTACGTAGACTTGTCAAGTGCACTTGATCGTCTCGCGCACCCATTAGACGTGAGAATTAACAATTTAATAAAATATATAGTAAATAATATACGTTAAATGTTATTTTCTTAATTTGTACATTTAATTAAAACTCCTTATAAATTGACTTTGGTATCAAAACAAATGCTGCGTCGATTGCTTGAAAAATACTTAAGAATATTAATTAACATATAAATACTAATATTATTATATTGATGCCATTTATCTTGTTGTTTATATATTTTTCCTTAGAATATTTATATGTTAATAAATCATTGGCATTAATATAATGATTACATTCATAACTTTAAGTATGTAAGAATTCATACCTATTTCATTGTGCGACTCTATATCTCGGAAGTTAATGTATGTACAAGACTTGTGAACTTAATTACTTATGCCATATAGCATAAGTAATTAAGTACGTAAGTCTTGCTTTTTGTACCTAAGCTGAAGGACATTTGATAATGTACATAATATGTTTAGGTATAATTAGTTATATAAATATTTGCGTGAATAAGTCAACGTCATATACTAGCGCCATCTAGTGTCAGGAACGAGAGCGAGGGGAGCTTTGCAGAAAATGACATCACAAATCTGTCAACCGACAGCGCCATCCGAAGAACTAAGTTTCTAGAAAATCTACACTCGAACACTCGTCGCTTTGCGCGCATTTACTTGAATATTCCGGATGCTTCATTGCTAATTTGTATATATAGGCGCTGCAAGATGCGATCGGGGCAGTATTGGATTTGGCGAGACAAGCGAAGCTTCGGAGCGGAACAAAGTGAATTAGTGTGTTTAATTATTAGTGTTTTAAGTTTTAATTTGTGTAAAGTAAATTAAAGTGTTAATTTAGGTAATTTTATCGGCAATTTTAATTGTCACGAAAATCAAGCTCGTAACAATTGGTGTCAGAAGTGGGATAAAATTATGCCGATTTTACCTAAGGAGGAAACGGAGGGTGTCCGTACCAGAAGTCAACTCCAGCAGGAGACGGACCAAAGAAGATTTCGGTGGTGCAACGCCGCAGACGTCGGAGGGCCTAGCTGCCCAGCCCGTCAGTAGCTCCTACATCTGCAACACCTGATTTAGGTGCTCTGATGGCGATGTTACAGGAGCAGCTGCAGCGCGGACGAGAGGAACAGGCCCGTCTGTTGAAAGAGCAGCAGGAGGACAGGCCCGTCTGGAAGAGCAGCATGAGAAACAGGCTCGCCGACAGGAGGAACTGGCTCGCCGACAGGAGGAACAGGCTCGCCGACAGGAGGAACAGGCCCGTCGTTTGGAAGAGCAGCTGCGGGACGGACAAGAGGAACAGGCCCGTCGGTTGGAAGAGCAGATGCTCCTCATGAAGGACCTTCACGCTACCTTCGGGAAGGAGATCAAGGAGGTGAAGGATAGGGTTGCTCAGCATGACAACCGCCTGTCAGAAGCTGAAACCCAAATCGCGAAAGCTGAAACCCGAATCGAGAAAGCTGAAACCCGAATCGACCAAGTGAACAATCGGGTTGACAACGTAATGGCTGACATGAAGAAATCACTGGACGAACTCAAACTTGGGGATGGAACTACAGCTCCCGTAGTAGCTACTACAACTTCGCTACGTGGGTTCAAGGTGCCACCGTTCGACGGGACTTCTTCCTGGTCACCCTACAAAATCCAGTTCGAGGCTGTTATGAAAGCAAACGGCTGGAATAAAAGTCAGGCCATGACTGCTCTCACACTAGGCCTGCGCGACCAGGCCTTAACAGTTCTGGAAGTTCTCGGTGAGGAAGTGACTTATGAGCAACTCCTTGAGGCATTGGAGGCGAGATATGGCGACGCTCACCTGGAACACGTCTTTCGTGCGCAGCTTAAAGATCGCGTGCAGCGCATCAACGAAAACCTGCAGCAGTGGGCTCTAGAGGTGGAGAAGCTGATGCGAAAAGCATACCGGTCTGTACCTGCGCTCATTGAAGGGAACCTGGTGCAGACATTCATCGACGGTATCCGCGACCTGGAAGTCAGAGCTGCTGTGAGGCTCGGGCACCACGAGACGCTTAAGGACGCCTTGGCCCATGCACCGGAGGTGGAAGCCGTGCGGCAGGATCATCGTCCCCATCGTGTCAGGGAGGTTGCAGCAGCTACAGTTCGCGACCGCAACAAAGGATACAGCCCTAGGTGCTATGGCTGTGGGGAAAAGGGCCATCTTTGATCCAGCTGCCCTAAGCGAACCCAAGAAAGGGAAGTTGAACGATCGCAGGAGGGTAGTGCGGCCAACAGCACCGCCCAGCAGCAGCAGGGAAACGAGTAAAAGCCAGAACTGCGGGGCGGGTGCTGGCTGATGTTAAAAGAGCCCCAAGATCGCGATCTCACAAACCCATGATGGGAACAGTCTAATCATCAAGGGCGAGGTCAACGGAATGCCGTGTAAACTGACAATAGACACTGGACCCTCTCGTACGGTTGTTAGTTCCCAACTTATAAGTCAGTTCCTTGGGGACTCCGCATACAACCGAGAACGCATTAATTTTGTAGCAGCCACCGGTCAGCGTATACCCGTCCGTGGAGAGAAGGAGATGGAGTTGAAGCTAGGCAACGTGATCTACCTGCATAATGTCATCGTGGCTGATATAATGGACGACTGCATCCTAGGCCTAGACTTTACGAGGAATAATTCTTGTGAGATCGACGTTAAGCAAGGTGTTTTGAAATGTGGACAGGAGGAACTTTTCATGCAAGATCCGTTACCAGGGAACGTGTACAGCATTAAGAAGATTGTTCTTCCGCCGAGATCGGAAACGATTGTTCCGGTTAGTCTTCCTCGAAACGCTGGGCAAGCTCACCGTTGTGTACTTGTGGAAAGGGTAAACAATGACCTTCCATGGAAAGTAGCTCGAACCTTGGTCAGGACCACTGACATCTCAGGAGTACGTGTGCTGAACCTTTGCGACGGGGAACAGATTATAGAAAAAGGGCACACTGATTGGTACTTGTGAGGAAGTGGATTGGACGTCGGTGCCAATATATATCGAGTGGGACCCCCAGCAAGGATGCAGAAACGAGAGTGACCACACTTTTGGAAGACTGTCGCAGTGTTCTCTCCCCGAACGAATTGGTCAAGGCGAAGAAGTTGTTACTCAAGTACGCCGATGTATTCTCATCAAACGATGCTGACATAGGAAAGACTGGCTTAGTTCAACACAAAATAAACACAGGAGAAGAATTGCCTATCCGTCAGCGGCCAAGAAGATTGCCGGTAGCACGTGAAAAGGAAGTGGAAACCATGATTGAAGGAATGGTGAAGGATGGTGTTATTGAATCTTCCTCTAGTCCATGGTATTCACCAGTGGTGCTGGTGAAGAAGAAGGATGGCAGCATGCGGTTTTGTGTTGACTACCGCCGTCTCAACGACGTTACGAAGGACAGCTATCCCTTGCCAAGAATTGATGACACGCTGGACATGCTTACAGGAGTAAAGTGGTTTAGCACGCTGGATCTAAAAAAGTGGCTGCTGGCAAGTTGAAATTGACCCTAAGGACAAGGAGAAAACTGCGTTCTCGACGGGAAAGGGTCTGTGGCAATTTAAAGTAATGCCGTTTGGGTTGTGCAATGCTCCAGCAACGTTTGAAAGGCTGATGGAACTTGTACTTACCGGGCTAATTGGCGATGCCTGTCTGGTCTACTTGGATGACATCATCATCGTAGGCCGTACGTTTGAGGAACACCTTCAAAACCTGGAACGCGTGCTCATGAAGATTCAGAGTGCCAACCTCACTTCACACACACAACACTCACAAGAGCCCGAAGAAATGTTCACTATTCCAACGGCAAGTTAACTTTTTGGGGTTTGTGCTCCTATTACCGGCGATTTGTGAAGAACTTTGCAGATATAGCCAAACCTCTGCACAAGCTAACCGAGGAGAAGCGACATTTCTGCTGGGATGAAAGTTGCAATATCGCATTCCAGGAGCTCAAGGACCGTCTGTGCAAAACACCTATTTTGGGATACCCTGATGCAAGCAAAGAATTTATAGTTGACACAGACGCAAGTGATATAGGACTTGGCGGTGTGTTGTCTCAACGGAATGGTGACCAAGAGGTCGTGTAGCGTACTTCAGCAAGTCGTTGTCAAAACCGGAAAGGAACTATTGTGTCACAAGACGCGAATTGCTCGCTGTGGTAAAGTCGTTGCAGCATTTTAGCAAATATCTTCTGGGACGAAAATTTCACTTACGAACTGACCATGCTGCACTAAAATGGCTATTGCAGTTTAAAAATCCAGAAGTACAAGTTGCGAGGTGGATTGAACTACTGCAGGAATACAACTTTGAGATCGAACATCGCAGCGGAAAATCTCACGGCAACGCAGATGCATTGTCAAGAAGACCTTGTCCTGAAGATTGCAACCATTGTACTAGGCAAGAGAAAAAGGAAGAGGTATCCGTGAGGATGCTCAGGACGGACCACCTCAGCAACGAATGGAAGGACAGCTTACAACATGCACAGCAGGAAGATCCGGACATCAAGCCGATTCTGGAATGGATAAAGGCCAGTGCTCCCAAGCCTACGTGGAGCGACGTCTCAGCAATGAGTTCGACCACTAAAAGCTATTGGGCCCAGCTCCATCCTGAAGCAGCAAGCTGTCCCTTGCTGCTTCAGGATGGAGTTCTGTGCCGTAAATGGGAAAATGTTAGGGGAGACAGCTGTCATTTGCAAATGGTTGTCCCTAAAGCTAAAGTACCGGATGTTCTACAGCTGTACCATAATGATTGTTCCGGAGGCCATCTGGGAGTTAAACGAACTCTACT